>CM077174.1:26818900-27228900 GCA_039654105.1 Coreius guichenoti
TTAATAATGTTTTTTTTTTTTTTTTCAAGGAGCAGGAGGACCTTGTCCTGTGGGTCACTTTTGCCCACAAGGCACCACTCAACCTCAGCCTTGTCCAGAAGGCACTTTCAGTAATAAAACCAAACTGGTCAAAGTGGTAAGAAGAATTTCTTAATTTATATTAAAACTGCAACAGCATGAGACCACACAAGTCCTATTGCCAGCAGTCACATCTGTAAGGACCATGGATACCCTTCTCTTATAGGAAGAGTGTTTGTCATGTTCTGCTGGTCATTATTGTGACATATCTGGGCTGACTTCACCCAGCGGAGAATGCTGGGAAGGTTTTTACTGCAAACAGGGAGCCGTACTCCCCAACAGCCCAATCAGTGATCACAGAGGAGGACCGTGTCCGACAGGTAAATGACAGATCCCCAATTCAGGGCAGATTAAAAACACCCACCTTCCCCTCAAACCGGCCCACCTCATCCTGTTTTCTGCTCCCGCACAGGCTATTTTTGCTCTAGAGGCTCCAGCGCTCCTCAAGCCTGTCCAGAAGGATCCATCAGCAGTAGAGAGAGACAGGACAGCTGCAGCCTGTGTCCCCAGGGGTAGATACACTTATACATATACAAAAATGGTTAACATTTAAAGATGAAGTGTATCATATTTTTCATATCATTTTTTCAATGTGAAATTAGTTTACATTATCTGCTGGAAGTATGACATTTGAAGATGAATTCTCCTAAAACTCTGGTATTTTCAAAACATCACAACAAGCCTAACACAGTAACTTTGACTCAACCAATAGAATGCTGCAGTCGGTTTCAAGAAGTAAAAATCCCATGAATTTTCTCAATAGGCGATAAGATTTTGAATGATAACTAGAAAGACAGAATAGCTACGAGGTTATTAATCGCTGGTATATGCTTTTGTTGAATCCATCAGCCCACATTATTTCAATGTAAATAATCATGTTTCACTGTGGAATTCCTGGTGAAAACTACATTACCCATGATTCTGCAAAAACAATAATAGTTTTATATTTCTCCATCGTTTGTGTTTCAGCTGTGTTTTTCGCAATGCTTCATGGGATTGTAGTTCTTTCCCTCATTAAACCCATTAAGTGCACAGTCTTTTACCTTTGTCTTTTTGTCTGGTTTTTAAATACTTTTTTTGCTTCAAATCAAAGTTTGTAATATTGTGATTGATCTCATAGCTGGTTGATCTAGTTCATGGCTTATAACTCTTTAATGAAGACATTTTTAAAATCCCTATGGAAAAAATGAATCAAGGCCACTGGAAAAGCAAAGTTGCACTGTTGTGAGTTTGGGGGCGGGGCTATTTATTTGATTGCCCAATAGCAGACAATGGAGTGTTCAGGAAGCCTGTCATTAATTTTGCATTCTGTTTGGTGGAGCTAGTGTTGCAAAAATGACATACTTTATCATCAAGTCATTCATTGTAAATTAAATATCACTTTTCATTTACAGTTACTACTGTCCTGCTAATGGTTCCTCTTCTGAGGGAATTGAATGCCCAGTAGGCCATTATTGCCCTACAGGCACCCATCTACAAAATCAGCACCCCTGTCCAGCAGGGACTATTAATCCACATACAAGGATGACCAGCCGTGAAGACTGTTTACCCTGCCCTCCAGGTACCATTTCTACAAGCAAATGCACTCCTATCGAGTCATTTCTCAGAGTTACGCATCTCTTATTCTCAGAGGGTCACGGTGCCCTGTTTCTTCACAAGCATTTGAGTAATACCATTTTCAGTTGCAGCCCCTTGTGCTTTCAGCATCTGTCAAAACTCAGCTGTGAAATTTCCTACAAACTTTCCACCCGGCAGGTTTCTTCTGCGAGTCTCCTGGACAGAGTGGTGTGTCTGGACCATGTGCAGCTGGACACTTTTGTTTCTCAGGAGCCGCGTCCCCCACACCTGTGGATGGAGGTACAGGTGGTAAATGTCCTCAAGGACACTACTGTCCCGTAGGATCCTCATACCCTGAGCCTTGTCCACCAGGCCACTATAGCAACAGCAGCCGGAACACTAAGCTGTCTGACTGTCTGCCCTGCCCTCCAGGTCAGTGCTCCTCTTTTGGAGACTTCGGACTTCCTTTTGGATCATTTCGTTTCTACTGATTTATTAACATTTTCTTTGTAGGATCTGCTTGTTCCAGTAGGGGTCTCTCCTCCCCTTCTCATGTGTGCCAGATAGGCTACTACTGCCCACAGGGTCAAAATTCCAGTCAGCCTGTCAACTACATCTGCTCACCTGGACATATGTGTCCACCTGGCAGCCCTGCCAAGATCCCCTGCCCCCTTGGGACTTTCCAGAACCTCCAGGGGCAGGTCAGTTGAGAGAGAGGCTTGATTGTTTAATTCCCCATTAAAATGATTTAACTTAAAAAGGTGTTTCTTCACCATTTCCACTAGTGTTGTTATTAAGTTAAACTAAAATGAAAACTGAAACTATTAAAAATAATTAATTGAAATAAAGCTGAAATAAAATATAAATATTAGATAAAAAAGTTTAAATGAAAATGAGAAATGTTGCCTTGGCAACTAACTAAAATAAAGTAAGTTTAAGTTGAAAAAGTAAAATTACTACAAATAAAACTGAACTGAAAATGAATTAAATCTAAGTAGAAATGACAAAAGCACATAACAAAATTACTTAAACTAAAAATATAATTCAAAATATTAATAAATACAATAAAAGTATATAAATAATACTAAAACAAAACTTTCAAATGATGTATTGTGTTTAACAGCCTTCTATTTATATAATTATGTTTATGCAAAATTAAAATGAACAATATTTGAATAAAATGACAGACTGTTTATTTATATAGCAAATTTTCTAGCATGGTATATATCCAAATGCACACAATTAAATATTTTTTGCATAATTTAAAAAAATATCAGCTTGATTGAAATTTATCAAATATCATTTACAAGTGATATTTACCTTGATTTTTCTTTGTTCACCATGTCTCATGTTTTTTGATCAGGGTTGTCACTGAAACATTTATTCTTGGTAAACAAGTTTTTGATAATAACTTAAAAAAACAACAACATTATTTTCCAATGATTTAGTTATTTTTCAGTTGTAATATTTTAAAATTGATAAATATTAAAATGGTTTCACTTTGTTTAAATGAATATAGTATTAAATATATAATGTATCATTTGTACTTTTCAAGATTGAAAGTATAAGTTTGGAGCAAGTAAAACAATAAAATCTATATACTGTATAAAAATCAGTGATGAAGGCATTGTAAAAAGTTACCAAGACCTTTTTAGTGTGATCTTCATATAACAAAAAGAAAAAAATCAACCCCTGGGAGTCTGGGACATAAATGATGATGAAGGAACACCCAAAAACCTAAAATGAAAGCTTAAAGATAAATACTTTATCTTCTTCACATCCATAGGCAGAATGTTCTCTGTGTCCAGCTGGATATTTTTGTGCTGGTTCAGACACAGTAACAGAAGGAACCTCTATACCTGTGCCATGTCCTAGGGGATATTACTGTCCTCCAGGTACTGACAGAATTACTCATGAGTACAAGATGATGACACTTGAACCCTTTTTTACTCTATACTTTGTATTTTGAACAGGCTCAGAGTCCGGAGTGAGTTTCCCCTGCCCTGTGGGCACTTTTAATGGTCATTTAGGCCTGTCCAGCAAGGACCAGTGTGTCCCCTGCTCCCCTGGTAAATACTGCAGCTCCTCTGGCCTAGAAACCCCTACTGGCAACTGTTCTCCAGGGTGAGTGAGTTTATTAGCCAGCTCAGCTCCCGCAATGTCCACTTAAATGTCCTGTTGAATAATATAGGCCTGTTTTCTCATGATAGTATCTTGGATTTTGCAGTTATGTGTGTATCCAGGGTGCCTCGCTCTCACAGCCAGTTGGAGATTCGACGGGACGAAGGTGCACAGCTGGCTTCTTTTGCCCACCGGGTGCCAGCCGTATGGAGCCCTGTCCTCTGGGCACATTTGGCTCATTAGAAGGTCTTATTCCAGCATATGTAGCATACTTACGCTGTTCAATATGGATGAATGAAACTAACATTGTGGGTGTTTGAATAGGAGCAGCATCTGTAGAGATGTGTCAGTCGTGCATACCAGGACAGTACTGTGCAGAACCAGGGCTGAGTTCGCCCTCTGGGCCCTGTAGTCCAGGATACTACTGTATTCAAGGATCACACACCCCTATGCCGTCTCAGTACTACAACAACACAGGTCATTTTCTCCACTTACCGCAGTGTTTGATCATGGTAATGTGTCTAAGCGTTGCAACGGTAATTAGTTGAATTTGTTTCAGATGGTGAAGTACTTGGGACTCGTACAGTGGAGAATGTCCATTCTCAGATTAAGTTCATTGGGGATATCTGTCCTGCAGGGCACTACTGCCCGATTGGCAGTGCACGACCAGAACCCTGCCCGCCAGGTAGAGTTTGAACTAAAAGTTCACCTAAAAACTAAAATTCTGTCAAAATTTAACTCACACTCATGTCATTTCAAACCTGTAAAAAAAATTATTTCCTCTGTGGGACAAAAAGAAGATGTTTAACATAATGTTCACACTGCTCTTTTTCATACAATACTGGAAAAGCATGTAGTGACGAGGAGTTATTAAGCTCAAAATGGAGGATTTTCAGTGAAAAATTACCTTGATTTTGGTCTGTTCCTCACACAATGCTATTGTGTGGTATCAGAGGACTTGGAATATAACACACAATTAGTATGTACTAGTTTTAGTTTTAGAACTTGACAGCTGCTGACCACTATATGCTTTTATGCTTTCACATATTCTACTGTTCAAGGCAAGCAAGTCAATTCTTTTACTTAGTAAGGATGCATTAAATTGTTCAAAAATTACAGTTAAAGGGGGGGTCTAATGCTTTTTCATGCATTCTGTTTACGCTGTGAAGAGTTGGATTCTCATGCTAAACATGGCCAAAATGTAAAAAAACGAGTTGGACGTATGACGGAGTATTTCTGTGCCAAATACACTCCTTCAGGATTCGTATAAGTTTTGGAAAGTTTTTTTGGAGTATGGCCCTGTATGACGTCATAAAGGGCGGAATTCCTTGTATGGGCACTTCTCCCAGATGAGCATGTATGTACATCAACCAGAGCGAGAGCAAGAGCGCGCCCATCAACAAGCTTCATTCGGGTTACGGAAGCCGTCGGCAGCGCTGTCATTTTGTTTTTAGACCACGAAATCAACAATGTCACTAAAGAAGTGTGTTTTTGGATGTGAGGGAAAGATAACCTTGTTCAGCTTCCCAAATAACCTAGCATTAAGGAAACAGTGGATGCAGTTTGTTTTTCCGGAGTCGAAACCGCAGGCGGTGAGTGAAACTGCAAATGTCTGTGTTTTGTTTACAGTCGGCGCGTAAGTGCATATAATGTAAGCGACACGAGCGTATAGTGAATTGAAAGTTATCCAGGGATAATGCCATGATGTATTGTGTGTGTGTGTGTGTGCTTGTGACTCTTTAGCTCCGCCCACTGCACTCCTCCACAAGTTCGGCTGTTTTCGGAAAGAATCTGTACAGTGTATCTGTCTTTTATAAATATGATAAAACTAAAGTCTCTTCGGAGATATGAAGGATGCAATACTACTCTATAGGTACTCAAGATTAACATGAGATTGGCAGAAACTGTGTGTGTTATGTACCCTTTAAGAGATTCATAATGTTGCAAAGATTTCGGTAGCACTTTATTTTACAGTCCTGTTCCGCATGTACTTGTACTTATTATAGCAATTACAATAACTGGGTTAACCCTAAATCTATCACTAAACCTAACCTTAACCCATTTAGTTGCCTTATATTACCAGTACTTGGTAGTGGGTAAATACACTGTAAGTACACATACTGTAAAAGTGTAACCAAGATTTATATTTCTGTTTCAAATAAATACTGTTCTTTGAGCTTTCTACTCATCAAAGAATCCTGAAAAAAACATTTCCACAAAAGGTTTCCACAAAAACATGCAGTTGTTTCAACATTGACAATAATAAGAAATGTTTCTTAAGCCCAAATTAGCATATTAGAATAATTTCTGGAGGATCATGTGACACTAAAGACTAACATAATGGCTGCTGAAAATTCAGCATTGATATCACAGAAATAAATTATATTTTAAAATATATTACTATAAAAAGCAGTTATTTCAAATTGTAATAATATTTTACAATAGTACTGTTTTTATTTGATTTTTGATCAAATAAATACAGCCTTGGTGAGCACAAGAGACTTCTTTTAAAAGCATTAAAACTTTTCACATCATTGTAGTGTAATTCAAAACATCTCCTTTTGTTTCCACTGAAAACAGAGCAAGGGCATGTAAATAATGGCAATTTGCCTTTTTGGTTGAACTATTCCTTAGACTATGTAGCAAATCTTGTAATGTTTTGAAGAGACATTATTGTCACCTCCAGTTTGATTTACAAAAGTATAATTAACATTCAACTGCACAGTATTTTGTTAAATTTAAAAACCTGTAAAGATTAGCTTATGTCTCTTTCTAATTGCTGTTTAACCAAATGATCTCTGATTGTTTTATATTATAGGTTCATTCCTTGGCCAGCGTGGTGGTGTGTCTGAAACAGAGTGTCATCCATGTACCCCTGGCTTCTACTGTCCAGACTGGGGTCAGAGCTCTGCAGAGCTCCGCTGTCCCGAGGGCAGCTTCTGTCCGGCAGGTTCTGTAACAGGACATCAACCTGGTAGGATGCAATACTGACGAGGCAGAAATCCATATTGTCCTCTGGACATCAGTTAAACTGGGGTACTAGATGTACACAGTGCTGAGCAGGTTTTATAAATAGAGAGAGACGGCGTCTGCTTCCTCCTTCCATTTATCTTAGTGACTAGCCACAGCATCTCTACAGGGTTGCCCTAGTGCTGTCTGAATTATTTAGTACTGTTGTCATTAGATGTCTAGACATCGTCTATTTTTATACTGCCAGTCTCTTACCTTTATGATCTGTCTGTTCAGACCGTCAGTGTCCGTCTGGTCACGCATGTCCGTATGGCAGCGTCAAGCCTGCCATCTGTTTGCCTGGTACTTATCAGCCTCTGCCATCCCAGACTTCCTGTCAACCATGCCCACCAGGTAAATATTATATGGGTGAGTCTTTCTAAGCCTGTTAAGGAATGTCTGCGTCATATTTCACCTCAATATCATGAAGAAAACAAATAAATAAGTGTATTTTACTAAGAAAAAATGAAGCCTACATTTATATTTTGCATTGACTAATGTTTGTATTATTTTTAGGACAATTACGCATGTTTTACCATACCTTTTTATAGTAACTCTGACTATCCTGATATTTTACTTTTACTATTCCTATTATTTTTAATAATGATTTACATTACTGCAGGTGAAACAATACTGTAACACTGTAATACTGTAATAAGCACATTTTAATTTTTTAAATCTTAATGGTCCTAAAAAAGGGCTTAATTTTCTTCAAGCAAACTTGACCTGGAGATTTTTTTTTTTCAGATTCCCTGAATGTCAAGAAATGGAAGCATAAAAAAGCCGACATTTAACGTTTTTACATTTACTATTCTCATTTTCAATTATGATTTTCATTACAATAATACAGCATTTTCTTCACATTACAGTAATACAACAATTTTTAAATAAAATTTTAGATATATGGTCCTAAAAATAAGCCTAATAATTTAGTTTTAGGAGTGAAATATGAACTTGATTTTCAGATGTCTGGGTCATATTTCTCCCCAAATTCATAAGAAAAAATGTAAAATGTATTTTACAAAGGAAATTAAGCATTGACATTATTTTCAGGACGATTTTACCTCCCAGTTTTCTTACAGTGTTTTTCTTTAAATTAAAATCAGCATATTTTTATTTTTAAAGAAACTTAATGGCTTTTAATTATTCAACCAAGCGAATTGTATTATTTTTTACTGTACTATATGCTTTTTCTTCTACAAGGTTTATACTGTTTGGAGGGTTGCACCACCCCACTTCCCTGCCCTCCGGGCACTGCGAGTATGATTGAGGGGTTGCAATCTCAGCTGGATTGCTCTCCATGTCCTCCTGGATTCTACTGTAACACCAGCGCACTAATCAGCCCCTCCGGACCCTGCTCCGCAGGTCAGTGCCACAGAGATTCCCATTAGAGTCTGTTCTGGTGGTGTGTATCTTAATTTTACATCTGTTTAAAATTAGGTCATTTCTGCTCATCTGGAGCCACAGAGCCTGCCCCAGTCTCTCAGATGTATGGAGATATGTGTCCGGCAGGATATTACTGCCCTGAGCAGAGCAGTGCTCCGTTACCCTGTCCTGTCGGTTTTATTCTCCAGGACAAAGGGGCCACCTCCTCTAATGACTGCTCCCCTTGCCCTCCAAGCAAATATTGCATTGCACCAGGCTCCTCACAGCCCTCAGGTTGAAAGATAATAAATATTACACCGTAAACCACAAAATAATTCAGCTGAAAGATGACGAGAAGTGATGCATATGTTATTTTTGCCCTTCTGCAGGGTTTTGCGCTCCAGGTCACTATTGCATTGGAGGTACAGATACTGCCACACCTCAGGCCACACTCTCTAAGCAGACTTGTTTTTGTGACCTCATATCTTCATCCCATCTTCAAAAGTATGATCTTTGCCTTCTGAAGCACAACATAACCTGTTCAATTCACATTCCAGGTATGGTACTAAATCATGTATATGGTAATGGATGAGCCTGTTAAAACTGACTGACACTTTTTCAAGGAGATGGTGCCGGAGTCTGGACTGACCTGGATCCCATACCTCTATTCGATTTATCCGAGTCTGAGGGTTATCCAGAATCACGTCTACAAATCACAGAATCATGTACTGGCTTCAAAGGGGACCAGTGTCCTACAGGTACACAATGCACACTGATATATTTGTTAATTAAATGATTTAACATTGCAAAGGGATTGTTCACCCAAAAATGAAAAGTCATGATTTACTGACTTTTTTCTGTGGAACACAAAAGGAAATATTTCAAAGAATTTGCTGGTCAATCTTTTCTATGCAGTTACAATGAAGTGGAACTGGAGCTGTCAAGCTTCAAAAAGGATGCAAATGCACCATAAATTTAACATAAAAGTAGTTTATATGACTTGTGATGTGTTGTTATTTTTCTGGGAGAGCAACAGACCAAAAGGTATGCCATTATTCACACAAAAAAAAAACGTCCGGCTTGAAAGTTTACGAAAGAGTAATGTTGTCTGATTCATTAACAAATCATTCAGACCAGTTTTGTGACTGAAAAGTTCTGACTCAAAAGAACAATATGTTCACAAATCAATAAATCAGGAACTAATACATTTTTTTATGGTGAACTATCTCTTAATTGGAAATCGGCCCTCTATATCTGTATAAGATCATGATGATTATGTTCTAATGGCTAAAGCTCAATGAATCTTTTCTGCAGGGTCTTATTGCCCAGTGGGTTCGTCTCTTCCCCAGCCCTGTGATTCAGGCTCTTATTGTAATCAGACTGGCCTGCACACTCCTGTAGGCCTCTGTTTTGCTGGATTTTTCTGCCCCACAGGCTCCTCAAGTCCTAGTGCTGTGCTTTGTCCTCCTGGACACTACTGTCCCCGAGGCACACCACTACCCCTGCCCTGTCCACAAGGCACAATGAGCAGTAAGTGAACTGCTTAATACTTAGGGCTGCAACGACAAATCAGTAATAATTGATAATTAAAATAATCAACAAGGAATTTAATTATTGATTAGTTGGTTTGCACATTATGTTATACTGTAACCTTTTTAAATTTTGTTTTGGTATAGCCTTTAATTGCTTGACGTGGGGCAGCATGTGAAATAAAAGTATAGTAATTTACCTACAGTATCTACCAACATTGCTTTATAGTTACATTCAAGAAATCTTCCTGTTTACCAATAATGCAGTTTATTTAAGAATAATACGTAGATGTTGTTTAACCTCTCATCTTGCCTATTAACATTTTACCTGCCATTAACAGATTAAAAAGCTTTTAAAGCGCTGCGGGTGGATTCTAATCAATCACTTTCTGATAGGACGAGTCACTTTTCTGGTTTGAACTCTTCCGGAAGCTTTATGGTTTCATTGTTTAATGCTCACCAGGCTCTGCTGGAGCATCCGGTGCAGAAGATTGCCTTGAATGTCCACCGGGATATTTCTGTGAGCGAAGAGGCCTATCTGAGCCCTCTGGTCTGTGCTCTGAGGGCTATTACTGCCCTGGAGGACAGAACACATCCAGACCACCAGAGTATGTGTGTGATGCAGGCCACTTCTGTGAAAGGGTAAGTGGAAAACTCACCATATGCACAATTGAATTGATTTATTTATTTGTTTATACAAAATACAGAGACAAGCTTTTTTAATTTATATTATTAAAATATTTTGTTTTGCTATTTGTTCACTTCTTAGGTCTTGTTTAGCCTGAAAAATGAATAATAAAGAAAAATATATACCTTTAAAAATCAAAGAATTGATATACTAGATAAGGTGGACAAATTCAAATTTCATTATTTAATTAAATGTTTGGTTAGATAATTATGCCTTTTATATGGGGTTTCTGTAATATTGGAAGTCTTTTTCATGACTGAAATGTTACATTTTGAGCAACCCAAACTCTATAAAAGTTTAAAAAAAGACATTTTAACAAAGGTGACATGGCATGAATTTAGTAAAATGACTTGTTTTTAATAAATTTAAATCTCTTAAAATGACAGTGTGACCTTTACAAAATATACTCATGTTATTCCCGCTCTAACAGGGCAGCATCATGGAGAGGCCATGTTTCCCAGGTAGCTTTCAGCCCAGTCTAGGCCAACGTAGATGTGAACTGTGCCCTGTCCGCTTTTTCTGTCCTGAGAACGGTACACATAAAATTTCAGGAAATTAACAGATGTTATATATCCCTTCTGTATGCCATTGCTTAAGGATGTGTTTCTTGTACTAGGTATGACACACCCATTCCCATGTCAGCCTGGATTTTATTGTCCAATCGGGGCATCCAGTCAACATCCATGTCCTCCAGGGAGTTATGGGAACCGGTCTGGATTGGCCGAGTCTTCTGAATGCTCTCAATGTGACCCTGGGACCTATTGTATAGGGTCAGGTATGACGCGTGAACAATGATTATTTTCCCCAGAGAGAACGTGCTAATCCTGCATGGTCTGATATGTGGAGCTGATATTTGTTTGTTTGTCCAGGAAATGCGTCACCAACTGGCCCTTGCAGTGCTGGATTCTTGTGTTTTGGAGGAGCCATCACTCCCTCCCCAAATGATAATGAGACTGGAATACCATGTCCATCTGGATATTATTGTCCAGCTGGAAGTATAGCTGGAAAACCTTGTCCCAAGGGGACATTTAGGTACCAGTGTGACACATTACAGTACAAAACAACTGAAAAAATTTGATTTTATTTTAAAAAATAAAAAATGTATATTTTTATATTCGATTTTTTTTTTTTTTATCAATTTAAAAAATCTCATTCTATTAAATAATTTTTTTTTTTAAATGTAATTTAAAAAAAAATAAAAAATCAATTGTTTTACAGCAATCTGCATCAACTATCCAACATAAGTCAGTGCCAAAACTGTACACCAGGGTATTATTGCTCAGAACCAAGCCTGATCGTAGTCAGTGGACCCTGTTTGCCAGGTTTGATTACAAACATCTACGGCAGACAGTTTTTAGGCCTTCACATGACTTCTTGAAGATTCTTATTAATATGATATATTGTATTCTCACAGGGTTTTATTGCAGTGAGGGATCTCCAACCGCAGCTCCTCTGTCAGCCGTTTATGGCGATATTTGTCCTCCAGGTCACTATTGTGAGATTGGTAGTGCTGTGCCAACTCCCTGTCCAGTGGGCAGCCAGCGCTCTGACAGTGGGGGAAAGGGCACAGATGATTGCATGCCTTGCCCTGGAGGTACTGTAATACTCTATTTTGGAGATATACTGTCTGCTCTGTGACCTCAAGGTAATGCTCCATTGACTTTGCAGGGCTCCATTTCAGTGTAGATACTACCCTTTTTAGAAGAGGTCAAATACAAAAGTGATTGTTCTCATTGGTCTTTTTATATGTTGTTGTTTGACCGCAGGTCAGTTTCAGGATCAGAGGGGGCAGAGCGAGTGTAAACCCTGTCCTCCTGGTTTCCACTGCATCACAAGTGGCTCTACGGGGGTCAGCACTCCTTTGGTCTGTCCTGAAGGCTTTTACTGCCCAAATGAGACTCAACCTGGAAACCCAGTTCCATGTCCCAAAGGCACATACAGTGATTCTCTAGGCCTCATTTCAGCAGGTGATTTATTCTCTGTTGTATTGCAATACGTGAGGAACATTATTAAATGCATTTTTTAATTTCTATCATGCTTATTATATATTTTTTTTGTATAATTGCAGAGCAGTGCCTGGTGTGCCCTATAGGCTATTTCTGCGGTTCAGATGGCCTCTCTGAGCCCTCGGGGCCCTGTGCCCCTGGATTCCTCTGTTTTGTGCAAGCAACAGTTCCCAACCCCACTGATAACAGCACTGGCACTATGTGTCCAGCTGGGGCATACTGCCTTCTGGGAATAAGAGCAGGTTTTTATTATTATTTAAAATTTTCAGTTTTCATTTTAGTTTAATTTTTAGTCATTTTGTTATGTTCTTTTGTCATTTTATTAGTTTTTGTTGTTTATAAATATTTCTGTTTAAATTTACTATATATTTATTTCAGTTTTAGTCATTTTTATATATTTTTTAAGTTTTTAATGTAATATTTATATTTTATTTTAATATTTTAGCTGTATTTAAATAAACAAAAACTAATGTTAACAGTTTTAGTTAACAATAACAACACTGCTGTGGAGGAGCTGTTTTGCTCTTTTACTAAGAGTTTTTCAATCTTTACAGACCCAGAGTCCCCCAAAAGACTGTCAGCCAACCCAATGAACCATATTATGCACTGATATTATGGCAGACATTTGGAGTTGAATGATGCAACCATGAGTCATATGTTATTATTGTCTAAATTTATTGTACTGTGTAGGTGAATGTTCTGCAGGCTACTTCTGTGACTGGGGCTCCAGCAGTCCTGAGCAGAGTCTCTGTCCTGCTGGTTTCTTTTGCCCCGCAGGCACACATAAGCCCCTGGCCTGCACTGCAGGCACTTTCAGTTTTGTCATGGGCAACAGCCACAGAGAAAACTGCAAGCCATGTCCATTAGGCTACTACTGTCAGGGTGCGTTATTATTTCTATCTACAAGAGAATTAGTTTAAAACCGTCTCTGTGCTCTTATAAATCTATTACAATAGATCCTATTGAATTACATGCAGGGGAAGCAGTATCAGAGCCTCTTCAATGTCCACCAGGACATTTCTGCCCCATGGGCACATCACAGGGAACTCAGTTTCCCTGCCCTCCAGGAACAGTGCAGCCACAGTCTGGGACAGCCAGTATGGAGGATTGTCTACCGTGTCCTGCAGGTCAGACTGAAAATACATGAAAATAACGAGACGTATTGCACAAATACACTACTGTTCAAAAGTTTGGGGGAAAGAAATTATACTTTTATTTAGCAAGGATACATAAATTGATCAAAAGTGACAGTAAAGATTTTTGTAACATTATGATGAGCATAAGAGACTTTCAAAATATAAAAAAACTTAACTACGTCAATCTTTTGAACGGTAATGTGCAATATGTGGGGAAGATGATCTAATCTATGTAATCTGTCTATCCAGGCATGTTTTGTGCTCACCATGGTCTTTCGGAGCCTACAGGCCGCTGCCAGGATGGATATCACTGCCCTTCGGGTGCCGCGAGCCCTAATGGCTCTGGAAACATGGTATATATATCAGTTCTGTCAGTTGATAGAGACACTGTGTGTTCACAAAGGGTTAAACTCATTTAAAATGTGTGATTTGCAGATTGAATCTACAGGCAACAACATGTGCCCGCCTGGTCATTATTGCCCAACTGGTATCGGCTTTCCTCTCCCCTGCCCCGCTGGAACATTCTCCAGCTCCCCAGGGTTGAGTGGGGCAGAGCAGTGCCAGCCGTGTCCTCCTGGGTACTTCTGTGAGCAGACTGCTATGATCCATCCATCAGAGGCAACTCTCTGTGATGCTGGGTAATTATATCTATGCGTTTCAGGAGCTAAACACAGTCATCTGACAACTGACAACCCACACCCACTTGAGCTGAGCCAACCGGGTGCACTCATGCATTGCTAATGGTTCTTAATGGCATGATTTCAGATGTTAAAGATTTATTGTCCATTACTGAGATGCACTGTAACTATTATTGATATTTTCTGTTACTGAAATGTTACGTAAAGTGCAAATGAGACAGAAAATGGCTTTGAAAAGATAACTTATTAAAACAACTATGTGGATCCAGTTTCTATCCAGTTGTGGTCGGTAATGAAAACAGATACAGTGAAGTGCTTTTGCGATTGCCTTGATGGAGGATGATTATACATTGGACATCCAAAACCTGGAATATGATTATGAAATAATGATTTTCTTTTGGAATATAGTTTGTAACAGCATTATTTGTCCCCTCACAGATATGTGTGCATAAACGGCAGTCGTAGTGCTCGACCAGTAGATGGACTACAGGGTTATATTTGTCCGAGTGGACATAGTTGCCCCATTGGAGCTCCATTGGAAGTGCCATGTGAGCCTGGCACGTACAGCAGTGCTCCTGGCGCCGCCCACTGTCTCTCATGCCCAGCTGGCACTATGTGTCCTTCCCCTGGCACACAGAAACCTTCTCCATGTCCCATTGGTGAGTCCAGCCCAGTGCTGAAATCATTATGATGGATCATGAGTAATTAATTATGTTTTTCCATTCTGCTACAAATCAAAATCAGACACTGCTGTTCAAAAGTTTGTGGTCGGTAAGATTTTTAAATGTTTTTGGGAAAAAAAGTATCTTATGTACACCAGGGCTGAATTTATTTGAACAAAACTACAGTAAAAACTGTAATATTGTGAAATATTCTCACAATTTATAAATAATATTTTCGTATTTTAATATATTTTAAAATGTAATTTATTCCTGTGATGGCAAAGCTGAATTTTTAGCATCATTACTCCAGTCTTCAGTATCACATGATCCTTCAGAAATCATTCTAATATGCTGATTTGGTTGTCTGGCTATCACCAGACCAAGCTCAATCTTTTAAGATTGAACATTGGTCTGGGGAGTCTGCTATGTAATTTCTACTGCACAAGAGGCATGATCAACAAGCATAATTCAAAAGACTCTGTACGCAATTGGATAGTCCTTCAACCAATCAGACCACAAGAGGCGTGACCAACGGGCATAGATCTATCGCTTCTCTAGCCGTCATTGTGTTAAACCCGCCAATAGGTGGATAAGCCAGTCTGTGATTGGTTCTCGCAAATGTGTAACAGAAGCAGGATAAATGAATGTACAGGTTTCCAGCCTGAGCTGCAGGGCGAAATCAAATTGCTGGCAGATCAGGCTGGGTTTACCCAGTCTACTGATTTGGTATATTTTTTGTGGAAATTGTATTACATTTTTTTCTCCAAAATTCTTTATTTAATAAAAAGTTCAAAAGAACAGCATTTACTTGAAATATAAATCCTTTGTAACATTATTTATGTTATTTTTGATCAATTTAATACATCCTTACTGAATAAAAGTATTCATTTCTTTTAAAAAAGAAACTTTTGAATGGCAGTGTACAGTATATGCTATTGTGTTTGCTCACAATCTGCTGTCTTTTCTGTGTTGCATAAGGTCACTTTTGCCCTGTTGGCACTGCTGCAGCTTTACCCTGCCCTGTGGGCACACTGGGACAGGTTACAAGGGCTCAGTCAGAGGCTGCTTGTGTGCCCTGCCCTACCGGCCTCTACTGCAGTTCACCTGGAACATCACAACCACAGGGTCTGTTATCATCCCACACTTTAGTTTTGGTCAGTGACTGTATCATATGTACTAATTGTTGTTTTGTTTGTAGGTCAGTGCCAGCAGGGTTATTTCTGTCAAGGAGGGTCTCCAAATCCTGCACCTCTGAATACAAGTGGCTACCTCCGGAATGGCCCCTGCCCACAGGGTCACTTTTGCCCTTCTGGAACCCTAATGCCTCTGCCCTGCCCAGCAGGCAGCATTCGTAACCTCACTGGTGTGTACAGACTGACACATTTATTTTAATATAATCTATAAAACATTTAGAGCCTCTGAGGAAACATGTTAAAGCAGTTCAAAGGGCAGTTATTATACGCATACAAAAACCACCAGCATTTAGATGCATATGAATAATTTAACAGGGTGAGCGCAATAGAGCATCAAAATAAATGAGCTATCAAAAACAATAGGCTGTGTAGCTTAAAGCAATGGTACACAAATAATCTTGCACAGATTCAACTTTTGTTGTTCTTATAAATGCACTCTAGCAATATACTTTTTCAAATTATTCACATTCATCTAAATGTTGCCCTTCCCATATTTTCTGGAACCTTTTGCACATTAATATTTTATTTACTAATATACAGTGTTTATAATATAACCATTTATTGACCTGCTCACAGGGGGTTACTCCATAGAAAGCTGTCTTCCTTGCCCAGCAGGGCATTATTGTGCTAGCGATGGCCTGAATGCTCCAACTGGGCCCTGTGCTGCTGGCTTTTACTGCCCCGTAGACTTCTCCTCTACCACCCCACATGCCTTCCTCTGCCCCAAGGTCAGTTTAGCCTCCTTCTCACTCTTCTCTCTCTATAATTTTAATTTGAGCCTAGCAGCCTGACTGACAGGTTTTGCACTATCAGGGCCATTACTGTCCCTTGGGTTCACCCCTGGCCTTGCCCTGCCCCACGGGACAGTACCAACCGAATCCGGGCTCGGATAACTGCATCCCCTGCCGTCCAGGCTATTACTGTGAGGAAGCAATTATTGGAGACCCACGGCCTTGCCCGCCACATTCCTACTGCCCTGCAGGTAACCCGTAACCCATGCTTCTGTAACTCTCTGTGGTGTCATTAGTACATTTACTTTATCCAATTCTGCTTTTAATTGTAGCCACAATGGTTCCTCAGCCCTGTCCCAATGGAACATACACCCCACCTGAGATCGGGGGTCTACAGGAGGAGAGAGAGTGTTTGCCGTGTCCACCAGGAAAGTTCTGCAAGTACGTCTACAGATCATATATAAGGGCGTTTCTATTAGAAAATAAACTTAAAGCACACTTTACACTATCTCACTAGTTTATTTTGTCCAGCAACAGTTTGGGGATGGTAAAATTTCTTAAAATGGCTTTTATGCTCATCAAGACTGTATTATTTAATACAAAAATGCAGTAAAAACTACAGTAATATTGTGAAATATTGTTACAATTTAAAATAACTGTTTTATATTTTAATATTGTGGCAAGCAGGACAGGTCTGAGAGTTGTTAGAACGAGTGTTAATGAGCGTCACCTGGACGCCACACCTGTCTCAAGTCCCACGGAAGAGCTCCGGAAGTGGCGACAGTGGAAGATGAGAGAAGACCAGGCCTGGACTTGCTGGAATGTTGCTGTTTTGTTTGACAGGGTTCCTACACAGTTTGGAAAAGTATGGAATATGATTTGAGTAATTTCCAGGTGTGGAATCTTTGTGTTTTCAGACTATTGCTCCTATTTGGTTTTCTAAAATATAAAATTAAGAATTTATATATACATCATACAAGCAGAGTGATTCGAACATGACTGAATGAATTCAGGGCGCACATTTTAATTATGCAAAACTGTTTGTCTTTACCATAAGTGAGTCTCTTTTGAACTTCACTAAACGAATGTGTGTGTGCCACTCAACCCAGCAACAGATACAGGAGCAAACAATCATTTAATTCAGACCGTTCTTGCTGTTTGGTGATTGTGCAACATCAGACCGCGATTACAGTATCAAACTGATGTGTCAGAGGAATATAGGCAGGTTAAAAAAACAAAATGCTGTATGAACCATTAATGTTAAATACAGTCTGAAAAATCTACTGATAGGTTTGGAAATTTGAGTCTGGAAAAGTATGGAATTTTGAAATTGAAAATGTGTAGGAACCCTGGTTTTAGTTCATGCAGCAGTCGTCCTTGAGGGGCTGCCACTTTACTCTGGTTTTGTTGTTTGTTTATTTTGTTAGTTTTTTAGTTATTTAGTTCCCGCCTCCTTCCCTGAACTTGAACATTGTTACAGTGGTGCTAAAACCCGGGAGGAAGTAGGAACGTGCTATCAAAGAGCCCTCGCCGCTGTGGGAAATACACAATGTCATCGAGCATGGGCTGAGCAGAGTCTGCCGCCATGGAGGCACATTAACACTCGCGCCACCGGCCTTGCTCCATTCCCACAGCTCTTGGCCCCACACTGCTTCCACAAATATCTTTTAAAATGTATTTAAATTGATGTCAAAGCTGAATTTTCAGCAGCCATTACATTACAGTCTTCAGTGTCACATAATCCTTCAGAAATCATTCTAATATGCTGATTTGGAGCTCAAGAAACATTTTTTATTATCAATGTTGAAAACAGTCATGCTGCTTAATATCTTACTGACCCCAAACTTTTGAGCAATTGTGTAATTTGTGTACATACACCCAATTTTTTCTGAATGTAATGAAAATTTGATGAGTTTTTGTGTTTTGATTATTCCTCAGGGCTGGACAGGTCAAAGGTCTGTGTGCTGCTGGTTTTTTGTGCATCTCTGGCAGTTCAGAGTTCACCCCTCAGGCTGCTTTCCTTCTCAGCAGAGACCAGTGTGAGTGGGGAACGCAGTGTGCTGGACCATGTCCTGCTGGTACGTTATTCAGCTATCTTTAAACCCTTCCATGAATCCGGTAAATATCAAGAATAAGTGATCAAGAATCTATTTTATATGATTATAAATCTGAAATATATTTAATCTGTTTGTGTTCAGAGTGTGTGTTTACTCTTGGTGCTGTTTATTTGGACAGGCTTTTATTGCCCTGAAGGCACTGAGGAACCTTTATCTTGTCCTGCCAACACTATAAGAGAAACCCCCGGAGCAAGTGCTATACGTGACTGTCTGATTTGTCCTCCAAGATACTGGTGCCAAGAGGGTACGTCAGTTGCTATATGCTATGTGTAAATTTGTCCAATTACCTGACAGATGTCCATATAGTAATGTATACTTAGTATATACTTATATATAGTAGTTTTACAAGTCCTGCTACATCCATTGGAATGAAAAAAATAAGTATCCTTTTGCTTTCTGCCCTCTTATAGGTAATCCCATCCCATGCTTGTGTCCACCAGGCTATTACTGTGATGGCATAGCTGATTATGAGTCTGAGGGGCATCCCGGGCCCAGACAATGTCCCCTGTTCACATACAGGCCCACATCTGGGGCAGGGAGCAAGGGAGACTGTCTCACCTGCCCACCTGGCACGTTTTGTAACTCCACAGGTCCGGCATACCATATATAACATTACTATATATAATCATATATTTAGGTACACTACCTTTCAAAAGTTTGGGTTCAGTAAGTTTAAAAAAAGAAGAAGAAATTAATACTTTTGTTCAGCGAGAACACATTAAATTGATTAAAAGTGACAGTAAAGACATTGATTTAAAGTTACATTATAGATTTTAATTTCAAATAAAAGCTGAAAATTCAGCTTTGCCGTCACAAGAAAAGATTATTTTAAAGTCTACTAAAATAGAAAACAGTTCAATTTTAATTTGTAATAATATTTCACAATATTACTATTTTGCTGTATTTTTTATCAAATAAACACAGCCTTGGTGAGCAGAAAAAACGTATTAAAAATCTTACTGATCCCAAACCGTATATAACATACCATATCTAATCATATATCCTTGTATAACCATTTCATTTCATGTGTAAAATGATTGTCTAGATTATCTTTTTGTTCCTTTCATCAGTAAACTATATTTCCCTACAGGGCTCACTGATTTCTCAAGCTTCCTTTGCCCACCGGGTCATTGGTGCAGTGGGAGAGGATTCCCAGTGTCTTGCCCTGCAGGCACCATGAGGGCACAGGCCGGGGCAGCCGCTGTCAGCCAGTGTGAGCTTTGCCCTCCTGGAACCTACTGCCCAGACCCTCGCACCACAGGCCAGCCTAATACAGCAGGCATCCCATGCCGAGCTTCTTATGAATGTCCTGCAGGTAGGTGCAATTTCGGCATCATTCATATTTACAAATGCACTAAAAAGTTAATATAAGGCATATTATAACTGTAAAGTTATACATCATACAGGCTCAGTGACAGAGATCCCTTGCAGAGCTGGTTCATACTGTAGACCCCAGACAGGAAAGCCCACACCGTGTCCTGCAGGATACTACTGTCCTGAAGGATCTCACACCTACAGCTCACCGCAGCAAGTGTAAGCACCAACCAACTAGGGATGTACAATATATCGGTACCATGTCGGTTATCAGTGATATTAGACATTTTGGATATTTAATTGTGATGCTCCTTTCCTCTATTTTTACATTTAAATTATGTTTCCTGTCATGTAATGCTCATTTAAAGTTCATCTTTAAAAACACTAGTAATTCAATAAGACTGTTAAATGTAAATATGATTAAAACAAAATGATCTTTTTTTGCAGATGTACTTTTCCACATTACTGCCCAGCCAATAGCTCTGTCATGCTGTCCTGTCCGGACGGCTGGATGCCGCTGAACACCAGTGGGCTGAGGAAGTCTCAGGAGAGCAGCTGTGTGCTGTGTGGGGCCGGCACCTATCGGCCTAGTTGGTCCCCACACCTCCAGTGCCTCCTCTGCCCTCCAGGACATCACTGCCCTCCGGGTCAGCACTCAAGAGCTCCCATATTAATCAAATAGACTAACAATAACAGCACTGATTGATTATGTTAACTAATTTAATGATCTGTTTACTAGGCTCACACCATTATAGTGATCGATCCTGTCCAGTAGGGTACGTTTGTCCACAAGGCAGCTCTGAGCCTGTTCCCTGCCCGCCTGGATCATATGGAAACCGCACTAGTGCAGAATCACTTAAGGAATGTCACAAATGCCCACCAGGCACCTTCAATCACTTGCACGCCCAGAGAGCCTGTTTCCCCTGTGGGAGTTCGTCCACCTCAGATGCAGGTCAGACGGTGTTGTAGGAAACTAAAGGACATTTTCTCAAGCCTCAGGGGACATTCACACTGAATGTGTTTTTGCCTCAAAAAACACAAGACGCAAGATAGTGGAATAAAAAAAAAATACTGATACAATACTGAAATTGAAATTAAAGTTTTAATTTAGCTGAAAACCGAAACTGAAAATAAAGTTTATTTAATGATCAAAACTGAGTTGTATATAAACATTTGAATTGCACATAAGGCAGTTTTTATATCAACTTTTTAATGATATAATTATGTTTTTACCCTAGGTCATTGTTGAAATGTAAGAAAAACTTGTTTTCATGACAGTGTTATTCAAAAATACATTAAATAATGAAGGCAACAGGTTAGGTAAAATATAATGAATATGTAATACAGTGCATCTATTTAGAAAAATGCTTCTCTCTAGAGTTCTAGCTGACTAAGAATTTATTGTATGGACATTGAATATTTTGTAATTATATTGAGTAATTACATGAGGCATGATACATTTCAATAAATTTAATTAAAAAGATCTTGGTTCATCAAAATGAAAATCGATTAAGAACGAGAAATCAGTATTGTCAAACCAGCCCAAGTGTCCAAACATGTTTACCTGCTGTAGCAAAAAAAACAGTATCTAGAGACATGTTTTTTTTTAAGTCTATCTAGCGCATGTTTACGTAGACAAGCAATGAAAAAGTAGCACAGTGGAAAGCAAAAAGTGAGTGAATGGTCCCTTATACTCTTAAAAAACAACTGAGACCATGTAATGTATTTATTTTGATTCTTTTTATAGGGGCGTCCTCTTGTACTTGCATAGGCAAAAACCGTGCATTTCAGCACTCGGATGGGTCATGCTTGTGTAAGACCGGTTTTGTCTTTTACAATCAATTGGACTTAAAAAGCTCCACTGCAGACAGTGAACTGGACTGTCAGCCTGAGGTGAGATGTGTACTTTAGCTCTATGTCTCTTTCATATAACTGTGTGATAAGACAGTAAGGAGCTCTTCATTCTGTGAAGGTGAAGAAGCGCTGTTGGACAGGTCAAGTGAGGCTGGCCTCTACGCTGGAATGTGTCATCCCATCCACATACTCCTGTAATGTTACGTGTGGACCTCAGGGAGGGACTTTGGATGTAGGAATGGGCATGTAAGTTCACATAATACACATACTATTCCAATGAGGTCTTCTGTGTATTATTATGTTAACACTTTTACTTTACGATAATTTTAATGTTTATGCTAAATACTACATACACTAGCATTCAAAAATTTGAGGTCAGTACTTTTTTTTTTTTAAATAAAAGTAATACTTTTATTCAGCATGGATGCATTAAATTAATCAGAATTAAAAGGTTACAAAAGATTTCTAAGCTGTTCTTTTGAACTTTTTATTCATTAAAGAATCCTAAAAAAATGTATCACAGTTTGCCTAAAAATATTAAGCAGCACAACTGTTTTTAACATTGATAATAATAAAAATGTTTCTTGAGCAGCAAATCAGCATATTAGAATGATTTCTGAAGGATCATGTGACACTGAAGACTGGAGTAATGATGTTAAAGGATTATTTCACTTCAAAATGAAAATTTCCTGATAATTTACTCACCCCCATGCCATCCAAGATGTTCATGTCTTTCTTTCTTCAGTGTAAAAGAAATTAAGTTTTTTGAGGAAAACATTTCAGGATTTTTCTCCACACAATGGACTTCAATGGCAACCAAAATGTTGAAGGTCCAAATCAATGCAGTTTCAAAGCGCTTCGAAGGGCTTCAGAGGCTCTGCACGATCCCAGCCGAGGAATAGGGTCTTATCTAGTGAAACCATCTGTCATTTTCTAAATAAAAATGTATATACTTTTTAACCTAAATTGCTCATCTTGCGCTGCTCTGCGGAGTGCCACAGATTGCGCAATCACGTCGAAAAAAGGTCACGCTAGACGTAGGCAGAAGTACCGCCCCCGTGTTTACAAAGCACTCGTGCGAAGACTAATACAAACATCCTTTAGCAAAAAAAGGTTAAACAACAATGTCGGACGATTTTGAAGTTGGAGATGGAGTTTTTTTTGTAAAGGGTCTTCGCACGTTTGTATTAGTCTTCGCACATTCGCTTGGTGTGGTACTTCCGCCTACGTCTAGCGTGACTTTTCCGATGTGATTGCGCAATCCGTGGCACTCCGCAGAGCAGCGCAAGATGAGCAATTTAGGTTAAAAAGTATATAAATGTTTATTTTTTCTTGAAAATGACGATGGTTTCGCTAGATAAGACCCTATTCCTCAGATGGGATCGTGCAGAGCCTCTGAAGCCCTTCGAAGCGCTTTGAAACTGCTTTGATTTGGACCTTCAACCCATTGGTTGCCATTGAAGTCCATTATGTGAAGAAAAATCCTGGAATGTTTTCCTCAAAAACGTAATTTCTTTTACACTGAAGAAAGAAAGACATGAACATCTTGGATGAGATGGGGGTGAGTAAATTATCAGGAAATTTGCATTTTAAAGTGAATGAATCCTTTTGCCATCACAGGAATAATTTTTACATGCATTTTAAAATATATTAAAAAAAAAGAAAATAGGTGTTTTAATTTGTAATAATATTTCTGTATTTCTGATCAAATAAATGCTGCCTTGCTGACTTCATTACCGACCCCAAACTTTTGAACGGTAGTGTACATTAAAATGTATTATGATCAAAAATAAATTAACAATGACCAATAGTATATTTGCTAAATTATTTTGCATACATTTTAAATGCTGTAAAAAGTTAATGCATTAACTAATGTTAACAACTTTATTGTAAGTGTATAATTTATAAGTTATTCTCTGTAATACTTGACTCTGACTGGTACATGCAGATTGTCACTGATAACCAATATTATATGCTGTGCTAGTTCCATGCCTCCTCCTCAAGTAATCAAATAATTTTTAGATCAATATTTCGTGTTTATTTGTTTAGTTATTTAGTAGCCTTGAAATAAGCAGAATCATTAACAGTCAGCTGGTCATTAACACAAAATAAACCCCTTCAGGACAATACAAGACATTATCCCTTACCTAATGTACTGCCCTTCATTAAAACTTTAGCATGAGAAGTTTATGTGATGTTTTTCTGCAGTTGTCACTGTGAGAGGTACGTGTCAGCAGAGGAGCTGTGTAACTCTTCATGCGTGTCCACACTGCCGTTACTCTCTGCCATGCTGGATACAGAGGGACAGCTGCTGTTGAGAATCAAAGCCACAGATGAAAGCAAAACATGGAGCAGGGTGAGTTCTGGGCCTTATCAGCTATTTGTTTTAGAAAGAGGATTCATTATTATGCATCAGTTGTTATACTGATAGAAGAGCCTGTGCTTAGTGATGTGAACTCATCCTTAATATAACTTGGTTTCATTCCTCACTCAGAATATGATGAATGTACTAGGACCTGATGTTCATGTCAAGAACATTGGAAGGATCCACTTTGTCCATTTTGCTCCTGAGGGAGTGTTTGGTTGGATTTTAAAAGACTCTGTGCTCATTAACTCTTTAATGTCAGGTAAGCTGACAGTGCTTTTGCTCACCACAGTGTTTATCTGACCTACAGACTCAAACATTTTGCCCAAGCATCTTTAAATACAGGTCCAACCCACACTTAATGATAAACTTGTTTGTCTTTCATTATAATGGTCCAGAACATAAAACTTTAATGGTTGTTTTCCTTTCAGAACCAGTTGAAATTCTGGAGAGAGATTACAGGAGGAAAAGACATGCTGATCAGAATGAGGTTTCAGCGCCTCTTCCACGGATTCCAAATCCCATAGCATGTCTGTCCCCAAACGACATGCTCATCTTTCAGCTCACGATCAACCACACTGGTATGGCTTCGGTAAAAAGTGGTAACCTGTAATTTTTACCTTAAAGGGATAGTTTACCCAAATAATATCCTGGCTCTTCCAAGCTTTATAATGGCAGTGAATGGGGGTCAAGATTTTGAAGCCCAAAAAAGCATTTATCCATCATTAAAGTAATTCATTCGGATCCAGGGGGTTAATAAAGGCCTTCTGAAGCGAAGCACTACGTTTTTGTAAGATAAATACAAAAGACATATTTAAAACTTTATTAACTAAAATAACTGGCTTCTGACAGATGGCCTACGCAAGTTGACTTACACAAAAGAGTAACCCCTGACTCGATGTATGACGTAGTATGTAGGAGTAGCGTAAGCTTTGCTGCCTCTAACGGTTCAAACAAATAGGGCTGGGCAACAAACTCAAGCTCCTCTTCTCTTATATCTTATAATCCTCCAACATTTCTCTTTAAAAATTCTCGTTTTACACTTTTTTTTGTTTTGCAACACAATTTTGTTTTGTTTTGCAACACTCATGCGACAGGTCAGGGGTTACTCTTTCGCCGTAAAACGATGCGTACAGCCGTCTGTTGGAAGCTAGTTATTTTAGTTTATAAAGTTTTAAATATGGATATGGAGCTGTATGGATTACTTTTATAATGGATGGATGCACTTTTTTGGGCTTCAAAATCTCGTCCTCCATTCACTGCCATTATAAAGCTTGGAAAAGCCAGGACGTTTTTTAATATAACTCCGATTGTATTCGTCTGAAAGAAGAAAGTGATATACACCTAGGATGGCCTGAGGGTGAGTAAATCATGGGGTAATTTTCATTTTTGAAAATG
Organism: Coreius guichenoti; assembly: GCA_039654105.1. Classification (NCBI taxonomy): domain Eukaryota; kingdom Metazoa; phylum Chordata; class Actinopteri; order Cypriniformes; family Gobionidae; genus Coreius; species Coreius guichenoti. Next base: position 26,844,662 of record CM077174.1, read on the forward strand.
AAAACTATACCTTTAAGGAGCTATTTTACCTGATTTAACCCATAAAACAAAAAATTTATGAATTTAAGTTTTAGCGATATTAATTAATGTTTTTGACTTCAATAAAACCAGTTAAAGGTGCACTATGTAATATTGACAGCTAGTGGTTGAACTGGGTAATGCAGTCCAAATTCAAAATATTGGAGAATTTTTTCCCCGACCCCTCCTCCTCAAACTCAACACTCACATGGGTAGCCAGATTGAGGATACACAACAAAAACTAGCGAATTGACAATGGAAAGTGATGAGCCTTAATTTGCTATGTTTTTTTTTAGGTTTTTAGGCTTTTTAGGTCGGGTAGACCCAGTTTGTTTGCTGGTTTCCATCGCTGTTTTTTACGCCGATACTGGCAACACGGGGTGTGAAAATACTATTGGGTAAATTGGCAGGGGGCGGAATCACACGGACCAAAACAAAAACGTATATTCCCACACAAAACGCACATTTCAAAGTAGAATAACTGGCTATAACATTGTTTTTCAGAGAAACAAGTATTTAAACTAGATCTCTGCAAACATATTATGGTATCTTATGCTTAGTACAGTCAAAAAAACATAGAGCATCTTTAATTTAGATGTTATCATTTTAGATTACAATTTTTACAATGTGTATGCATGTCCTTCTGTCAATTTAGAGCGCCACCACAGTCACTTCCCAGTGTACCAGAAGGACCACCTGTTCAGCAGTAACCCTGGCTGGGATTTTGGGCCCTTCAGACGTCTGCAGCATCTCGTCATACACACACAGCTAAATTCCAGCAGGTAAAACTAGATAGATATATCACATCTAGCTTTCAACAAAGACCTGCATCTGATCTTCATGTGATTTGTCTTATTAGATTTGCGCATGTGTTCATTGAGCCGGGAAAGTATGTGTTCCTGGATAACGCAGTGCCGGACTGGAGCCTGATAGTAGTCGTGAGTGAGCAGGGCTCTGAGTGCAACCCCACTACAGCCTCGTTCCAGCCCACGACCCCCGCACAGCTAGTGCGACATGGGATTGTCAAACAACACAGCTTAAACCTGCTTCCAGACTGGGGGCTCATCATAGGTGAACCAAGAGGAGCTTAGGGTACATTTGAAATAGAAAGTTGCATTTTCAGGAATGCTTAACATACTGTGCTTGGTATTTCTCCATAGGGATCTTGTCTCTGCTGCTGTTGTTGATAATAGTGTTGACAGCCTCTGCTCTTGTCTTGAGGCCTAATCGGTCCAACCTTATCGCACAAGGGAGGCCAAAGCCCAAGTGGCGCAGCTTGGGTGAACCCAGTGTTCCTATTGAATATGTTTATAATACAGACGGGTAAGTCAGCTGCTTATTGCTCAGGTTTCTTGGTGTTTGTTACAAGCATGTTAACTAGAACGTGCAAGAATACTAGGGATGCACCAGTATTTCAGTTCTGATAACGCTAAAATCATTTGAAATGCTACAAGTTCATTTACATTATGAAAACAGATATGAATTTTGAGATTTGCAAAAGAGTGCATTTAACATTCTTATAAAGATTAACATTTAAAGGGGCTATATGTACTGTAAGAAGTTTCCTATATTAATCCCTTTTTTATTGACAATGTGTGAACAGCTAGCAATAAAACTCAAAAAAGACCTTCCCTGACTTCCTAGGTTGTCTATGAAAGCCTGTAGACTGATTTTTATGTGAAGAACTCGGGACGTTTTTGCCGGGAAAATCAAAAGGATGTGACGTTTAACGTGCGCTGCCGAGAGCCTCTTTTCCATTGTAAACTTATACAATGTTCAGGATAATGCCAAAAGAGATATTCTGTATTGTAATGTCAATGTGTCATGCAAGGAAAATGAATTAATTCAAACGATAGTCTCATATAGCCAGATCTATATAGTCTATATAGTCTCAAATATACTTTATAATCAAACTATCATAACAGTGTAATTTTAATTACCTCATCTGTCGACATGATGCTGGTGAATTGTAGAGCTGGTGCAGACATATCTACAATGAACAGATGCTTTCTTAACTGATACTTTCTCACCACTGTGATTTTTGTTGTTTATTTTGTTTTTGAGAGGAAAGCGTGCAGCACATATTTCGGGGCATTGAATCACGTACACGAGTGCGAGCACGAGCAATAAGTTGCTGGCCGCAGTTCACTTAATGGCCACAGGTGACGCTAATAACAAGGTTTCTGAATTCTACATATAGCCCCTACATATAGTGAGCATTGAATAATGGCAAATGTAATGTAAAATGTGAGAAATAAACTGACACGATGATCTCAGTACAATTCATATTGTACATTATATTGTGATGCCTAAATTCATTTGCAGAATTTAAAACGATCAATACCATACTGAGCACATGGTGCAATTTTGACTGTGCTTTATGTTGTGTTTTGTTGTAGTTTGGACGGCTCTGAGCCTCTAGGTCTGAGAGGGGTGGGAGAGGGAGCAGAATCAGAGGAACTTGCTCTTTGCAAAGGAGGTAAGACAATCTTATGAAATGTCTGACAGCTGGCAAATATAGAAACACTCTTCTGGTGAATTCTGTCAAATCACATATTGAACCAAACATGTGAAGGTTTCAGAACTACACTAATTGAGCTGGAGGAGTTCAATGTGAAAACACTGTATGACAAGTTAGAGGATCAGAATTTACATCTGGCATCCCAGCTGGCAAAGCATCGCAAAGACACACAGGAGTTTTACAGGAACATGTACCAGCATATTGATGCTTTAAGGGTAAGACAGAAACAAAGTCGACTGAAGATAAGAAATCCATTAAAATCAAAACAACAAAAAGATAACACAATTAGTCTCTATAACTAATCAGCTTTTGCATCTTGTATTTAGGACACACTAGAAAATATGGAACCCTCAAAACTGAACCAGTTGCAAAAAATACTAGACAATGAAGCTCTGATGAAAAAAGAAACTGCTCATGGTGAGACAGCAGTTTGCTTTAACTTGAACACCTTACATGTGTATCTGCATTCTTAACAGCCACAGGTCAGTGAAAGTATTTGTCTTTGCACCAGAGCCATGGATGGGGCTGATGGAGACTGTGCTGAGATCGTTGGAGGGATTGCTGTGCAGGATGAATGGGGAGGTCTGGCAGCAACAGGACAGGACAGCTGTAAATAGCCACAGAGACACCAGAGAGAGTGAACTTCCCACCAGATACATTCAGGTTACTTATTTAAACTAATTAAAACAACACAGAGCCAATATATAAGCTATGAATGTAAAAAAAAAAAAAAAAACTGTAATGATATTAGTGATATTAAAGGGGTAGACGACCCAAAAATGAAAATTCTGTCATTATTTACTCACCCATGTCGTTCTTCAAATATGATGCTCACAAAAATTATTCTATTATAATTTTATGATCAGATCACGTTTTATCATAAAAGTGGTCCATTTGGCACTATTTTTGATTTGTGAACAAATCTTTCTTTTGGGCAGTGTTGTTTTTGTTAATTGAAATAAAGCTGAAATATAAATTTTTGATGAAAAACGTAATACATATTATGATAGTATATAAATAATGCTAAAATAGCATTGCTTTTGAGTTGTCTTTTTTTTTTTTAATTGTTACTTTAGTTTACATAACCAGTTTGAATGATTCATTCACAAATGATACACTTAGTGCCGGTCCTAGACTTCTGGGGGCCTTTGTAAGGGGGCCCCTGTCAATGTGTTCATAAAACCCCAAAATGACCCCCAACCCCTTGATCTGTTCTTTCAGAGCAGTTTCATTGTCAACAAACAACAGTGAGTTGAAACAGTCAGTAATACCATAAAAAATAAAATTACAGTGAATAGGACAAATACAATAGAAAAAAGATAAATTAAATAAATAATTTAGCCTACTAATATTATAGCCTACAGAAATTTAATAAAGTAATCAAACATAAAAATAAAACTCTGTATAGTTTTATTAAAGTTACTAAAGTTATTCAGTGAAAAGTAGTGAATAATTCTCTTGTTTCTTTTTGTTGTTTGATTAAGATTAAATGACACAGACAGCAACAGGTTTAGGCTGCTGTCACTTTAAGAGCAAATGCTAATCTAATATACTGACAATCATTCGATTACTTTACCAACTGTTTATGTTCACTTAAGACATAACCTACTACGTTTAAGTGAAAACTCGTCAAGACAGGCATGTTGACATATATTTGTGTGTATTTGTCCATTTAAGTATCCTATACTTATCTGTGTTCCGGTTCGTCTTGGAGCGTGCGCACAGAAAGCTGCCTCGGGAACAGCAGCTCTTCCGCAGGTCAATACACTTTTTACTCTTTTAGCATCGAGCACATCTGGCAGGAAACTGTATATTATGACAGCCATGTTACATGATTGGGATGTTATGTAGGAACTAGGGCTGTCGATTTAACGCGTTAATTACAAACCCGATTCCAAAAAAGTTGGGACACTGTACAAATTGTGAATAAAAAAGGAATGCAATAATTTACAAATCTCATAAACTTATATTTTATTCACAATAGAATATAGATAACATATCAAATGTTGAAAGTGAGACATTTTGAAATGTCATGCCAAATATTGGCTCATTTTGGATTTCATGAGAGCTACACATTCCAAAAAGTTGGGACAGGTAGCAATAAGAGGCCGGAAAAGTTAAACATACATATAAGGAACAGCTGGAGGACCAATTTGCAACTTATTAGGTCAATTGGCAACATGATTGGGTATAAAAAGAGCCTCTCAGAGTGGCAGTGTCTCTCAGAAGTCAAGATGGGCAGAAGATCACCAATTCCCCCAATGCTGCGGCGAAAAATAGTGGAGCAATATCAGAAAGGAGTTTCTCAGAGAAAAATTGCAAAGAGTTTGAAGTTATCATCATCTACAGTGCATAATATCATCCAAAGATTCAGAGAATCTCTATGCGTAAGGGTCAAGGCCGGAAAACCATACTGGATGCCCGTGATCTTCGCATCTGCATCACATACAGGAATGCTACTGTAATGGAAATCACAACATGGGCTCAGGAATACTTCCAGAAAACATTGTCGGTGAACACAATCCACCGTGCCATTCGCCGTTGCCGGCTAAAACTCTATAGGTCAAAAAAGAAGCCATATCTAAACATGATCCAGAAGCGCAGGCGTTTTCTCTGGGCCAAGGCTCATTTAAAATGGACTGTGGCAAAGTGGAAAACTGTTCTGTGGTCAGACAAATCAAAATTTGAAGTTCTTTTTGGAAAACTGGGACGCCATGTCATCCGGACTAAAGAGGACAAGGACAACCCAAGTTGTTATCAGCGCTCAGTTCAGAAGCCTGCATCTCTGATGGTATGGGGTTGCATGAGTGTGGCATGGGCAGCTTACACATCTGGAAAGGCACCATCAATGCTGAAAGGTATATCCAAGTTCTAGAAAAACATATGCTCCCATCCAGACGTCGTCTCTTTCAGGGAAGACCTTGCATTTTCCAACATGACAATGCCAGACCACATACTGCATCAATTACAACATCATGGCTGCGTAGAAGAAGGATCCGGGTACTGAAATGGCCAGCCTGCAGTCCAGATCTTTCACCCATAGAAAACATCTGGCGCATCATAAAGAGGAAGATGTGACAAAGAAGACCTAAGACAGTTGAGCAACTAGAAGCCTGTATTAGACAAGAATGGGACAACATTCCTATTCCTAAACTTGAGCAACTTGTCTCCTCAGTCCCCAGACGTTTGCAGACTGTTATAAAAAGAAGAGGGGATGCCACACAGTGGTAAACATGGCCTTGTCCCAACTTTTTTGAGATGTGTTGATGCCATGAAATTTAAAATCAACTTATTTTTCCCTTAAAATGATACATTTTCTCAGTTTAAACATTTGATATGTCATCTATGTTGTATTCTGAATAAAATATTGAAATTTGAAACTTCCACATCATTGCATTCTGTTTTTATTCACAATTTGTACAGTGTCCCAACTTTTTTGGAATCGGGTTTGTAGATTAATTAGTTACCTTAAAACATAACTTGTTAAGATTATTAACATTTAATGCACTTGCCCCGCCCCGGACGTACTTAGATCATCTTACATTTCATACAGTTGATTGATAAAGAATATGATGCAGGGCAACAACTCACTGTGTGATGAAGCCTATAGAATGTCCATAAAGTTTAAGATATGGGGCAAAAATGCCCGTTTTAGTCTCACGTTTGTTCCCGCCGGTGCTATGCGCGAATACACTGCAGGCTCACTCTCGCTCGTATCCAAGGTAAATCATCAACACTATCATCCCTTACATGTGTTTTATTGAACTAAATACATTGTCATCTGATAAAAAGCATGCGCAGGTTGCTTTCACATTCACGTGAATCGCGGCACAGGTCGAGCGCAAGTTGCGCAACCGAACTCAGACAATCTCCTTCAGGCAGTCAATTCAGTACCCCTGAGCTCAGCTCACCCGGGTCCGCATGACAGCTTTCACATTACCAATTTTTCATGTGAACTGTGCCCCGTTTCGAACTAAACTGCCAGTGTGAAAACGCCCTCACATTTACATCATGATATATAAGCAATATTACTCAAGTAACGAGTGCAATATCACACGAGCTCTGTTTTTCTGTCCAGAATAGCACGACTGCAGGAGTGCAAATGCGATACTGATCTACAACAGTTTAATAATAAAATAAATAAGTAAGTTAATATTGTGTTGTTTTAGACACAATATTGTCTGTTTTGCCAACGAAAATACAAAGACAAAGCAGACCTGTTCGTCTCCGATTCCGAGCAATACACAGAGGCGTTTCATTTCTGAATCCGCGTTTTGAACCAATGATTCAATGGACCATAAAGAGAACCATTTACTTCACTCCTGAATGAACGAATCGAATGAATGAATGACTCAGACTTACTCCATTAGACATTTACCGCCACCTACTGGCAGTTTTAGTTTCTTATTTAGAGTATAATTCCATTAAAATAATTTAATATTTCCATATCAATAAAAACAAACATTAAAGGTATAGTCCACCCAAAAATATTTCTTTCTGAAGATTTCTTTTTGTAATGTCTATTTGATTTTTTTTTTTTTACACAATAATGACTTTAAATAAATTTTTGGGAGTAATTTCTCAGCCAAATTTTGCGATTTATTTGTAAATTAAAAAAATGTGATTCATTTGCAATTAATTAGATTAATTAATCGCCACATTGTGTAATTAATTAGATTAAAATTTTAATCGCTTGACAGCCCTAGTAGGAACGGAATGCAGCATCATGTTTTCATAATCGTTGAAAGCTAAAATCAAAACCGAAACGCATCCCTAGTCATTAAATTATCTTTGAGAGCAAGGGGGCCCCCTGGTGGTTCGGGGGCCCTATGCAACTTGCATAGTTTGCGTATAGGGTGGACCGGCACTGAATCTGATTCGAACGCTTTTGTGTCCCACAGAGAAAAGAAAGTCATACAGGTTTGGAACAACACAAGAATAAGTAAATAGTGACAGAATGTTAATTTCTGGGTGAACTATCCCAGTAAGTATTTCTTTATCATTTTACAGTTTTCCCCTGCAGACATGTCAGAGTTTAAAGTGGGTGCTGATACAGAGGCAGCTTTCTCAGATCCAGGTTCGACCTTGTTAAAAACCAGTTTGCAACCTTTCACCCCAGGGCTGCGGCTGTGCTAAAAGTACATGCTCTCATCTGTCAGGTCAACAGCAGAGCACCATCCCCTGTGTGAGTGAAGAGGAACTGGCCAAGTTTGTGTCTCTGACGCCTCTCTCCAAAACACTGCAGGAGATAAAGGAATCTCTCCAGACTCTTGCCCAAACGCCCAGGACAGAGGACGGTCAGTACACATATGTACTTTTGGATTCAGTATTTAATCCTGGTCAGTGGGCTAAAATAGAAATGCACTTTTCATGTCAATGAGCTAATTAAAGTAATTATACTGATATATAACAAAATAATAATAAATAAAAAAAATATATATATATAAAATATGATATAAAATGTTAATTTTATATAAATATACATAAAAATAAAAATATATATAAATAATATATTTATATATATTAATATAAATGTCTGTTATGTGTGCAATGTAAGGTCTCCTGATCATTTCAGAGTTCTGTAATGATCTACATCTGCTTTCTTCTCCTTCAGTAATTATCAGCCCAGCGGAGAGTGAACCATCGCACCTGATCCCTGTTGCCCTTGACAACCTTTCGCCCCAGAATTTCGCAGTCTTCCTGTTTGGCTGCCATGTTGTGCGTCTGTTGAACAGAGCTTGTGACTTTCCCCCTGTCATGCTGCTGTTGGCCAGGACGGTGCCAGTCTCGCACTGTGATAACCTGCTGGCCTATTGCCATAAAGACTTCTATTATGACACAGCCAATCAAATTCTGTACATCCTAGAGAAGAAGCTTCAAAATGCTGGCCAGTTCATCTCCATTCTCTTGCACTCTATGGCCTACATAACCTCAGGTAAGAGAAATTGCCCTATACTTCCACAAAGAGTTGTTTACTCTAATACTTTTGTCACCTTTATTTAACAAGACATGTCATTGTAAAAAATTATTTTTTACAATGACAGTCTGACAAGAGGACATCAAAAACATACTAGACAAACACTACCGTTCAAAAGCTCACCAAGGTTGCATTTATTTGATCAAAAATACAGTAATATTGTGAGATGTTTAATTTAATGCATCCTTGGTGAATAAAAGTATGTTTCTTTAAAAAAAATGACTGACCTCAAACTTTTGAACAGTAGTGAAAAAAAATTATAAAAGATACTATGACACAAAATAAGACAATTAAAATATTTAAACAAAAAATATTAATATAAAATAGTTTTTAAAAATCTGAAATGCTTGTTAATAATTTTATAAAAGCGTAGATAGATATTTAAGTTATCACATTTCAGGAACATCTGCAATGTATTCCAATGATATGGAGCGTCAAAATTAAAAGTTAAAATCTTTACAGGTTCAAAATCTCTCGACTTCATAAAAGCCTTCCACTTGGCCATATCGGCATTAAGCATGCAGTTGTTTCATCACTCTTTCACTGAAGACCAGAGGAAAGGAAAGGTAAGGCACCTGTTTGAAATAAATATATGAAATCCAGGAAGAGCTATTATAACAGACTTTTTTTCCCATGTTAGATGGATGAGGAAAACACACCGGAGGCCTTTGGAACATTAGTAGAGAACTTCTTCAGTGTAAAAATACCTATTGAAACCCATTTTGCACAGCACCTGCTGGCAGAGAGGTTTGTACCAAATCTAAGGTGTATTTGACTTTAAGAACATATTAAAGGCACAATATGTAAGAGTTTTAGATTAAAATATCCAAAAACCACTAGATCAATGTTGTATATTTTGTTGACTTGTGTACTTACATTATCCCAAATGTTTCCAAGAATGTTTAAATTCAGAGAAATAAGCAATTTCAACCAGTACACGAACTGTGTCCGTGCGTCGCCTATCAGTGACATCATACCCACGTTACCCTCGATTTCCGGTTTTATTTTGTAGAAACCATGGAAACACCAAAGACGCTTTAATATATTATGTGTTTTATTAGACAGGTGAGCAACTGTTTGGATACATTCATCGGCAGAAAACAAATCATTGTTATATAGCTCAACACAGTTAGTCTTATTGTTTAAATCTTGTTTTCTTCATTTACCGCGAGTACCATGTTTTACCATGACTAATATCGATCTAGCTCACTGCAGTGTGCAACAAGTGTCTCATAGTAGCTGCCGAGCACAGAGAAGCATTATAACATAACTTTCAACACACTCAAATATATCTAATATGATAAAACAGTGCTGTGTTACCCCACATACGCATGAGCGGAAGAAGCGGAAGCGCTCGTCTGCGGCATAATAAAAGCTCCGCGAAATCAAGGTGTCATCAAGCTATGCCTTTGTTTTGAATAAGCGACCTCTAGCGGCGAAAAATTACATATTGTGGCTTTAAAACATTAACATATTAACTCACAGAACATATTAACTATGTTCCTCAATTGATTTTAGACTTCAAGTATATAAATACTTCAAGTTGGAACAGCTCCTCCAGGAACTAAAACCAACTCTGAAAGACAGACATGGAGATGGTGAGGGATTACTTGTTTTATTGCACCCATAGCAAATAGCTGGGCAATGGGTAAAATTTTTGGGTATTTTGTGTATATTGTTGCAGGACAAGGGCAAACTGGCCTAAAGACTCAAGTCCCAGTGAGTGAATGCACTTTTACATCTTATTTTTTATTTATTTTGAAGAGTGTACAGCTGTGGAGATGTACCTTTTTTCCTCTACCTGTGCTTCAGGTGCTGTGTGTGGAGAGAGAAATAAACAGACTTAATGAAGTTTACCAGCAGCTCTCCTCTGAACTTCACAGGGCAATGGACATACACAGCCCACCGGAGAAGAAAGAGTCCAAGTTTGACAAACCGCTACAGGTAACAGCCAGTGGAGACCCCTAAAACCCCCACAACGTGGGTGGGAGTGCCAAATGCATTTACATTGTAGAATGTATTTCTCACTCCTTCTGTCTGTGTCTCTCACACTCCCCATGCTTGCAGGAGCAACAGATAATGCTGGAGCTGCAGAAGTGTACAGTGGATCAGAGGCTGAAGGAGATGAGAGACAGACTTTCTAAACTGAGACCTAATGAAGACAGAGCAGCTCACAGCACAGTGCTCGCTCAGAAAGACAGCCAGACGCCCAGCAAACGCAAACCAGACAGAACCGGACCAGAGAAACAGACGCCTGCCGCAGGGAAGCCCAGCAACAAGAAAAAGCAGAGCAAGCACATGGACAAAGATGAGGAAAAGCGTGTGACTGCATGAGGAATAATGTTTGAAAAAGGTCATTATTATTATTTAAATTTTATAAAAATAATCTATCCTTGCCATTACTCTGTGTCCTAATATAACAAGTTACCAGTGACAATCACTTTGTCTGTACACAATGAATGCAAAACTTTTGTGACAGTCAGTCAGAACATATTTCATGTTTAATGTACAGTTATGAGGAGCAGGGCAAGATGGCACAGAAACAGAAACCAAAATGTCCTCTCACTTGTGACTTGTAGATATCATGGCTGTTTATGACAAAAGCACACATGAAGGAGATATAGGGCTTGGAGAGAGAGATGTGAGATGTGTGTCTGCTCAGTGCCTCTCTCCATTAATAACGAAGTTGTGAGTTTAATTACTTCAAAATAGCTTTGCTGAGAAATAAAATGTAGCGATTCAGTAGTGAAGCTGTTTAATTACTAAAAGTTGCAGGGCAGCGTTGATAAGTTTCTCTGCTCCTGAATGTTTCTGTTTGTGTGCAGCACAATCTCCACTCTCTGTGTGCGAGTGACGTATGTGTGTGTGCACTTCAATGAAAACAGGGCATTAATATAGAACAGTGATTAAACTGACTTGAAACTACCTGTGCATTAAACGGTTTTACTGCACACCTTCCAGCTAGTCAGAATCGGGTATTCAGACAGAGCATTGTATAATAAAATTGTAATATATTTTATAATGTAATGTATTCCTGTGATGCAAAGCTGAATTATCAGCGTCATTACTCCAGTCTTCAGTAAGTAACATGATACTTCAGAAATCATTATAATATGCTGATTTGCTGCTCAAGAAACATTTCTTATTATTATCAAAGTTGAAAACAGTTGTGCTGCTTAATATTTTTGTGGATAATGTAATAATGTTTTTTTCAGGATTCTTTATTTATTAATAGAAAAAAACGGTTTATTTAAAATAGAAATCATTTGTAATGATGTAAATGTCTTTACTATCACTTTTGATCAGTTTAATGCATCCTTGCTGAATAAAAGTATTAATTTCTAAGTGTTTTTAAATTATTAATTTAAATTTTTTGAATATGATTGTTAGCCCTAAATAAAATCTAAGTTTAGGTTGTTTCAGTACATTTATGCTAAATGAGTCGATCCAAGAAACATGGAAAATGTTACTAATTAAACACTATCTTCTGAGCAGTAATATATGTGACATGCTTCATCTCTGCTTCGTTCTCTGCTTTTCCAGTCAGTAATCTAACAGTTCATGCGTGCTCATGCTCTGAGCCAGGCTAAACTCTATTCCTCTGGGGGGAACAGACTATGAACGGATTGGGAGGGGAGAGCAGTAGCTATCATCACCCGCTATCAGTGTTACAACTCTCTGTCCTTCAGCTGATACGCTCAAGAAACTTCCATTGGCTGTTTGCCGTCAGCCTTTATCACTTAGATTAAACAAACAGTGTATCCACGCGGCATGCAGGGCAGACTTTCCACTTAACATACCTGTCAGTCTCAGTGTACTGCTACTGAAGTAGATATAGTGATTGCAAGGCCTTCATACATATTATTGTTCTCACATTCAAACTTTATTTTGTGGATGTTTAAATTTATTCCTAGATGTGCCATTCATTTTTAGTGTTCAACTTTATACTTTTGAGAAAAGTCCTCTATTGACACTGAAACATTTTTATATCAGTATATAAAATATCAGTGTATATATATATATATATATATATATATATATATATATATATATATATATGTATATATATAATTTTTTGCAGTATAATAATAGTAATAGTAATTGTTGTATTTTATATTAATATTAGTTGTAGTGGTAGCAACAACAACACTTATCACTACAACTAATATTAACAATTGTCAGTGTTTTTGTGTTTGCTGTTGCTGTTATTTGTGCATATCAATCTTTTTGGGTTAACCAAAAATTATTTAGATATTACCTTAATATCTATAACAAAATCTTTAACACTATTCTTTTGCTGCTTGGCAAGCACTGTAGTTTTTTTCATGAAATGCAAATGTAGTTGCTTTTACTCTTGTTCTGAGTGTTTAATATACATTTATTAATGAACAGGTTGTCATGCTGTATTTCTGGAGGAGGTAGCTGTGATCATGCCTATTTCTGTCCTCTCTTTGGACAGCTGCAATACCTGAGAGGACTCCACTTGAGTAATGAACTCATAGTCAGTCCTCGAAGCTTATTATGGGAACCACTGTTTTATTTGCAGAAATATTGTCCTCTGTTATAGGGCTGAAGATCCATTGATATGTCCATTAAGTGACCATCCTGCCGTAAGTGTTGTCATTTATTATTCATATTATGGCATATCAATTTTTTAAAAGTAAATTATGTCCACTTGTAGATCATTTTCTAGAAAGATCTGTTGGTAATTCCTCTTAGTAAACGGCATGTATGACATCTGTCAAGTCAAGTCACCTTTATTTATATAGCGCTTTATACAATACAGATTGTTTCAAAGCAGCTTTGCAGTGATAACAGGAAAATAATGGCATTTTGGCTGTTGTTCAGCTGAAGTCAGTTCAGTGTTGATTCAGGCTGCATCACAAGTCAGAGTTCAGATCGGGATCAGTAGCATTAAAATATTCATCCAGTTCCTTTTGCTTGAAGATCAATTCATCACGCCAGTATGGTGCCGAAGTTGGCCATAGGGTCTGTGTTGGAGGACCTTCACAGGCAATTGTCTAGTAGACACAGTCTTTGCTGACATTCAGGGCTGCGTTGTGGTTGTGTATAGGTGCAGGTCCACATCTGATCTGGATATGATAGACAGACTAAAATTAGCATAGACGCCATTCTTCATGAGATGTAACAAACAAGTACATCGGGTGTTATAGGAAGTGTTCCCGGTTAGCAAGATGTTAGCAAGATTTTAAAATGTGTGCAATGTTGAACAGGGAGCCAATGCAGTGTTGACAGATCAAACTTCCTGGTTCTTGTAAGAACTTGAGCTGCTGCGTTTTGAACCAGCTGGAGTTTGTTTATTTAACATGTAGTGCAACCACCCAGTAGAGCATTACAATAATCTAACCTTGAAGTCATGAACGCATGAACTAACTTTTCTTTTTTGTCATTGAGAGCATACAGTATGTCGTAATTTAGATATATTTTTAAGATGGAAAAATGCGGTTTTACAAATGCTTGAAATGTGGCTTTCAAATGAAAGACTGGTATCAAAGAGCACACCCAGGTTCCTAACTGACAACGAAGACTTGACAGAGCAGCCATCAAGTGTTAGATAGTATTCTAGGTTATTACGTGTGGAGGTTTTTGGTCCAATAATTAGAATCTCTGAGAATTGAGTAGTAGGAAATTACCGGTCATCCAATTTTTTTATACCAATAATGCATTCAACTTTCAACTTAATTTTGTGAATTGGTGAGCTGCAAGGTTGTTAATCCATTTTCGTCTGCTGAAGCCATCAGCCTACATTATTTCATCTTATTTTTGAAATCATCATGTTTAACAGCAGAATTCCTGATGAAAAACTACATTACCCATGATGCTGTACAGAAAATTACACCAATCAGGGATTTAAAAAAAACCCAACACAAAATAGCTCTTTAGCTCCACCCACTTCCATGAAGCACTGCAAATGAGCAGCCTGATTTGATCTCTCTATGCGCTCAAATTACTTAAATGTTTATATTTTCATGCATATTTTGCAATAAACTTAAAATATATTGTTTATATATATATATATATATATATATATATATATATATAATCAACATTTCTAAATGAGTAGTTTTATATTTCTCCATCGTTTGTTAATACAATTATGCTGTTCGCATTGCTTCATGGGATTGTAGTTCTTTCCCTCAGTAAAGCCATTAACACAGTCTTGTACCTTTGTCTTTTTGTCCAATTTTCAAAGACTAGTGTTGTAGTGTTTTGAGTGACCTCGTAGCTGACTGGCTTGGTTCATGGCTTATAACTCTTTAATGAAGACTTTTTTTAAAATCCCTATGGGAAAAATGAATTTAAAAAAATACTTCCGGAACCAGCGCTGCACAATGAAACTCAATAGACCTCCCAATAGTGTAAATATAAGTTAATTTAAGTAAACCTGTAATTTCTCTAAGTCTCTTAAAATCTGCTTTATTATTTTAAATGGTTTACACCAGTAAATAGGGGGCCAGAGATCCTTTGGAGCAGAGGGACTTCATTTGAAAGGTTTTTGTAATGTAGCACATAACATCAGACTTGCTGATAGTGCTAGACAGTCATTTCTTCTTGAGCCCAGTGATGCGTGAGAATTGCTTGTGTAATCATGCTCCTGGTTGTTATTCAGTGATAACGAATGTGAGCTCTCCATGCCGTATGTATAAAGTCTCTTGTGACCTGGTGATTTGTTTGTGTGCATCATTATATAAATTGCTCTGTACTTTCTATGGCAAAAACCATAACATGGGAAACACTGCCACACATATAACAGAGCATAAAGATGGCTAGTAGGTCAAAGTGTCTACTTCAAATAGATACAAAATAATACAAAAAATGTTTGGTTCTCTGTCCAGTTTTGATTTTTCAGCACATTCCAGATAAAAAGAAGAGCTGCTGCTGGTGGTTACTAATATCTGTGGGGTTCCATATTTGTGTTAAAATCTGATGCAGCACTGGTCAAGAATGGATTGATGAGGTGAGATTGATGGGGAGGTCAAAAGAGACATTTTGTAGGTTTGTACTGAGAGGAGGTTCAGCAGTAGGTGGTAAAAAGCTGGAGTGTTTCCTCATGGGAGGTGGTTTCAAACAGAGATGGAGTAGGATGTAAAAGTATGGTAGGATGTGGCAAGTGTTCCCTGTTGGAAAAAAAATGACAAGAATAGTGTAGATGTCATATGTAAATAGAACACGTCTCTCTTTGTAATAGTAAGCTTGGAATAGCACAGTTAGGATGAAACATCATCTTTGTCACTTGTTCTTAAAAAGCTGAAAAAAAACACCCTTTTATTGGTAAACACTTCAGCAGCAAACACAGAGACTGCCTTTCAATTTATGCAGACTGACAGAATGGCCTCTCTGTTTCTTGACCTACTCAGTATGCAGAGTGTTTCTGAGAATCATGCAGGTCATGATGCTCTGTCCTGGGATTGATCTAGTCCCATTACAAGGTTCAAAAAACAGGTTTTGACCTTCAAGGCAACTTTTGTTTGAAACTCATATTTTTTTAATTATTATTATTTAAATTGTATATAATTTATTCATAACAAATATAACAGTTTGAGTTTAATTACAAATTAATCTCAAAATTTTAATCAAATTATCTTATTTGATTAGTGACTTAGAATTTGTTTTTATGATATTTTATTACATTTTATATTTTGTTTAAATCCTAATTAAATTTTTAATCCCAGATATATTCTCAGATAATATTATATTAATTATATTATATTATTTTATATTATATTATATTACACTAGATTAAAAAATTAAATGGGGTTTTATTTTATTTTATATAAAATATTCATGTACTGAAGCTAATAAAGAGACTGTTTTATGGTTTAGACATATTTATTCTTAATTTTTTTCTGACATACTAGTTCTTGTTTTACATTCTTAAAATCCTAAAACTGTTTTTTTTTTTTTTTTTTTTACATTTTAAATTGCAGATTTTAAATGTGGTCTCAAACTTTTGGACTTTTGAGTTTAAAACACTTTCAAATATAAAAATCAAGTATTTATTATATTATATTATATTATATTATATTATATTATATTATATTATATTATATTATAATGTTTTATTACATTAAATTGAAAAAATGAAATGAGGTTTTATTTTATTTTATATAAAATATTAATGAAGCTAATAAAGAGACTGTTTTATGGTTTAGACATATTTATTCTTAATTTTTTCTGACATACTAGTTCTTGTTTTACATTCTTAAAATCCTAAAAAAAATATTTATTTTTATTTTTTTAAATCGCAGATTTTAAATGTGGTCGCAAACTTTTGGACTTTTGAGTTTAAAACACTTTTTAAATATAAATATCAAATATTTATTATATTTATTATATTATATTAATTATATTATGTACTCATACAGTGTAAACTATTCATGTACTGAAGATAATAAACAGACACACAGGGTTTCATCCTCCACTGCTTGATGAAAGCATTACTCTGGGCTGCTCTCTCCACGCTGTCATTTTGCGTTGCTGTTGCCATGGTTTCCTTGTATCGTGGGTATAGCAACCACCAGGCCTGCCATTTTTAGTCTGTGCTGAGACCAAGCCTGCTGGCAACATCTCCCTCTCTAAGCAGTGCACTCCAGCTATTGTATTAGAGCTCTGTACAGACGCACCACACTGAGAGAGATCAGTTTCAATCCCTTCCACAATTCGATTCCTGTTTGTCGGAATAGATTGGAAAGCATCTGGCACGATTGGTGGAAACAGTCTGGTGGAAACACATAAGCAGATCATTTGTTGTGTAGTTCTAGGACTGTGAATCATGTGCTCGTTGTCTTCCTCTGAGGTCAACATAATAAAGCAGCCATAATCCCAATGATGAAATCTGTAATCCTTAACTCTGATCTTTGCACTAAGCTTCACTGGGTTGCCATACATTATTACTTTGGCAAGACTAAATCGTCGACATTCCAATTGTAAGATTAGACACAAATCTTATGTTTGTGTTAATATTCAAACAGGGATCTAATCCTAGGAATCCTTTTTTCTTTTTTAGTATAGAAAAGCAAGATGGGCATAAATGTTCACTGTTGCAAATGGCTAAGGCTAATCCAACGTGAGCATAAACATATAGCATTTGCATATGCATTTCAGACCGTTTGGATTACTGGAGTGTAACGTTTATCCTAATTCTCAGATGTTTTCCATTAAGTGTTTGTCCTTATGTGCACTATACAGTGGGGAGAACAAGTATTTGATACACTGCCGATTTTGCAGGTTTGCCCACTTACAAAGCATGTAGAAGTCTGTCATTTTTATCATAGGTACTCTTCAACTGTGAGAGACAGAATCTAAAACAAAAATCCAGAAAATCACATTGTATGATTTTTAAGTAATTAATTTGCATTTTATTGCATGACATAAGTATTTGATACATCAGAAAAGCAGAACTTAATATTTGGTACAGAAACCTTTGTTTGCAATTACAGAGATCATACGTTTCCTGTAGTTCATGACCAGGTTTGCACACACTGCAGCAGGGATTTTGGCCCACTCCTCCATACAGACCTTCTCCAGATCCTTCAGGTTTCGGGGCTGTCGCTGGGCAATACGGACTTTCAGCTCCCTCCAAAGATTTTCTATTGGGTTCAGGTCTGGAGACTGGCTAGGCCACTCCAGGACCTTGAGATGCTTCTTACGGAGCCACTCCTTAGTTGCCCTGGCTGTGTGTTTCGGGTCGTTGTCATGCTGGAAGACCCAGCCACGACCCTTCTTCAATGCTCTTACTGAGGGAAGGAGGTTGTTGGCCAAGATCTCGCGATACATGGCCCCATCCATCCTCCCCTCAATACGGTGCAGTCGTCCTGTCCCCTTTGCAGAAAAGCATCCCCAAGGAATGATGTTTCCACCTCCATGCTTCACGGTTGGGATGGTGTTCTTGGGGTTGTACTCATCCTTCTTCTTCCTCCAAACACGGCGAGTGGAGTTTAGACCAAAAAGCTCTATTTTTGTCTCATCAGACCACATGACCTTCTCCCATTCCTCCTCTGGATCATCCAGATGGTCATTGGCAAACTTCAGACGGGCCTGGACATGCGCTGGCTTGAGCAGGGGGACCTTGCGTGCGCTGCAGGATTTTAATCCATGACGGCGTAGTGTGTTACTAATGGTTTTCTTTGAGACTGTGGTCCCAGCTCTCTTCAGGTCATTGACCAGGTCCTGCCGTGTAGTTCTGGGCTGATCCCTCACCTTCCTCATGATCATTGATGCCCCACGAGGTGAGATCTTGCATGGTGCCCCAGACTGAGGGAGATTGACCGTCATCTTGAACTTCTTCCATTTTTGAATAATTGCGCCAACAGTTGTTGCCTTCTCACCAAGCTGCTTGCCTATTGTCCTGTAGCCCATCCCAGCCTTGTGCAGGTCTACAATTTTATCCCTAATGTCCTTACACAGCTCTCTGGTCTTGGCCATTGTGGAGAAGTTGGAGTCTGTTTGATTGAGTGTGTGGACAGGTGTCTTTTATACAGGTAACGAGTTCAAACAGGTGCAGTTAATACAGGTAATGAGTGGAGAACAGGAGGGCTTCTTAAAGAAAAACTAACAGGTCTGTGAGAGCCGGAATTCTTACTGGTTGGTAGGTGATCAAATACTTATGTCATGCAATAAAATGCAAATTAATTATTTAAAAATCATACAATGTGATTTTCTGGATTTTTGTTTTAGATTCCGTCTCTCACAGTTGAAGTGTACCTATGATAAAAATTACAGACCTCTACATGCTTTGTAAGTAGGAAAACCTGCAAAATCGGCAGTGTATCAAATACTTGTTCTCCCCACTGTATGTCATGTGACTGAAAGTGTTGTAACTTAATAGCCATGCAGTCTGCAAGTGTTTTCATTTTATGGGCCTATTTCAATATATGGTACATTTCAGCTCAAAATGCCATTTCGCATTTGTCGATTTCTTCAGCAGTCATCATTCATGTGGTGACTGAAAGCTTGAAAGGTTAGATTCGGTATGACTATAATAATTGCAGTAATTGCAATGAAGCAGCTTCCCCGACCACGCGTAGGTTAAGTAGGACCAGTGTGTGGGATTGAATGATGAAATGCTGTTCTCAAGCGGATACAATAGAAGCCTGCAGATGCATACAGCTCATGATGTGCTGTTCTCACTGGGATTGATGGATGTTGTTTATGAGGGGAGAGAAGACAGGAGCTGATGACTGAACAACGGATGCTGGTGTACAACTCACTGATCTGTGTTAAAGCTTCGGCTTCATATCTGTCACTTTCTGTTGTGCATGAGGACTCCAGTGTCACCTATGAACAAATCACACATTAGGCATTGGGCCTTGAATAGAACAATCCAATTGTAACGGATTTCCACCAGAGGCAAGTTGCAGTTGAACCCAAGTGCAGTTTATTTACAAGTGCACAAAAACAAGGACTAAATGACTAAACAAGACACACCTGTGAACAATCAAGACAATGAACCAATGACAGAACTGAACTAAGAAACCACATGACTAAATCAACCAATGACAAGACACAAGAGACTAGGGAAGCACATGACATGATCACATGAGGGCACAATGGAATCACATGACAAACCAGGAAACATGACATTGAACATAACAAAATAGGAACATGAAACATGAACATGAAACAAAACCAAAACACTAGACATTACACCAATATAGGGGACACAGGGGCTATTTGTCTAACGTTTCATTTTTGGGTTAATTCTTGAAGGTCCAGCAGTTTTGGCGACGAAAAAGATACTGAACATTTCCACTGATATTGCCTAGAACATTTATACAGTTCACTGAACACTATAAATACCAAAATAAATATTAAAAATAGCGGGGCATGTTGTCACACTGTATGGGGTAACTTGCTATTAAACACCGAAAACAATTTGGTGTAGAAACAATTTTCACTTAGAAATTGCTTGTAAATTTCACAATTACAAGTAACACATTGTAACATAAAGGTGAACTTCTGAAGTAGAAAGACTTTTTTGTTTTTTTGTAAATCGTACTCTAATAAACTATACAGCGTATAGGCTTTATAGCAAAATTAAACCATAAAACAATTAGTCTATGAATGACAACAATTTACACAAGAGCTAACATGCAAAAATATGAAACCATTGTTTGGCCAGCAAATATTGTCAATAATAAATTGTGTATGATAAAATTATTATATAATTTTAAATATGTGACAATTTCAACCTAACATTTATGAAAAATTACCTAGTTTTAATTCACAACTATTTTTGTTGTTCAGACTTTTGCAGTTCACTGCTAAGCAACGTTTCTAGAAGCCAGTTTAAAAGTGGACGGCGCATGCGCATTGAGCATGTCTGTCATGAGTAAGTGGCTACTTAGCGAGAAAACAAAGACAGGCGTCTCTTGTTCTATAGCTGAGGAGGTTTGGCGATGCAGCATCTGTACTGCTCATGTGGATGCAAAAGGAAACACAAGAAAACAGTAATCATTCTCTGTTACTGACCTCTTCAGAAGCAGCTCGTTTGAGAGGCGCTGGATTTCTTTAACGTTACTTCGCGCGCATTTTCTACAGGAATCATTAAGATCCACAGGTCTTTAGATTCACGAGCATCGCCATGGAACAGCAGCGTCCACTTCTAGTTTAAGACGTCTACGGATGTTTGTATCTCGGTAAGAAACCTCAAACTTTTTCTTGAGAGACATGAAAATGTTCTTTCCGTCCCGTAAACCTCAGCTCCGAGTCGTTTCATTCGCCGTTTGTTATTAAAGTGATAGTGTGTGTCCTCTTTACAGACCTCTCTGTGTCAGCGATGTAAACGTCTGCTGTAAATAGTAAGTAATTGACAATTGGGCGCTGTCCGTGGTGCTGAAACCCATATTCTATCAGTCATATAGATCTGTATAATTAATATATATATATATATATATATATATATATATATATATATATATATATATATAAAGCTTTTAACCTCTTCAAAATTAAGTTTCAGTGTCGGTTTTTCTTTTTTCTCTCTGTACTAACAGGAAGACTCAATCTGAGACGCCGCCCTGTTATTAGAACTCCCAGCATGGCAAATCACATGAGGCTTGTGTTGCATTTGCTATTGCTGTTCCTATTTGCTGGTAAGTGTTTTGATATTTTAAATTCGAATGATAAATAATAAGTATTTTTGTAACAGACAACTTTTTGTCATTTAAAAAGTAAAAAGAAAAAAATACCAGTGAGATAACAGTAACATTTTTATTACAGTTTTATATGTTAATAGAAACTGAGTGTGTTAAACTGATCATATTAAAAATAAGCATACTAGGTTTTGTCCTGTAAGGCATTTCTAACATGTGTGGTTGTCATATATGCAATACAGAAACATAAAAATGCCTCTAAAGATGAATTTATTCCTGTATATCAGGGGCCGTATTCACAAAACATTTTATCTTACGACTAAGAGTTCTCCTAAATGGCAGTAAAAGTTCTTAGTTAAGAGTTCTCTCTTAAAACCTATTCACAAAGCTGCTGAGACCAACTTTTACTAAGGAACAGAGAGAAGTCTTAAGCTAAGAGTAAGGGCGGGGTTGACCTCGTTGCTATGGATGATGTCATCACGCTTACTAACTATGGACACAGTGATTGGCTGATAGGGGAGGAGTCTCTGTCCGTGATTTTAATTATAGAAATATTGTAGAACGAGGTTTCATGTTGCCATATTCAAATAAAGATTTTAAAATAAAAATGTTGCCATATTCAAATAAAGATTTTAAAAAGTAGGCTAAGTGTCACTAATTAGACAAGTATATGTTCAGCTAATTGTCAGCCACTTACATGTCTGCATCTCGAGAGATTGCAGAATTAAAGCGAAAATTATGTTTTATAAACAAAGTTCGTGAGGAGCATGTTCAAACTATCTAATCAGCGCGAGAGGAGGTATATACACAGAGAGCCGACTCACCTAGTTACCTCGACAGTTTTCTGCATCCCTCCGCCACCCTGACTCCTCACTCTCGGTCGGCGATACGGGGCAGAACTCTGGGTTTGGGCTAAATTCCAAGCTTAGGAGCTAGTTTTAGTGTTAAAATGCTTTGTGAAATACTCTTAGAGCAAAAATTTAGGAGTCCTAAAATTAGGACTGACATGCCCATTATTTTTAAGAGTTTCTACTAAATTGGCAAGTTAGGAGCTACTTTTAGCCTTAAGATGTTTTGTGAATACGGCCCCAGAACTCAATGTTTTTTTTTATTGCATTTGTTTTTGATTTTACAGTTTGTATCTCCCATGTAAATGTAAAAGACATCAATGTGTGGTATTTTTTACAGCATGCTGTTATATTGCTTTTAGATAAATGTTTTATATCAATCCACCTGAGAATTTGCAGGGACCCCCTGTTCAATATTTTTTTAAATCAGAAATTATTAGGGGTGTAACGATACCCTCATGTCACGATTCGATACATATCACGATGCGATATTATTGTGATAGTCCAAGACATATGCTAAAAGGTTAACAAAAAATGTACTGTTGATTTAAAATGCTAAATTTGGTATTACATTGGGGGTGGAAATGAATAGGCTTGGACTTGGTGTTGGTAACCCAATGCACAGGACAATGGTGACACCAGAATAAAAATATCCATGATTCTGAAGCTGAAAATACAGAATTATTTTAGACAAATATGCTTACACTCTGTCAACTGACTAGATATATTTAAAATAGCCACTTTTTATTGGTAACATAAGACATTTGGCGTTACCAGGACCCACAAATATTCCCCCATTGCATTATTATACATTATATTCAACATTATATATAGTAGTTTAATGTAGTGCTGACTCTAAACTCTGTAAACTTGAATTTTTTCCTCACACAGTAATTTTCATTTTGGGTGAACTATACACAATATATATTGTCACTATCCATGATACATATTGTTGCATTTTTGTATTGCGACCCCTAGAAATGATTCTCACTAACTCGCTCCCCCCAGCCTCTTAAATGTCTGTATCTCCTAGGATACAGAAACCATTTAAACCAGTTAATTATACAACAGAGCGTTAGTACAGACAGTGTTTGAGAGAAACTTCTTGAACATTATGAGCTGCAAATTTACATATCTGCAAAAAAAACAATCCCTACATAAAGAGATTGCATTGATTCAGCTGTCAACAGTAACATAAGCGTCAATGACTCACACAGCCTCTCTTCACAGACTGTGGTAGTGTGGTGTCATCAGAATATTAAGTTTTGAAATAGATTTAGAATTGTATTTCATCTTCCACCAAGTTTACATTCTTTGACTAGTGTTGAAATATGTCACAACTAGTCTTTAAACAGAAAATGCACGATCAGTGTTGACAGCTTGTGCTTGAGGCTGTGAGTTATGTAAGATGGCCTCCATTTCAACAATGGCAGAGAGGTTATGTTCACAGTCGAGTGAACACTCCAGAACAGTCTTCACATCACTGAGGCCTCGGCCCGGCCCCTGCTCAATGTGGTGTTCTCTGCCGTCAATACTGAGCATGTGTCTGCAGTAATCGGTGCACTTTAAAGTATGTTTTTGTCTGACCGGGAGTAGGGTGTGCTGTGAGCTCTTTCTGGAATTGGAGCTTGTAATGGATAATGATCTCTCTCTGTCTCTCTTTCTCATTCTCTGGTGCTCCCTTGAGAAAACTCTGCCTCAGATTTAATTGCCCTCCATAAAGTATATGCAGATTGAAGCTACATTTTTGGAAGGGTGTTAACTTTTTATTCCAAAGGCCAAGCAAGGCATGATTGTATGTCCTACTTGTGACAGATAGATAGATAGATAGATAGATAGATAGATAGATAGATAGATAGATAGATAGATAGATAGATAGATAGATAGATAGATAGATAGATAGATAGATACAAACCCGATTCCAAAAAAGTTGGGACATTGTACAAATTGTTAATAAAAACAGAATGCAATGATGTGGAAGTTTCAAATTTCAATATTTTATTCAGAATACAACATAGATGACATATCAAATGTTTAAACTGAGAAAATGTATCATTTTAAGGGAAAAATAAGTTGATTTTAAATTTCATGGCATCAACACATCTCAAAAAAGTTGGGACAAGGCCATGTTTACCACTGTGTGGCATCCCCTCTTCTTTTTATAACAGTCTGCAAACGTCTGGGGACTGAGGAGACAAGTTGCTCAAGTTTAGGAATAGGAATGTTGTCCCATTCTTGTCTAATACAGGCTTCTAGTTGCTCAACTGTCTTAGGTCTTCTTTGTCGCATCTTCCTCTTTATGATGCGCCAAATGTTTTCTATGGGTGAAAGATCTGGACTGCAGGCTGGCCATTTCAGTACCCGGATCCTTCTTCTACGCAGCCATGATGTTGTAATTGATGCAGTATGTGGTCTGGCATTGTCATGTTGGAAAATGCAAGGTCTTCCCTGAAAGAGACGACGTCTGGATGGGAGCATATGTTGTTCTAGAACTTGGATATACCTTTCAGCATTGATGGTGCCTTTCCAGATGTGTAAGCTGCCCATGCCACACGCACTCATGCAACCCCATACCATCAGAGATGCAGGCTTCTGAACTGAGCGCTGATAACAACTTGGGTTGTCCTTGTCCTCTTTAGTCCGGATGACATGGCATCCCAGTTTTCCAAAAAGAACTTCAAATTTTGATTCGTCTGACCACAGAACAGTTTTCCACTTTGCCACAGTCCATTTTAAATGAGCCTTGGCCCAGAGAAAACGCCTGCACTTCTGGATCATGTTTAGATATGGCTGCTTTTTTGACCTCTAGAGTTTTAGCCGGCAACGGCGAATGGCACGGTGGATTGTGTTCACCGACAATGTTTTCTGGAAGTATTCCTGAGCCCATGTTGTGATTTCCATTACAGTAGCATTCCTGTATGTGATGCAGTGCCGTCTAAGGGCCCGAAGATCACGGGCATCCAGTATGGTTTTCCGGCCTTGACCCTTACGCACAGAGATTGTTCCAGATTCTCTGAATCTTTGGATGATATTATGCACTGTAGATGATGATAACTTCAAACTTTGTAATTTTTCTCTGAGAAACTCCTTTCTGATATTGCTCCACTATTTTTCGCCGCAGCATTGGGGGAATTGGTGATCCTCTGCCCATCTTGACTTCAGAGAGACACTGCCACTCTGAGAGGCTCTTTTTATACCCAATCATGTTGCCAATTGACCTAATAAGTTGCAAATTGGTCCCCCAGCTGTTCCTTATATGTACATTTAACTTTTCCGGCCTCTTATTGCTACCTGTCCCAACTTTTTTGGAATGTGTAGCTCTCATGAAATCCAAAATGAGCCAATATTTGGCATGACATTTCAAAATGTCTCACTTTCAACATTTGATATGTTATCTATATTCTATTGTGAATAAAATATAAGTTTATGAGATTTGTAAATTATTGCATTCCTTTTTTATTCACAATTTGTACAGTGTCCCAACTTTTTTGGAATCGGGTTTGTAGATAGATAATTGGACTGATGGATAGCTAGACAGACAGACAGACAGACAGATAGATAATTGGATAGATAGATAGATAGATAGATAGATAGATAGATAGATAGATAGATAGATAGATAGATAGACAGACAGATAATTGGGCCGATGGACAGCTAGACAGACAGACAGAAAGATAGATAGATAGATAGACAGACAGACAGACAGATAGATAGACAGACAGATAATTGGACCGATGGACAGCTAGACAGACAGACAGAAAGAAAGAAAGAAAGAAAGAAAGAAAGATAGATAGATAGATAGATAGATAGATAGATAGATAGATAGATAGATAGATAGATAGATAGATAGATAGATAGATAGATAGATAGATAGACAGACAGATAATTGGACCGATGGACAGCTAGACAGACAGACAGACAGACAGACAGATAGATAGATAGATAGATAGATAGATAGATAGATAGATAGATAGATAGATAGATAGATAGATAGATAGATAGATAGATAGACAGACAGACAGATTAGATACAGAGTTTGCATGTGTGTGCATGTGTGTATGTAGTAATACTCTCTTGTGTTTCTGCAGTGCAGAAGGTCAGGCTGGTGTGTGTGGATGTGCCATCAGACACAGAGGCCATTGTAGGGCGTGCTAAGAAGTTAACCTGCATCTACTGCATGAAACGAGAGGAGATCTCTGCCGAGACTAAAGTGGAGTGGTCCTACATCAGTCCAGATCAAGAAAAAGTGCTTGTGAGGTCACCTCTTAGCTTTTTTTGGTGCATGTTATATTTAATAAGTGAATATATCTGACAAATAATCATCTGTCCAATACAGATCTATCTGTATGACCGCAAGCCGCAGGAGCCAGAGGACGTAGAAGTGCAGTGGAAGGGCCGTCTGACCTGGAACGGCAGCAAGGACCTGCAGGACCTCTCCATTAGTATCCAAAACGTCACTTTAAATGACACTGGCACATACGAATGTAAGGTGTCCCGCTTCTTTGAGTTCGATTCATTCAAGCTTTCCGCCAGCAAGACAATCACAATCGATCTGGACGTGAAAAAGAAAGGTAAGTGAGTGTACACACCGCTAGGCATTTCTCATTACCTTATCTAGCCATATTTGATCTGATTACCTCAGCTCTGGAGTGTGATTTGGATGGTTGCACTGTAAGCCATTTTCAAACATGCTGTAACTCGAAAATCAGATACTACTGACCTCAATACAGTGTCAATACGATGTTGTGACATGTTGTTTGTGTTGTTCTAGTAATGGTGTGCTCTGTTCTGTTTTTATTGTTATTTAAGCTTACTTATTGGAAGGCAGGAAGTTGTTTTCAGGGCTTTATCTAAGCAACCACTTACCTCTCTATCTGTTGTAAGGGGTAATGTAAAGATTCTGGTTTGTATGCTACCCTCTGGATGCCTGAGATTGCTGAAGGCAGAGTACTTCCTCTCACTTCAATCGAATATACTTTACCTAATGTATATTTGTCTATATTTAATCATGCAACCGCAATGCATCATCTCTATCTGTGAGTGTCTCGGTTCGCAGATAGAAATATACAACGTTGTATTTAAGTGGTGGGTTTAGAGGATATTTTGAATTGCGACCAGCCTTTCAGAACCACAAACTTACAGTACAACTCTGCTTTTACATTCCATGCCATTTTAGATCTATTCACAGCAGTGCATGAGACATACATAAAAAACTTTTTATAATTTGATCACATCCTTTTTGACAATCGTATTTATGAATTATTTTGTAGAATTATTTTTTCTCTAAAATGTCACATGCACTGCTCTACCGTCTATACACAGTGGTTCTCACATTTTAAAACCCATTTTCAAATGCAAAACAGTCTGTTGGATACATTATGAATATAATGAGATCAGTGTGGGTGGGCTTCTGCTCTGAAGGGTGAAGCTGAGAACCTCTGATCACACAGTCACTCTGTGTTGATCTTTTTAAAGACCATTTACATGCCTTACAGTATGTAATATAACTTTTGAGTCTCATTGTCCTCCAAGGGAAAGCTGACATGAAGTTTCTGAGCATGTTTGTATTATTGCGTGGTTTTGTGTTTGCATGTGAATTGTTTACTGTAATGTGTCTTCTAAAGGACATCCAGAAATATTTATCCATCTATTTCTACCTAATGAAAATCTAACTGAATTTTACTGACTTAAAATAAAATCAGCTTTACCAAATAATTCATAAATTATCTCAAATGAATTCTTGCCAGCAGTGAATTAATTCTGATTACAGATCTTTTATGCATGTTGTTGTAATCTTGTGCTTTTGTTCATATAACAATAAAAATAAAACGGAGAAAAAAAAACCCCACATGAAGTGGTTAAAATTGTTATATGAAACCAGTTGTACCAAATGTACCACTTGGGTGCAAAGCATGACTGCTCATCTCTGAGGTGATGTATAGTTGCACTTTGTTTTTACTAACTGTTATAGTTCCTGGTGAGCTGAAATAGCTTTGAAAACTCTCCTAGTGCATTACAGCAGTGCAGCTATATTTTGACTTGCCCACTTATGCATTCTGCACTTGAGAGTGAGACTGAATTCATCACAAACATCCTTATTGGCACAGTATCGGTCTGGCAGGCCTCCTCTGATTTCTTAATTAATTATACAAAATCCCGTCTGATTACATATTTTCATTTTCTCAGCGAGTCAAGACACCGCGGCACTGTACTCCGAGATCATGATGTATGTGCTCCTGGTGTTCCTCACATTCTGGTTGCTGGTGGAGATGATCTACTGCTACAGGAAGATCTCCAAATCTGATGAACAGGCGCAGGACACTGCGTGAGTATTGCATTTTCATGTGAACTTAACACTATAACACTATAACCACTAAGACACAAGCTCATATATATATATATATATAGGTTATCTCTTCTTCTGAGAAAAGGGTCCATTCAAGTCCATCAAAATTTTTACTTCCAGTCTCTAGTTTACTCCATTATTCAATGCACTCCAAGCATAATGAAAATGTGGGCGTATGTATGGCCTGTCTGACAGGTGGATAAAACATGTTCTTACTCAGACATGACATTCATCATTAGTTATGAATTTAATGCTGTATTCTGGAGATTATTGAGTTGTTTGGATACTTGATAGACTACCATAGCACACAAACACAGGCATCCACACACACATATGGGTCATGTGTGCATAAGTGCTTTAAAAGCGTGCATTAGTGCGACCTAATCCCATCAGTCATGTAGAGTGGTGCCACATCAAGCGAACCTGTTGTAATCAGATTCCAAACTTATACTCATTGACCTCTTGACTGTCATTTGACACAACATTGGGTCATTTTAACCCTCTCTTCCTCTTCTTTCTTTACCATAGTTTACTTTGTTGTCAGTCATTTCTTGTTGATTTGTTTGTCAGTCATATGAATATGTAATTTATATTGCTGTCCTCGCTCTGCCAGCAGAAGAAAACACGGAGATCCCCAAACGCAGAGTCATTGAGTATTATAGGAATAGTTTAGCCAAAAAATAAATTGTTATTGTTTTCCCACCCTCATGTCATTCCAGATCTGTATGGTGTTTCAGACATTTGTGACAAATCATCATGCAACTCTTGTCATACAACGACCACATAGTGACTTTTAGTGAATAATGACTTACATTTGGACTTAATGTAGTTCACTTTAAAATGAAAATTACCCCATGATTTACTCACCCTCAAGCCATCCAAGGTGTATATGACATTCTTCTTTCTGATGAACACAGTCGGAGTTGTATTAATAAATATCCTGACGCTTCCAAGCTTTATAATGGCAGTGACGGGGTCCATTGAGTTTGAAGCTCAAAAAAGCATATCAATCCATAATAAACGTACTCCACACGGCTCCGGGGGGTTTACAAAGTAAAATATCTAGCTTCCGGCAGACCGCCTTCCATATTCAACTAACGAAAAAAGCGTAACTGACGCGACGTATCACTAGAACGTAGCATAAGTGTTTTGAACTGCGAGAGGCGTTACACTTTCTGCGTAAGTAGGCGGTCTGCCGGAAGCTAATATTTTACTTTATAAAGTTTTAAATATGGATATTTTTCTTACAAAACCCCATTGATTCACTTCAGAAGGCCTTTATTAACCTCTCGGAGCTGTGTGGAGTATGTTTATGATGGATGGATGAGCTTTTTTGAGCTTCAAACTCAATGGACCCCGTCACTGCCATTATAAAGCTTGGAAGAGCCAGGATATTTATTAATACAACTCCGATTGTGTTCATCAGAAAGAAGAAAGTCATATACACCTTGGATGGCTTGAGGGTAAACCATGGGGTAATTTTCATCTTAAAGTGAATTACTCCTTTAAATGATGACTTTTATCATATTTTTAAGGATCTATTTGTATTTTTTGGAGCCACTGGTCACTATGAACTGTAGTTATATGGAAAAAATGTTAACCTAAAATGTGCTTAATTTGGTAGCATCTACAGTACATTAAATGATTTTATTAAAGACAAAATATTATATTAAATAATATTTTTTTATTATTTAACATCAATGAATCAACCTAGATATACTAGGTTTCCCTTACAAATTTAAAAGTTAGATCAGGTAGAAATTGCTCCAAACAATTACGTTAACAGTTTTTACTGTGCAAGGATTGCATAATGATTCTTTAAAAATGTCACCATACAGGTTTGAAGCAAAATGATGATGAGTAAAGAAAAATTATATATTTTTTGGGTGAACTATCCCTTTAATGTGGTGATGGTATAAGACTGCTGCTTTGCTGAAGGGACCTAAGGTGGTGCAGAAGTGCACCCTCAACTCTTAGTTTTTGCCTTTTTCTTTTGTACCCATGTGTCTACAGGACAGACTACTTAGCCATTCCCTCTGAAAATAAAGAAACCCCGGGCCCTGCTGTAACGGAATAAAAGTGTCACACCATTACGGTATTTTTGAATTTACCTCTCAATTAGAAATATCATCAATAATTCCTCACTCATCCCAAGTAGCTGACTAGAACCCCTCC
The DNA here is from genome assembly GCA_039654105.1 of Coreius guichenoti. Taxonomy (NCBI): domain Eukaryota; kingdom Metazoa; phylum Chordata; class Actinopteri; order Cypriniformes; family Gobionidae; genus Coreius; species Coreius guichenoti. Next base: position 26,875,662 of record CM077174.1, read on the forward strand.
ACCATCACAGTCTGTTTCTCTCTTTCCTTGTCCACATCCTCTCTTAACATCACTGGATCTCCATTCCCATCCACTCAAGCTCATGCCATTCCTCTGTTCATTGCCATATCTGTCCAGCATTACTAACCTCAGCTGATCTCTCAACATAATTCAGTGAGAGGTTAAGTACAGCAGCGCTAATGCTGAGGTCAGGGTTTGTTCTCTGTGTAAACTCCTTGATCGATAATTTTACATTGTTTAAAGTGTTTTGGAATATGAGAACGCATAGATATTTGTGAAATGACATGGATCCATTTATTTTAATTTGCCCTGTCTTTTTTTTTTTTTTTTAATTCTAAGCAGCTTCCTGCAATGTCATCTGATATGTTTTACCAGAACTGGAGTGATTTGTAGTTTGAGGACGACTTTTTGTTGTCGATGGGGGTTATGTAACATCCTCTTCTGATGGAGGACAGTATTATTCTAGAAACATGATTTGATTAGTATGGAAATGCAGATGTTTATTCATTTATCTGCAATTCTAAGAACATTTTTATTACTACTAATATATATATATATATATATATATATATATATATTAGGGCTGTCAAAATTAACATATTAACGTATGCAATTTATTTGTATTTTTTAACGTGTTAAAAATATTTACTGCAATTTACAAAGCATCCGTTTTTTTCTCGCCATCGCCGCTTTGGCTAGCTTTACATTATACATGTATGACCACGCTCTTATTCAAGCAAATGCTTTTAAACCATTCAAGCGCAATAAGACACAAAAGAGAAGGCAGTGCGGTACTGGCATCTGTGAATCTCCTGTCTGTGTGACACACACACACACACACACACACTCATGCGCACAGAAAGCCGCTTCAGACAGCGCTTGAACGAACAAAAACACAAAGTTGTGACAAAATGGCAATTTTGGTCGAGTATCCTCACAAGCACAGTCTTAAATGAGTTGAATGAAGTCTTAAATGAACCTAAAGAGATCCACGTCATGTGCGCCAGGTCTTAAAGTGACAGCAGCCTAACAAAACTGCTGCTGATTGTCATTAAGGATAATCAAAGAACAAAAGAAAAAGAGAAAATCACTCGCTGCTCTTGACTGAATAAGCTTTGTAGATTTAACAAGGATTAATCTAGGTTTCATTTATAATTTATGCATTGAAGACTGAAGTGTTTGATAACTTTATTCAATTTCTATATATATATCCTGTTAGACTCTCCTAAAAAAAGCACTGTTTACAAAGTTACATGGGTCAAAAACAATAAATTTTTGTGCAATTTGGCAGGGCAAGTAAAAATCTGAACCGGTCTGACTGGGCCAATAGAAAAAATTGAGCCCTGATATACTAAAAGGAATAGGTAAATGTGACATTTATTATAATGGGTTTATGTGAAGAAAGTTGTTATATTTTTAAAGCCTAATAAATGTTAAAATTGATAGCTTTAATTATACTGTAATGCTAACTGCCTATACTTAATGGCTAAAATTGAGAAAAAATCTATTTCATAGAGACATCAGTAGCAGTATTGGTATCTGTGAAGCCTTCTTTCATTAAAAAGATGCCATTAAACAAATGTTTAAAATATAGGCTACTGTCTTTATGTTGTTTCTACATTAATTTGGAGATTAAATGTGAACTCATTACAATATAAAAATATATTAAAAACTTTATTGTTAGGTGCGATTAATTACAGAAAAATGTGAAATAAATTAGTTAACTTTTTTAAACGATTGACAGCGCTAATATATATATATATATATATATATATATATATACACACACACACACACACACCGATCAGGCATAACATTATGACCACTGACAGGTGAAGTGAATAACACTGATTATCTATTCATCACAGCACCTGTTAGTGGGTGGGATATATTAGGCAGCAAGTGAACATTTTGTCCTCAAAGTTGATGTTTTAGAAGCAGGAAAAATGGGCAAGCATAAGGATTTGAGAGAGTTTGACAAGGGCCAAATTATGATGGCTAGACGGCTGGGTCAGAGCATCTCCAAAACTGCAGTTCTTGTGAGGTGTTCCCTGTCTGCAGTGGTCAGTATCTATCAAAAGTGGTCCAAGGAAGGAACAGTGGTGAACCGTCGACAGGGTCATGGGCAGCCAAGGCTCATTGATGCACATGGGGAGCCAAGGCTGGCCCATGTGGTCCAATCAAACAGACGAGCTACTGTAGCTCAAATTTGCTCAAGAAGTTAATGCTGGTTCTGATAGAAAGGTTTCAGAATACACAGTGCATCGCAGTTTTTTTGTGTATGGGGCTGCATAGCCGCAGACCAATGCCCATACTGACCCCTGTCCACTGCCGAAAGTGCCAACAATGGGCACGTGAGCATCAGAACTGGACCACTGAGCAATGGAAGAAGGTGGACTGGTCTGATGAATCACGTTTTCTTTTACATCATGTGGATGGCCGGGTGCGTGTGCGTCACTTAGGTGGGTAACACATGGCACCAGGATGCACTATGGGAAAAAGGCAAACCGGCGGAAGTAGTGTGATGCTTTGGGCAATGTTCTGCTGGAAAACCTTGGGTCCTGCCATCCATGTGGATGTTACTTTGACACGTACCACCTACCTAAGCATTGTTGCAGACCATGTACACCCTTTCATGGAAACGCTATTCCCTGGTGGCTGTGGCCTCTTTCAGCAGGATAATGCGCCCTGCCACAAAGCAAAAATGGTTCAGGAATGGTTTGAGGAGCACAACAAGTTTGAGGTGTTGACTTGGCCTCCAGATTCCCCAGATCTCAATCCAATCGAGCATCTGTGGGATGTGCTCAACAAACAAGTCCGATCCATGGAGGCCCCACCTCGCAACTTACAGGACTTAAAGGATCTGCTGCTAACATCTTGGTGCCAGATACCACAGCACACCTTTAGGGGTCTAGTGGAGTCCATGCCTCGACGGGTCAGGGCTGTTTTGGGGGGTTGTGTTCTATGATGATATTAATTCTTTGATATCCAAAAAAAGCCAACTATTCTTAAAAAATAGATAACGCTGCTTTTTTTTGGGATATCAAACATAATCATGGAAGACAACTGCAATTTATATATAGGATTTGTGTTATCAATTATACACTCTAACCGAATATGCTTTCTGTTTCAGGTACTGACCAGTCTTAATAGAAACTGGTTTAAAATGGAGAACAGGCACTGATATTGTTCTAACACTCTGAAAGCTGCTTTGAGAAACCAGGAGACCTGCCAAATCAAATCCCTCTCGTCTTGATAATGTGATGTGTGGAACAAACTCTCGACTGGTCCATTATCTCCCACCGTCTCAGTGGAAGTCAGCAGTAACACACATCTAATCTCAGACTGATGAGGATCTGTACGTGTCTGTCCTCAACTTTTGCCTTAGTAGACACAAATACAGCAGCACAGAGCTGAAGAGCTATCATACTGCCTATACACGCACTTTTCTTAACCAAATGTCAATCATTATCGTCAGAATGCCCATGTGAGCCTTTCCCTCTTTGGTATACGCTGTTCTTACTCTTTTGATATAGATGAAGAAGTCTGGATTCCAGTTAGACTTGTTTATTGTCGTGTTTTCTATACAAGGAATCTTACTATAGTATTTTGTTTTTTTATTGTGTTTTATTTAAAAAAGATTTGCCACTTTGGAATCAATAATAAGTGAATCTGTGGCAGGTAAACAGCTGTAATGACATACTGTGTACAGCAGTAATGATTGAACGCATGCTGTCATCTGGGTTTACATTGGTCATTGCAGACATTCTTACAATATTAAAGCAAATTTATGGGATTAAGAATCAACAATAACTGGACAGAACAACATCATTATTCCATTATTCCACTGGATGCTTTGTCAACAATGGCAGTTTGTACTGAAGCCACATTGCAACCTTTTGCTATTGTTCAGTGGTGTTCAGCAGCAGTGATGGGATATATAGTATATACTTTAAACATTTGCTTTATAATTCTGCAGACTCATTTCAGATTGACTGTGAACAGTTGTCTGGAAGTAGTAACAAAATTTATTCAGCTGTTAAAATAACACTTGACTATGTGTTTGTATTTCCTTTTTTTCCACTGTTGCTGTTATGATAGATTTGTATTCTTATTTCCAGTGGTGCAGGCTTGTCTCACTGTTAACTCTTTTGCATTGTTTTATATAGGTCATTACCACCACACAAACACTGCGCTTGCTCTACCCTGTTATAATACAGCTGATCATCACTTGTCAAAGCTTGTCATGTATATTAAACCAGGCAATGCATTTAAAAAAATGTCTGATTGTCTATTATTTAGAGACATTTCTCCCCCAGCCTCGACATGGCATCTGGGTGCTAAAAACATATTTCTTTTCAATTAAATTCATTTTAAAAAAGCATGCAAGATTTTCAAAACCATAGACAATCACACTTCTCACAGACTATGGCATAGGTGCACTTTGTGTTAACAAATATTCTACAATTACATAATACATAGAATATGTAATGACGTTATTGAACAAAGAGGGCGTGTTGTATTGTAAACAATTGGTCTTTGTCTCCCTCTGTAGTTCATACAGTGCAACTGCAGTTGACTCAAGTGGACGTTTCTTACAAAACCCCATCGATTCGCTTCAAAAGAGGCTTTACCCCCAGGAGCCGTGTGGAGTACGTTTATGATGGATGGATGCACTTTTTTGAGCTTCAAACTCAATGGACCCCGTCACTGCCATTATAAAGCTTGAAAGCGTCAGGGTATTTATTAATATAACTCCGATTGTGTTCATCAGAAAAAAGAAAGAAAGTCATATACACCTAGGATGGCTTGAGGGTGAGTAAATCATGGGGTAATTTTCATTTTAAATATGTATTTAAAAAAACAAAAATGTAACTTTTAACAGTGCTCAAATTGTTTCCCCCCACCCCACCCCTACACAATAGAAATACGTGTTTATGATTTATTGGTAGGCTATTTAAAGTTCAATTTCAACTGTTGCAAAGTGTCCAAAAATACTTATTGGCCACTTTATAAACAAGTGACAAGTGACAACTACAGACATATTTCTGCTATAATTTTCTTGACCACAAGAGTGCAGTGCTTTTGCTTTGATTTTGAGTACGACAAACAATACAAAACATTGCTGGTAAGCGACGTCTCTCACAATGATTTGTTAAACGACACGTTTAATGGATCTACAGCGACAGCTTTTCCTTTGAGAGGTAAAGGTCCTAGAATATCACTCTCAAGGAAAAATGATTCCACACATACAGAGACCAACTCCTGTTCTCGGCCTTGCACCTGACATTTGTAAAGTGGTCCCTGGAGACAACGTCTGAAAACAAATTCATTTAGGTTCATTTTCAGGGGCTGCAGGCGTCTCTTACCTCAGCGTTGCACATTTTGATCCGTCTGCCTGTGTCAACATCCTCTGATGGGTCCTTCTGGGGCTTCTTATGACAGCGGGTGCAAGAGAGCTGTGCTTCTGAGTGTACGCCTCTTAAATTAAAAATGATTCTTTGTTTTGTCTGGTAATTGCCTCTCAAAGTTCAGAGATTAGGGACAGAAGAAAGGCAAATAGAGGCCCACTGATTAAAGTACTCAGAACATTCCTTACAAAGCGCAAATCCCCACTGAACTCATTTTAGTAGCATATGCGCGGTGGAATGTATTTTCAACATGGAGATCTGTAAGATTGAATAATGGTAGAGAATAAGAAAGAGGCAGAAATCTATTCCTTAAAAGATCTATCATCACACAAAAACAGGAGGGGCGTAGATGATCTGATGCACTGCAGGCCAGAGGAAAACCGACACAGTGAGTTCACTCTGATCTTATCCTCACTAACTTTTTGGACTGTTTGTCGTTGCATATTAGACTGTGATAGGAGAAATTATGCACGTTTTATTGACAGCGAGGTCGAGTTATTTATAGAGCGCTTTTTACAATACAGATTGTTTCAAAGAAGCTACAGTGATAACAGGAAAATAAAGCAACAAAGTTGCTGTACAGCAGCTCTAGAAGAAAATATTGTCATTTTTTCCAGCTTAAGTAAGTCTAGTGTTGATTAATTTAGGTTGTAAACATCATTAGTTATTAATTTAGTTAATTTATCTATACAGCAGCTATGGAGAAAACAGTGATGTCGTTGTCCAGTTCAGTTCTCAGTTTTCATACAATGGTGTCAATGCAGTCAGATAAATAATATTGTTGAATATTAAGTGTCCCCAACTATGCAAGCCACAGCGACAGCGGCAAAGAACCCAAACTCCACCAGGTGACAGATTGGAGAAAAAAACAGCCTCAGTCGGGGTGCCAGTTCTCCTCTGGCCAACAAACAAACTGTATATGATTATGATTCAGGCAGCATTACAGGTCAAAAGTCAGACTGGGATCAGAACATTAAAAATATTTAATCCAGTTCCACCTGGAGACAGTTTGTTGAGGATATGTGCCACTGACTGTCATGTCGATGAGGCCTTCACAGGATCTTGTTGACACAATCTCTGCTGACACTTCAGGGCTGCGTTGTGGTTGTGTCTAGGTACAGGTCCACATCTGATCTGGATACGGCCCGGATCCAGCTGACTACGGTAAACCTCAGGATAAACAGAGAGACTAATATTAGCGTAGATGCCATTCTCCTTATGATGTAACAAGTACATCGGGTGTTATTGTAAGTGTTCTGGCTGACCTAGTTTATGCAGCCTAACAATTTGAATTATAGAAATTGATAATGTGTTATGTGTATGCCAGGTTAAAGAGATGTGTTTTTAGTCTAGATTTAAACTGACAAGAGTGTGTCTGCTTCCCAAACAATGTTAGGAAGACTATTCCAGAGTTTGGGTGCTAAATAGGAAAAGGATCTACGGCCAGCAGTTGATTTTGATATACACTCACCTAAAGGATTATTAGGAACACCATACTAATACTGTGTTTGACCCCCTTTCGCCTTCAGAACTGCCTTTATTCTACGTGGCATTGATTCAACAAGGTGCTGAAAGCATTCTTTAGAAATGTTGGCCCATATTGATAGGATAGCATCTTGCAGTTGATGGAGATTTGTGGGATGCACATCCAGGGCACGAAGCTCCCGTTCCACCACATCCCAAAGATGCTCTATTGGGTTGAGATCTGGTGACTGTGGGGGCCATTTTAGTACAGTGAACTCATTGTCATGTTCAACAAACCAATTTGAAATGATTCGAGCTTTGTGACATGGTGCATTATCCTGCTGGAAGTAGCCATCAGAGGATGGGTACATGGTGGTCATAAAGGGATGGACATGGTCAGAAACAATGCTCAGGTAGGCCGTGGCATTTAAACGATGCCCAATTGGCACTAAGGGGCCTAAAGTGTGCCAAGAAAACATCCCCCACACCATTACACCACCACCACCAGCCTGCACAGTGGTAACAAGGCATGATGGATCCATGTTCTCATTCTGTTTACGCCAAATTCTGACTCTACCATCTGAATGTCTCAACAGAAATCGAGACTCATCAGACCAGGCAACATTTTTCCAGTCTTCAACTGTCCAATTTTGGTGAGCTCGTGCAAATTGTAGCCTCTTTTTCCTATTTGTAGTGGAGATGAGTGGTACCCAGTGGGGTCTTCTGCTGTTGTAGCCCATCCGCCTCAAGGTTGTGCGTGTTGTGACTTCACAAATGCTTTGCTGCATACCTCGGTTGTAACGAGTGGTTATTTCAGTCAAAGTTGCTCTTCTATCAGCTTGAATCAGTCGGCCCATTCTCCTCTGACCTCTAGCATCAACAAGGCATTTTCGCCCACAGGACTGCCGCATACTGGATGTTTTTCCCTTTTCACACCATTCTTTGTAAACTCTAGAAATGATTGTGCGTGAAAATCCCAGTAATTGAGCAGATTGTGAAATACTCAGACCGGCCCGTCTGGCACCAACAACCATGCCACGCTCAAAATTGCTTAAATCACCTTTCTTTCCCATTCTGACATTCAGTTTGGAGTTCAGGAGATTGTCTTGACCAGGACCACACCCCTAAATGCATTGAAGCAACTGCCATGTGATTGGTTGATTAGATAATTGCATTAATGAGAAATTGAACAGGTGTTCCTAATAATCCTTTAGGTGAGTGTATGTGACCCTGGACCACAAAACCAGTCATAAGTTGCACGGGTATATTTGTGGCAATAGCCAACAATACATTGTATGGGTCAAAATTATTTTTCTTTTATGCCAAAAATCATTAGGATATTAAGTAAAGATCATGTTCCATGAAGATATTTTGTAAATTTCCTATCGTAAATATTTCAAAAATTTATTATTAGTAGTAATATGCATTGCTAAGGACTTCATTTGGACAACTTTAAAGGTGATTTTCTCAATATTTAGATTTTTTTGCACCCTCAGATTCCAGATTTTCAAATAGTCGTATCTCAACCAAATATTGTCCTATCCTAACAAACCTCAGTGGAAAGCTTATTTATTCAGCTTTCAGATGATGACCCTTATGGTCCAGGGTCACATATTATCAATTGGCCAGAATTTTGAGATCGCAATAGAAGTGAAGGACTTTAATGCATTAAGTGCTTGCTCAAGTACCGAGGAGCTAACAATGTATACAGTGTTTAATAGGGAGCCAATGCAGTGTTAATAGAACTGGGCTAATACAGAATAACAATGATAATGACTTTTGAGGCTTAGAAATATGATACTTATACAGGTACTTCAAAATCAAATTGAAAAATTGTAATTAATGAACAGCAAAAAGAACTTCATCCAAATATGAAACACTTTTCCCTGTCAATTTAAAGCTTCAATAAAAAGTGAATTACATACTGCCTGTGGTCAATGTCAGGTTTTCCGCAGCAAGGCAATGGGCTTCTAGACTTCAGAGTAATTGGAGCTCAACTTCATGGTGACTGCCCTTGGGCCCCACTTTTACATAAGCTTAAATTACAGTAATGCAGTCATGCAGCCGTGCCCAGCATGTTGTCATCGCAAACCATAAAACGTAAGATAAGACATTCATCTAAAACACATCTCTGCTTCTCACGCAAACAGACTCTTCTGAGAGAAAGCTGAATTAAGTTTACAGCCTCAGCACTGAATTAATCTAATTTAAATCTACGCTAATGAGAATATTGCTGTAAGAGACGATAGAGTTCTTGCTTTATTTAATTAAGGACAAGTCCACAGGAGGACTTTTCCTGGTGCTCTGAGAAACGTTATCATTTTAAACCTCCTTCCACAGAATTGCATAGTTAATATGGAATCTGTCAGATCCTTTTAGAAATGCTTTTCACTCAGATGTTCCTCTAGGATGTTCTGCTATTACTCTATTCCTCTGTTCCATACTCTATCAATTTCACAGAAAGTTAGTAACGGTCTCTCATTCTGTCCTCTGCTTGTGCACAAAGATTATTTTCAGGCTTTGTTGTGAAACTCTGTTTTTGAAAATGAGGGGAATCATGAGCAGCTTGCTTAAGCCTGCCACAGTGGCGAATTTTTCTATTTGTGGCACTTTCACCTGCTTTCACCTCCTATATGCAGCACATTCTGCATACTAACAACTCAGAGTGGGGAAACAGCAATGTTCCGAACAATCTGTTATGTTGCTCTGTTTCTGTGGACGCCTGAAGGAGTTTGTGACTCTGGAATACCTTCGGAATTGGTTGGTCTGCACAGTAATTGTGTATGTAAATGGTTTTGTCACAAGGTAATAGTGAAATCACTGGCTCAGAACGTCAGAAAGCACGAATCAGCAGAAGTTAGAAAGTGAGTTAAAAAACCACAAACATACTCATATCAACATGTCAGACTCTGCCTTTCTCTAATGAATTTCATCTGTATTTAAAATCCAGGCCAGTGTTGCCTTAAGCAAAAAGAGCATTAACAACCCAGGCCGCATTGGTAATGAGTGTCGCAGAATTAGCGTGGACTACAGCACATGGTGACGTATGTGCTCTATTGTTAGTGTAATGAACACCTGGACATCAGTGTAGTGCTAAATCAGACACAAGGATGCAGCAGCCACTCTTCAGTTCTGTAGCAATGAAACGCAAGATGCTTCCCTTTTTTAAAATGAATTCTTTGTAGTTACGAAAGCTGTGAAACATCATCAGCACTGACAATGTATTTGACAACTTTTTAGCTCACAATTAAAGAGATAGTTCACCTAAAAATGTACATTTTCCTCATTATTTACTCACCTTTATGCTATCCCTGATGTATATGACTTTCATTCTTCAGATAAACACAAATTAAGATTTTTAAGAAAAAATCCATCTCTGTGAGTCCATATAATGCAAGTGAATGGGTGAAAGTCATATACATTATGAGAGAATTTTTATTTTTGGGTGAAATATCTCGAAGTTTAGCACCATAGGACACAACAGGAAGATGTTTGAACCCCAAAATAATCTTCCATAGTGCACCTTTATTATGCCACTATACTATAATTAAGCAGTACGTTCACTTTCTGATGTTTCAAAATGATGGCGGAAAGGTATGAGTAGTTAGGAACACTGTTTGAAAACAGTCATTATTTTAACAGTTTTGTTTGGTAGTATCACAGCAATTGCACAGACCGGCTTTGTGTGGATATATGACAGACGGTTTGGAAAAGAGTTGGACAAACAAGACAAAGTCTTTTCCATCATTAAAGACTAACTTACACCAACACAGAACAAAATTGTTAGAAATTTCATCAGCCACATTCAGAATCATTAAAACACCCCTCTCCCACTAAACTACACAGCAATGGAGAACGCAGGAGCATGTGCATAATTTATTATGCCAGAATTTCATTAAGTGTCATGATTAAAAATAACAAGCTCTCCTTGAGCGACACTGATATAGCTCTTGATTACAAATTTCCATTAATTGCTGCTAAGGTACATTTCATTAAGATCATTCAGTGGAGGAAGTGGTCAGTATGTGGTCCATTCCAGTGCAATGTAACAGGTTTTTATGATTCATATGCAGCTTAAGCAAACTCACCCAAACTGAAGGGACCAATTAAAATCCATAAAAGGTTATGAAACTTTAAGGCAGTAGCGCATTCACTTTCACAGACAAGCAGCTGATATCACAGCAGCAGTGAAAGTTGGAAAGGTTCCTTCTTTGATGATTATTTTATTATACTTCATCATTAGGGTTGCCAACTTCTGGAAAAGAAAATAAGGGACAATCGTGGTTCTTTATAGGAAAATAAGGGACACTCAAAATATTTGTACTGTACCACACAGTGTATGTCATTTCAGTATCTGCAGTTAAGTATGTGTATAAAAAGTTCTCAGACAAACACATTTGGGTCATTCCGTGTCAAAATCAACCAAATTTCAGAAACTTTCCCGGCTCAAATTTTTGATTTTGTTTCTGAAGAAAGACAAAAATAAATGGAGAAAAAAGACAAAATATTAAATGTGATGGATGTATATTTACTGAGTAATTCAATATTTTGTAGTGGGGGTCAGAATGACAATTTTCACAGGGGTGTAAAAATGGCTTTAGAAAGATGGCAGCATCATTATTTTACTTTTACACAGAGATTGGCAGGTCTATATGGTAAATCTGTTGACTTTAGCAATCTTTGTTGCATTATATGCCAACGGTGACAGTTCAAAAATGGGAAGAAACTTGTTTTTTGATCAAAGTTTGCACGCCTGTAACTCATTTTGAAGACACCTTAATATCCTTTTAGATTCTAATTCTTAAAACACTTTTTACTTTTGGTTTCTTAATTTTTAAGGCCCAATAATTTCCAGAGAAATAGGGATCTCAATGTGGCTCCATGAGTAAATTGGTACACATTTTCAATGGTCACACATTTTCTGAACAACAAATAATGTTGAAACTAGAAATGTATCTCGTTTTTTTTTCTATCAACACAATTGAACATTCCTGTCTGAGTGCCATCAATACTATTTTTCCCATATTGTGCCTGTAACTCTAAAAGTATTAAATATATCTCAATATCCTTCTATATTCTCATTCTTAATAAACTTTTCTTTTGTAACCTTAATTTTAAAGGCCCTATATGGTTTAGTCCCATAGATACAGTGGGGAGAACAAGTATTTGATACACTGCCGATTTTTCAGGTTTGCCCACTTACAAAGCATGTAGAAGTCTGTAATTTTGATCATAGGTACTCTCCAACTGTGAGTGACCGAATCTAAAAAAAAAAATCCAGAAAATCACATTGTATGATTTTTTAAGTAATTAATTTGCATTTTATTGCATGACATAAGTATTTGATACATCAGAAAAGCAGAACTTAATATTTGGTACAGAAACCTTTGTTTGCAATTACAGAGATCATACGTTTCCTGTAGTTCTTGACCAGGTTTGAACACACTGCAGCAGGGATTTTGGCCCACTCCTCCATACAGACCTTCTCCAGATCCTTAAGGGTTTCGGTTTAAAGATTTTCTATTGGGTTCAGGTCTGGAGACTGGCTAGGCCACTCCAGGACCTTGAGATGCTTCTTACGGAGCCACTCCTTAGTTGCCCTGGCTGTGTGTTTCGGGTCGTTGTCATGCTGGAAGACCCAGCCACGACCCATCTTCAATGCTCTTACTGAGGGAAGGAGGTTGTTGGCCAAGATATTGCGATACATGGCCCCATCCATCCTCCCCTCAATACGGTGCAGTCGTCCTGTCCCCTTTGCAGAAAAGCATCCCCAAAGAATGATGTTTCCACCTCCATGCTTTACGGTTGGGATGGTGTTCTTGGGGTTGTACTCATCCTTCTTCTTCCTCCAAACACGGCGAGTGGAGTTTAGACCAAAAAGCTCTATTTTTGTCTCATCAGACCACATGACCTTTTCCCATTCCTCCTCTGGATCATCCAGATGGTCATTGGCAAACTTCAGACGGGCCTGGACATGCGCTGGCTTGAACAGGGGGACCTTGCGTGCGCTGCAGGATTTTAATCCATGACGGCGTAGTGTGTTACTAATGGTTTTCTTTGAGACTGTGGTCCCAGCTCTCTTCAGGTCATTGACCAGGTCCTGCCGTGTAGTTCTGGGCTGATCCCTCACCTTCCTCATGATCATTGATGCCCCACGAGGTGAGATCTTGCATGGTGCCCCAGACCGAGGGAGATTGACCGTCATCTTGAACTTCTTCCATTTTCTAATAATTGCGCCAACAGTTGTTGCCTTCTCATCAAGCTGCTTGCCTATTGTCCTGTAGCCCATCCCAGCCTTGTGCAGGTCTACAATTTTATCCCTGATGTCCTTACACAGCTCTCTGGTCTTGGCCATTGTGGAGAGGTTGGAGTCTGTTTGATTGAGTGTGTGGACAGGTGTCGTTTATACAGGTAACGAGTTCAAACAGGTGCAGTTAATACAGGTAATGAGTGGAGAACAGGAGGGCTTCTTAAAGAAAAACTAACAGGTCTGTGAGAGCCGGAATTCTTACTGGTTGGTAGGTGATCAAATACTTATGTCATGCAATAAAATGCAAATTAATTATTTAAAAATCATACAATGTGATTTTCTGGATTTTTAGATTCCGTCTCTCACAGTTGAAGTGTACCTATGATAAAAATTACAGACCTCTACATGCTTTGTAAGTAGGAAAACCTGCAAAATCGGCAGTGTATCAAATACTTGTTCTCCCCACTGTATAATGTGGCTCCATGCTCAAATTATTGAATATTTATTTTCTACACCAAGGGATATTAAATATCAACCTCTATTCAAAATGATAAACTTAAAAGGTTTTTTTTTTTTGTCAGGAAGATACATAGATGGCATAAAATTTGAAAGCATAATAACTGAACGTCTTTGAAATTTCAGCCATTAAAACATTTTTTTAAACAATGGCACTTAAAATTTTGAACTGAATGTTGTTGCAACCATGTTTTTGCAATTAATTGCCATATTATTTTTCAATTAAAGAGAACTTAGAGGATTAGTATGGGCTGCTTTTGGTGCTTGAGACTTTATTGGTTATTTTGTGTTTAAATAATGAGGTTAAGAATAAGCTACAAGTTACTTAAATGTAAAATATTTTTTTCTCTATTTAACAACATTAACTTACAATAGTGAAAGACGACTTCCCTTTCTGATCACGTCTTCCCTCAGGGAGAGTGCATGTTTTCTTGCATGGCTGAATGTTGGACTCATGAACAATAATCACGTTGTTTGCATCCGCCCAAACTGATTTGCCGAAATCAAACTGCGAACAGTGAAGAGGATTTGCCGTTAGCGCGAGCCACTCGCTGTGAAGCGGGAGCGACCAGCCGGCACCGGCATAGGATTCTGCTGGATCTTAAAGCCTTCCGCGAACGGCTATGTTTGCAAATCAAACAATGACTTGTCTCAAAGGAATGATTAATTCTCAATTTAGAGCGTATGCCTGAATATACGGGACAAACTGCGTTTCATATGGCTTTCATACGGTACGCTTCATTGATGCCTTAAATACGGGACGATTCCGTATTATACCCTATTCATCATGTAGTAGAGCCAAGTAGCGTTCCCCAATAATCCAAATCTTGATATTATATAGTGTGAATATGTATACAGTACTTTTCAGAAGTTTGGAGTCGGTAAGATTTTTTTAATGTTTCTGAAAGAAGTCTCTTTTGCTCACCAAGGCTGCATTTATTGGATGGAAAATACAGTAAAAACAGTAATATTGTGAAATATTATTACAATTTAAAAATAACTGTTTTCCATTTTAATATACTTTAAAATGTATTTTATTCCTGTGATGACAAAGATGAATTTTCAGCATCATTACTACAGTCTTCAGTGTCACATGATCCTTCAGAAATCATTATAATATTCTGATTTGCTGCTCAAGAAACATTTATTATAATCAATGTTGAAAAAAGTTCTGCTGCTTCATATTTTTTGTGGAAACCTTCCTAAAATTTCTTGTGGATTCTTTGATGAATAGAAAGTTCAAAAGAACAGCATTTATTTTAAATATTGGTAACACTTTACGATAAGGTTTCATTAGTTATCATGACTAGTTAACTAACATGACATACATTAGTTAACATGACTAGTTAACTAACATGACTAGTTAACTAACATGACATACATTAGTTATCATGACTAGTTAACTAACATGACATACATTAGTTAACATGACTAGTTAACTAACATGACTAGTTAACTAACATGACATACATTAGTTAACATGACTAGTTAACTAACATGACATACATTAGTTAACATGACTAGTTAACATTAGATAACACTAATATTGAACTGCACTTCTACAGCATTTATTAATCTTTGTTAATGTTAATTTCAACATTTACTAATACCTTATTAAAATCAAAAGTTCTATTTGTTAACATTAGTTAATGCACTGTGAAGTAACATGAACAAACAATGAACGACTGTATTTTTATACAAAGATTAACAAATACAGTAACAAACGTATTGCTCATGGTTAGTTCACGTTAGTTAATACATTAACTGATGTTAACAAATAAACCCTTATTATAAAGTGTTACCGAAATAGTTCATATTTTAACATTATAAATGAATCTCTCTCTCTCTCTCTCTCTCTCTCTATATATATATATATGTGTGTGTGTGTGTGTGTGTGTGTTTATATAAATGATAAATATTATCATATAGTGTATAACTGTGCTTAATAGCTTTATAATAAACAGCAGCTTTTCAAAACTGCAGTGGGATTAAAGCAGTGGTTTACACATATACACAAATGAAAACTACTCAATTACGACTCAAATATATGAGCATGTCAGCTGTGAAGAGGAAGATATTAGTGATCACATCTGTCAGAAAACACTAGCTGGCTTTAGGGGTGTCTTTGAAGTGCTGCTCTATGTAATGCTCTCATTTATTGGGGTTGTCATCCAAATAGCATGCAAAATTGTGAAAAATGTGTTTTGAGAGGACAAGATGCCCAAACCATGAGCTTGCATTATCACTTCTCAGCTTATCTTAAGCATTTTACATCAGTTTGTGTATGGGCCACTAACTCTGAGGACAACGGCTCTTTTTTGGGGACTGTGAACACCCTGCTACAGAGTCTTATCCTCACAGCATAATCAATGACAGTGGAGAGGCTTGGACAGATTGTACCTAAAAGCTATCTGTTGATGACTGACGTTTTTATCTTTTGGATGACAGATATCAACTATTGGCTTTTCATGGCACGAACTGAATCTGTTTACAGCACAGCAGGTTTTGAACCTGGTTCAGCATAATGGGGCAATTACAATAAACATTATCTGTGCACATTTCATTTGTGTGCAATCATGTTATCCTGTTGTAGAAATAATACAATTAATTGCTCATTTCTGGCAGTAAATTGGGTGTCACATTTTCATGGCTGGATTTCAGATCATATTGCTTGAACCTCCTATAGATGTACTGCATGAGGCAGATTTATTTTTCTGCTCTGTAAAAGTAAATGTAACCCTATACTGTACGTGTTTGTTTTTGATTTGTGATTTATCTTCACCATTTGGTGTCACCAGACCTTAAGGTTCCCAGTCATCTAAGAAAGGATAAAAGCACAAAATAACATGATAAGCCATGTTTGTTTTCTTTCTCATGGCCTGATGATGCACTTTTTCTGATAGAATTGAAATAATGTTTGCTTTTGTAAATCATCTGTTTAGTGATTATTGCACTGATGACTCAGTAAACATCATTTGTCACAATAAGGTGTCTTGACAATTTAGATTAATCATTTTTATCCACCTGGTTTTGCTCTCAGACAGTGTTTTTGTAGCATATGCCTCTAGAATCACAATGCATAGCCATCAAAACGCCAAATAAATGACCAAAGAAGAAGACAAATATGTAAATTAGTCTAGTTTATTAGCATATCAATAAGAACATTCTCTCTTCTAGGACTTTTTACCACATTCACGCCACAAAAAACAAATCCTTGCAGAGACAGAAAAAATACAACATATAGATTATCAGTGCATCTGAAACTCACTAAATATGTCAACCAAAATGAGTCCGTTTAAGAGAAACTCATTGTAACTAGTGAATGTGAAACCAGTTTTCTCCTTGAAAGGATCAGTGTTGAGAGATTAACTTTGACTAACATGAAAATGCTGGATTTCAATCCATTCAAAGGAGTACAAGCAATTTAAACACTTGGCAGGGATCCTATTGCTTTGCCTTCAATTCTCTTGTGGTGCAGAACTAAGTAGTTTTGGATATTGGCAGGAAGGAAACTATTCTTAAGCTTCCCGAGCAATGGTTCAACGCTGGTGTTAACCTTTCTATCCAAGCTTTTTTGGGAGTACAGTCGCCCAGTAGCAGGTCTAGCAGAGCAGGCGATTTTCCCTGCTCAGTATATACTCAATCATGCACCTGAGCTTTATTTGTAGCACTGGATACTTTTAATAACCAAAAGTGGCATTCAGTTCCCACAAAACTTGCCTTGTCTTGGAAAAATCTGACAACATACTATAGATCAAGATTGTCCCATATGCTGTGTATTCAATGAGGTATTGAATTTGCATTGGATTATTTTATATTTCAAAAAAGATCAAGCACTCTCTGAGGAAAGGTTATCCCTGATTCATAGCTGAAGTCCTGTAATTGCTTCAGTAAGGTATTATGAGATAAGATTCCGTCTGAGGATGTGACCTTTGGCTCCATTAAACATTCAGCCAGTCACCTTGTGCTCAAATAGCTCTAATTAGACCAAAGTGCTCTAAAAATCATCACACTGGATATCCTAGCCCAAAATGTACACTCAGTTTGTTGCTAACCTGTGCACTTGGAGGAATTACAAAAATCCCTTGTGTATATGAGTTACAGTCATGTGTATGCGGACATAAAATGATACTGAAATGTTATACAACAGTTTAAGGGGTCAAGCAGGCTGGTTACCCTCTACTGGTAGATGTTGTAATTGCATCTTTCTACACTGATGGCCATTCAAATATTTCAAAATATTTATTTGTTTTAACAGATATTTCACCAGGGGCTGATTTCACATTGCATACTTCTGGATATGGTTACTGCAGATGAATAGATAGCTTTCTCTCTCAGAATAAAATGTGCAAAAATTTTACCTTTAGGGGTACAACAGCTTGTCACTGGGGCAGTACTATTAAAGGGACATCTTTGTACCTTTTTTACTCCTAAAAGGTTCGTAGCAGTACCTTAAGGTACATATTGCTTCTCTAAGGTACTAATATGCACCTTTTAAGGGTGAAAAAGGTACAAATATGTCCTTTTAAGGGCACTGCCAGAGTGACAAGCTGTTGTACCCCTTAAAGGTACAATTTTTATAAGTGTAGGTATTGTAGACCTACTTTAAAGGGGTCATGACATGAGAAATCAAATTTTCCTTGATCTTTTGAGATATAAGAGGTCGTTGTACCATTAAAACATCCTACAAGTTTCATAGTTTAAAATATCCTCTTCATTATAAACAAAGCATTTATTAAATCAAGCTCTAAAAACGTCTCGTTTGGATATCGTGGGATTTGTGACGTCACAAGGTCAAATACATTTACATATGACTTCCTCCAGAGCAAGACATCAATGAATCATCACACCATTTGCCTACACCAGATATAAGCGTTGTGTCTCATCACATCGCGTCAAAAGCAAATAGAACCCATTATAATTACTGAAGCTGTCTACACTGGATACAGTATACAGATGTGCGTTCAGTTTCTGATGTACTCCACGCCTTTTAGTCTGTCTACAACAGGACACAGGTTTCAGAATGAGGGTTGAAAATAATAATTTTTCTGCATATGTGTGTGTGTGTTTACATTATAAGTGAACCTCAAGGAACATAAGTCCATATCATGACCCCTTTAAACAATTACACTGTGTAAAAAGTTCAGGAAGAAAATGACATAAAATATATCAAAAGTGTCTTCATGTCATCATGCCACATCAACCCTTATGTCGACACAGAACTGATCCCCAGACCTTAAAAATGTGCATCACTGAAATCCTTAAGTCTTTCTTGAACTCCAGTATGTTAAACAAGATCTAAACTGCCCAGGCTTTCTCCGACACAGCTGAGTTGATGCTTTCTGCCCTGCTCCTCGCAGCAGTTCATTTCACTATTCAATAATTACTGGGTTCATTGAACTATGAAAAGTGTGATTTAACTCAAACAGCATTTGATGAATACATCGCGGCACTTCATCTGCCTACCAATTACACATGCAGGGACATTAAGTGTTGAACACGCCCAACTTTCACAACGCTGAAGGTCATGGTGTTCCCAAACTCTGCCCCCTCACTCCCATCTGCCAGTATCCCACTGATCTGTTGTAAATGTGCAACACTCCTGCCAGATTTCACCGATGTGTGTGAAAGCAGGCTGAGTGCCAGTATCATCAACTGGAGTGCAAATGGTAAATGGAGAGCTTTTGGACTGAAAATATTTTTGGTTACACCTTATTTTAAGGTGTCGTTGTTACAGTGTAATTATATATTTAAGTACTGAGTAATATTAATTAACAACATGAACTTACTATAGGGTTAGGGTAGGATTAGTGTTTGGTTGAGGGTTGGTTGCATGTAATTATGCATAATTTACTGTTATTACTATGGTAAGTATATGTAACAAGGACACTGTAAAATAAAGTGTTACCATATTTTTGTAGTACAGTGACTTATTGGTCAAAATATGTAGGAAAATATTATTCCTCATGACAAGTGAAGATTTTTTTCGGGAAAACAAGCAGTGTATGATTAATCTCATATTAGTGTTTATGATTAAACACTAATATTCAGGTGTTGTTTTTCAAAAGGAACCTTGAAAGTTTTCTCCTGTTCTGTCAAAAGCTAAATATCTATGTCAGCAGTTCTCCTGCTGACACACAAACCATTAAACACTCTGCGGGGCGCTGAGAAAGAGAAAATAAGTTAATGTATGGAAGCGTTATTCAATAGAGCAGTCTGTCTGATTTGTTATAAAAATGGATGACAACACCTGTCAGTTACCCATAGCCAACCGGTGAAGGGGAATAGTGAGTCAGTCAGTTGTGAATTTTATAATGACATTCTAGGAGCAGTTTGAATTTTACATTGTGGCAGAGATGGAGTTTTCAGCCTTACTCAGATAAATTGTCAATGCCAGAGACATCACTTTGAGCTTGCTTTATCACACTCACCCCATTTGCATGCATTAATGTTCCTCTATCAGTAGGAAAAATAAGACATTCAGGTTGATCTAGATAAAAAAAAATCTCAAACTATTAAGTGGAAATAATCAATCTTATATGCTTTGTATTTTTTTTGATTAGCCTATCCCCATTCTTTGTTTTTCAAGTGCTTTGCTGCCTTCATTCTTGCATATCAGTGAAAAGAAGGATAAGACTCGTAAGTGTTTCCTCTGCACAGTTTTATCTAACTCTTACTTATCGTTTAGCAGCAGCAGGCTCACAGCCTTGACAGCACAGCACAGCTTAACAGGCTTAAAAAGGCAGATGCACGGTCAGAGCCAGATCACCACGTTCTGGGTCAAAGACCTGGATGTGATGAGGGAGATCTGCGATGCCTGGCAGATGTTCTCTTATCAAAAACTCAGCCATCTCCCTTTGAAAGCCATCCTTAACAAATTGATGTTGTTTAGTGTGGGATGAGAGAACATAATAAGGAATATGGATGGGTTTGGTTAATGAATAACTTATTATTGATTGATTGATCGATTAAAGTCTCAGGTATTTTTGAGTAGTGCATGTAGATCAAATCATCAAGGCACTCTCAAAAAAGGAAACACCACTTGTGTATTTTTGCATTCCACTGTGCTGCTTGCACTGTAAACATGCGCTAGTATAGACCAAGTGTGCCACACGAGCCCTGAAAAGTGAAGCCAAAGGGTCTCGATCGCCCCCAGGTGACTGGATGCAGTATAGGTCATAAACCGTCTCGGGTTACGACTGTAACCCTTGTTCCCTGAGAAGGGAACGAGACACTGTGTCTAACGACACTTTGGGGACGCTCCCTAAGCGTAGCACGTCTGAAGCATGAATGAAATCTCACTCCAATCCTGATTGGTGTTGCGTCATGACGTAGTATGTGACGGCATACACGGAAGCTACAAAGGGACGCCGGCACATAGTACAGACAGCTTTTACGATGAAGCAAGCGCTCCAGGCGTGATGAGGTGTGGCGGCGAGACGCAGAGACATTCCCTTTCGAGGGAACTCGTACTGTGTCTAACGACACTTTGGGGAACGAATACCCACTATGCCACACCGAGGCTCATGCCCGCCCTAGTGTGAAGCTGGATACCAGGCACACTTAGGACGCGAGCACCCTAGCGCCAGGCGTAGCAGGGAGTTGCAGACTGTAGAATCTAATGAAGGTGTGCGGAGTGGCCCACCCGGCCGCCTCGCAGATCTCCTGAAGCGAGACTCCAGAAAGGAGGGCCACTGAAGAGGCCATGCCTCTGGTGGAATGAGGTTCCACAGCTCTGGCAGGGGGTGAAATATTGTGCCCCCTGCCTGAGACAGCAGAGGGATCTGCCATGGGAGACCTTCTAGCAGTGCTACGATGTCTGAGAACCATACCCGGGTCGGCCAATAGGGTGCTACTAGAAGTAGGCTAATCCCTTCTCGGCAGACCCGCTCCAAGACTCCCGGGAGCAGAGTGATCGGGGGAAATGCATACAGACGCAGCCTCGGCCACGTCTGCACCATGGCATCCAACCCCAGCGGGGCTGGATGCGTGAGAGAAAACCACAGTGGACAGTGGGACGTCTCTCGAGACGCGAATAGATCCACTTCCACTGGGCCGAACCTCTCGCACATGGCCTTCACCACCTCGGGGTGAAGTCGCCACTCCCCGGGCCTCAGCCCCTGCCTCGACAGGATGTCTGCTCCCTGATTTGGTGTGCCAGTCTGCATAGAGGGCGCGACCTCAGACCCCCCTGATGATTTAGATATGAAACTACCGACATATTGTCCAATCGTATCAGGACATAGTGGCTGCGGAGGTCTGGGAAAAAGCTCCTCAGAGCTTTGTAGACCACCAGCATTTCCAGGCAATTTATGTGCCAGGAAGAATGCCGGGCCTCCCACAGACCTCTCGCAAATCGGCCTTCCATGACCGCGTCCCAACCACTGAGGGAGGCGTCTGTTGAAATGGTCTTCCGGCAACATGACGCTCCCAGAACTGGCCACTGGGACAGAAACCAAGGTTTCTTCCATATGACGAGGGAACGAAGGCATCTGCGCGTTACCCTGATCATACGGAACGGATTTCCCCTCGAGGAAAACTCCTTGGTTTTCAGCCACCACTGTAGGGGTCTCATGTGTAGCAGGCCAAAAGATATCACGTTGGACGCTGCTGCCATGAGTCCCATCAGTGTCTGAAACTGCTTCACAGTGAGGCTGCGGCCTAGCTTCGTTTTGGAGACCATCGCCCATATGGACTCAATACGCGCGGGAGACAGTTGTTCCCGCATCGTAGTTGAATCCCATATGACTCCCAGGAAAGTGGTTCTCTGAGAAGGCGTCAACACGCTCTTCTTCGTGTTGAGTCTCAACCCCAAGCACTGAATATGGCCAAGGACGACATCTCGATGCCGAACTGCCATCTCTCGCGACTGGGCCAGTATGAGCCAGTCATCGATGTAGTTCAGTACACGGATGCCCTGGAGTCTCAGCGGAGCCAGAGCTGCATCCATGCACTTTGTGAATGTGCGAGGGGAAAGAGCCAGGCCGAATGGAAGAACCCGATATTGGTACGCTTCGCCCCCGAAAGCGAACCTCAGGAACTTCCTGTGACATGGAAGGATGGATACATGGAAGTATGCGTCTTTTAGATCTATCGTGACAAACCAGTCCTGCGAACTGGATCTGACTCACAATGGTTGGAATTGTGAGCATCTTGAATCTGAACCTCCTCAGAGAACGATTCAAGTACCTCAGATCTAAAATTGGACGCAACCCCCCATCCTTCTTGGGAACTATGAAGTACCGGCTGTAGAACCCAGACTCCCTGTCTGGTGGAGGAACACATTCAATGGCCTCCTTTACCAACAGGGAGTGAACCTCCTGTTCCATTACCCGAACCTGCAGTTTGTATCCCTTCTCTACAGTACACAGGACCCATGCAGATATATTCAGATGGCATAACCATGCGCCGAGATAATCTACTAAGGGAACCAGCCTCTCGAGGCTGGCCTTGGGTGTCAACCGAGCCTCGTTCCCGACCCCCTGAAGCGGCTGACCGGCAGGGAGCAGTCGAGGACGATTTTCGGTGTGCGGACGAGTTTGCTGCCCAGCCGCAGGTCTTTCTAGAGGTGGATGGAGCAGCGTGCGTTCGTGGGAAATCGATGAGGCCCGAAGCGTACTGGACGGCGGGAGCACAGCATCAATTTCCCGAGAGCTCCGCGGAGGAAGAGACCTCAATCGCTCCTCCCCAGGGGGGACAGCTCTCAGAGGTCCGGCCGAAGCTAGGACCTCTTGCCGGAAGCCTTCTTCGCCTGAAGGACGGTCCTCAGATCGACCTTCGACTCAGAAGCCTTCTGGCGAGAGTGCCTCCTCCTTTGCCAAGCTTCCTCAGGAGGGGCTCAGGAGGGTCTCTCTTTTTGCACCTGCCGGTGAAAGGAGCTGGTAGACGGCCGAGGCTGCCCACTCGAGGAAGCCTTCCTCGAAGAACTAGAGCGGCGAGGGAGGTACTGCTGAAAAGCCGCTGACTGCTTTTTCACCTCCTGGAACCTCTCGACGACAGTATTAACTGCGCCGCCGAGAAGGTGATATCGAAAAGTTTTCTCTCTCTCCTTCATCCCCGACAAATTGAGCCACAAATGTCTCTCCACAGACACCAAACCAGCCATGGAGCGGCCGATAGCACGGGCCGTCTCCTTGGTGATGCGGAGAGACAAGTCAGTAGCTTTTCGCAGCTCCGTGATGTCATCCGGAGATGGTCCCTCGCCCTCATCTAGCTCTTTGAGGAGGTCGGCCTGGTAGGCCTGCAAGATCGCCATTGTGTGCAGACAACTACCAGCCCGCCCAGCCGCCATGTAGGCCCTGCCCACCAGCGCCGATGTATCACGGCAAGGCTTGGTGGGCAGCACCGCCTCATAACCATATTCACGCACTCCCAGCACATTACCAAAATCTAACACTGGGGGGTTAGAAACACGCGCTGAATATGGTTTGTCCCATGACTTGCATAACTCATTATGCAAGTCTGGGAAAAATGGTAAGCCCCGGCGTGGAGGTTGAGCCCGCCGCTTGAAAAAGCGTCCGTCCAGCTTGCTTTTAGGCTGGACTTCCTGCTTTTCCTGTGGCCAATCGATGTTAAGTTTGGCCACAGCGTGGGTCAAAACCTCGACCAGCTCCTCTTGAGCGGGTGAGTGAAGCGGCGAGTCAACCTGCACTTCACCCGCCTCAATGCTGAGCGCATCTGATTCCTCAGAATCAGACAGCTCTAACATCGGGTTCTCCACCCCGGGAGAACATCTGAACCGTCAGACGAGGACTGAGAAGATGCCCCGGCAGTCTCAAGTCCCACTGACAGGTCCATCTGCAAGCCCCATGATCGCTGCCGCCGCGGTGCCTCAACAGATGCGGGACCCGAACCACGGGGCTCGCGAGCCTGGCCGGCCTCATCAAAGACGGCCAGCCGAGAGCGCAGCACTCTGAGCGGCAGCTTATCACATTCACTGCAGGCAGTCCCCTCAAAGAGCTGCCCGAGCGTGCTGCACACCCAGACACTGCACGCACAATTGATGTGTGTCCGAACCTGTAGTAAAACGAGGACACGGGTGCACACATCTCTTGTACTGCTTGCTTGCCATAATAGAGTGCTTTGTGACTAGTTGGCCAAACAACACCAAATAGGACAGACAAAAACACAGAGCGCCTTGCTGAAGAGAAAAAAGCTGTCTGTACTATGTGCCGGCGTCCCTTTGTAGCTTCCGTGTATGCCGTCACATACTACGTCATAACGCAACACCAATCAGGATTGGAGTGAGATTTCATTCATGCTTCAGACGCTCTACGCTTAGGGAGCGTCCCCAAAGTGTCGTTAGACGCAGTGCGAGTTCCCTCGAAAGGGAACCTGCCCTTTCCATGAAATGTAATGGGACATAAACAAACTAAACAATCAAATTACACTTAAAATAATTTTTTTCCAAAGATGGTTTCTGTCATTTTAGGCAGTTTTTATCGTGCTGATGTTAGTTCAAGTGTTCGTTCTTTAAATAAGTTTGGTTTTAGTTAGTTATTTGATGCTATAAAAACGGGGACATTATGATTGACATCTGAGATTGACAGCTTCTCTGAGTGAAGTAGTCACTGAGGCACCAACGGACATTTTTCGGGAACTTCAGGAGGAAATTGGAGCTTTAACTTTAATTTCTACATTTCTATAACTGTTTATTTCATGTTATTTCAACTGTTTATTAAGTTGTTGATTAGGCGAGAGTGTGGGCGGGACCTTGATATCAGAGCTCCACTTCGCGCTCACTACTGTGCAGACTCGGGCTCCAAGTTGTTACTGCGCAGACTCGAGACCCAAGATGTCAGCGCCATATTTGTACACTGGTGGCTTCACTTACTTCAACGGAAGAGTGTGAAGGCGTGTCGTCCATCTTTTTTTACAGTCTATAGTATAGACGGACATCTTTGACAGTTGCACATTTAGCCCATGTTTTTTTGCTTTTCAATGCAAAAGCATGTTCTGTGTGAATGGCTGTACTGAAAAATATACTCATCTCAACCATGCAGACAAAGTAAGTTCACGTTAAAGGGCTGCTCTCACAAGACGTCATTTTGGGCAATGGAATAAAAGGAAAATGCAAGATCTAAAGATGCAATTTTTTTTTAAAGTTGAACTTTTAACTTAAAGGAGCAGTAAGTGATTTCTGAGAAACACTGATAATATTTGAAATCAACCCAAACAAACACACCCCTACCTTCATTGTTCCACCCCCAAAATGCATGGATGTATCTTTATCATGGCTGAAGTGAAGCGAACTAATGCTTCATGAAAAATAAAGCAAAGATGACGAACAAACGACAAGGAAGAACAGAAATGAACATACAATACACAAGAGTATATTCAAGCAAGAGTTTGTTGTTAGTCACCAGCAGCTCCAGACAAACAATGACACTCAAAACTGCCCTGTTACTAACATTACAACAACAGCATTTCTCAGTTCTGTGAAACATAGCAAAACCAAGGTTACTCACGTATGGAGCAGAAATAACGCAACCTCTGTGTCCATTTCCAGGCCTTCACGCTTGGGTATCTCCAGCACTGGAAAGCTTTTCTAATATTAACCCGGGTCCTAAAGCTCTTGCCTGATTATAACCCTTCTTTTTCCAGTGGTACTCCTCTGAGCTTTTCTCTTTTGTAATGTCTCTCATCCATCTCTCTTTTCACTGAGGGTGCTTCTGAAATTACTGAGGGTGCTCTAGTAAAGTGCAGATGTAGGCTAAGCAACGGCTCCACCATAGCAGTGTACAGTGACACATTTAAGATTATTTACAAGCAGTGTTGGGTGTAACTAGTTACTAAGTAATTAGTTACTGTAATTTAACTACTTTCCCCTTGAAACAGTAAAGTAAGGGATTACTCTTATTTTTTCTGTAATTTAATTACAGTTCTGATGCAATTGAACAAAATACTGTGTATAGACTGTAGAACAATTATATGTAATACAATAGTGGAATTAACATCAAAATTTAAAGTCTAACTTTAAAAATGCATGTTTTTATGTATCCTTCTCACATTTGTAATGCTTTGGTCAGTTAATAAGAATAATTTATGTAGTTTTATATTATTTATTGAATGAATTTTTTAGAATATTTTTAGAAAGTAATTAGTAATAAGTAATTAAATAATTTTTGGAGAGAGTAATTTGTACAGTAATCTAATTACATTATTGAAGATGTAATTAGTAACTAGTAATTAATTACTTTTTTAGAGTAACTTACCCAACACTGTTTAAAGTCATCACTTTTACCAATAATTGGAACAGAATTTCAAAAATATTTTTGCTACGAATATTTTTCTATTCATCTATTAGTCTGCCTTTACATTGCGTTACTAGTTTAACATGTCATATTTCTGTCCCATGCAGACTGAATCCAACATTTATATGTAGATGTCACTTCCGAAACTTTGCAGCATGCAATTGGCCATTGGTTCTTTTAGCAGCATGAAAATCAATAGTTTTATTCAACGGATTATATAGGCTGTAGTCTCGAAAACAAGCCAAGACCGCTCCCTTTACAATCACTTAAACGCTGTCGCTTTGTCAGTTCATCGTGATCTCACAAAATTCCGTTATAATCAATGAAGCTGCCAACAATGCACAATAAATCTCTTACTTACATTGTGTCTACACTTTGTTAATGAGAGGTTTCGCGAGCCTGCGTAACTCTGGCGTTTTGAGCATTGAGTGGATTCTGGATTGGCCATTGTGTTCAAGAGATCAACAACTATGTCTGTGATTGGCTATATTGCTCTCTGCTGCAAAAACACATTGTAGATACATTTGACGTTCTCCAGAACGCAAACATAAATATTCACTGGAGCATTTGAGCATTCAAATCTATTTTCGCCAATATATTATTGCAGTATCAACTGAGGGTGCTCTTGCTTGCGTTCAGGGGCGGCGCTAGGGGTTTTTTCAAAAGCCCCGAATCTTTCAGGTTTGAGGTTTCTTAACAGTGCTATAAAAATATAATTTTTTCGATACATATCATTACTAAAATATGTTACACAGCCACGCCTCCTGTCACTCACTCAGCGCAGAGGCAGGCCAGGCACTCAGACTCTCTTGCGGTCTTGTTGAAGGGTTTATGATATAATATTACTCAACTTTAGCACATTTGTCAGCTAAACATCATTCAGTGTTTCCCATTAATGACCCTGTGCCGTTTCATAATGAAATTTAAAACATAGCCTAACATAAAAGGTCTCTAACGTTGTATTTTGCCAACAAACTAAAATCAAAACCGTGATACGGCTTTGTGCCTTTATAAAACAGCAAAAGACAGTGATTTAATTAAGGCAGTCTGTTTGTGCTGTGAGCACTTTGCTCACACGATCAGCTGGTGATCTGGTGTTTTCTCCAAAATAAAATATCAAGGGTTTATCTCTTGCAAGTGAAGAAATTAGGATGAAAGTATTGTAATTTCCCTATACTGTAGTGTAAAGTAAAATATACTTATACTATATTCGTTTTCATTTATTTTACAGTGCATTTGTTTGACAATATATGAATATTACTGTCATAGGAATAATGATATAAATCATTATTATATTATTGTAATAATTGTTTGGCATCTTAAAACACCAATGTCAATGTAATGTAGACTGAGATTTATATCACAACTAAAAAGATCTTTGAGCCCTCTTTAATGTCCAGGTACAAGTCAATGCTTTTTCTTTGATCAATTTGCACTCTGTAAATGGGTTAAAGCTCTTAATTTTGAGCTCTCAAAGTGCACCAGATTGATGCATTTAACCTTAAAATGTACAAAATTTTCTTGCAGGCCGAACCCCTCTAGAGGGTCAGAGGTCCACTCAACGTAGTTTTACAAAATCCTGTGGGAAACACTGATCATTACATGAACTTTACTCCAGCATACAACAACAAACGTCATTGGACAAAATAGATTTGGGCTAAGCCCCGAATGTTTACAATGGCTGGCTCTGCCCCTGCTTGCGCTTGAGGGTGCTTAGCACCCCCGTAGAACTGGGCCTGGCTCTTTCTACAGTCTTTCTTCAAATCTCCCTCTTGCTCACTCTCTCTCCTCCCCCATCATGAGTGTATTTACACCCCCTACTGCTGATTGGCTCTCTCTCTCTCTCTCTCTCTCTCTCTCTCTCTGTGTGTGTGTGTGTGTGTGTGTGTGTGTGTGTGTGTGTGTGTGTGTGTGTGTGTGTGTGTGTGTGTGTCTGTGTGTGTTTGTGTTTGTGCGTGGCTACATTATTATAGATATTAATGATATATATTTTTTCATTTTAACCCTGAAGGTTTAGCCTTCGGTATACATCAATAGAATCCTCTAAAACAAGTTGTTGTATTACTGTATATTTAATATACCAGTCAAAACACAATGAGCACAAGAGTGACATTTTGGAGGATAAAACTTGATTGCCATGTTGCTAGTTAATTTAAAAATTATCAAGGTAAAAGTCATCTTAATGCATTTTTCACATTCACATATTTTCTTGATTCACATTAAAATATAATATAAATTCCCCCAGCTATCAGATCCATCACCAGCTAAATCTGTGAATGTGAAAAGACAAGAAGAAAACAAAGAAATCAATTTTGCCTCCTTACTTCTGCTTCTAATCTCATCATTCTATCAGTACCCCTATTTTATTCTGTTCTGTCGGCAGAATGATTAATTGACAGGAACAAGATTTACGTTATATCAGCCTATGCCTTCATCAGATCTCTTCTTATAACCTCTTTCTTTGCAAATAGACAGTAAGGAACTAAACTGCTCACTTAATGTACATTTATGAACCCATGAACTGGATGCATGCAGTTAATATATAGCATCATTCATTAATATTGTATGGGATGTGTCCCAGATGCACTTACTGATAGAAATGGGTGACTCAGGATGATAGAGTCTAATGCCAAGAACTGCGGTTTTAGATGCTGAAATATGAGTGTTCATTATGATGAATCATTTCCTGCAATAATATATAGCAATCCTTCTGTTTAGCTTAATACTGAAGGTCACCACGGCCCTGTCAGACCTCAACCTTGAGTGGTGACCAATTTCGTAATGCAGATGAGTAATACTATTTGGAGACTCAGCTAAAACTTTCATTTACTGTAAGTCACCTTGGAATTATGGAATTATTTTTTACATACTATATGTCATTTATCTCTATTACACTGTCAAGAGTCAATTATTCCAGCATATTATAACAAAATATTTGAGAGTGAAATAAGCATGATTTATTGCCACATCAGCTTAAAAGAATTGAAAAGAACAGTGTAGTAAACTAAAATGGTGCAAATCAATGTCAATCAAAACTTGTTCAGCAATGTTGGCGAAATGTATTTAATGCTTCTGATTGCTGAAAGTGATCGATCAAAGACAAAATGTGCAGATTTTCTGTTTCTTGTTTTGGTTTAAAGGTGCAGTTCATCCAAAAATGAATATTCTGCCATCATTTACACTTTACGTTTACTTTTCAGTGGAGTACAACATTTTTAAAAGAATATCCAGGCAATTTTTTTCAATATGAAAATTATTATATTCACTATATATTTAAATATATTAATAGATTTATTTATTAAATATATTTAAATATTGTTATTAAAGGGTCAAATTTTCTAAGATTTTAACAGCGGTATGTGTGTTGAACATCATTGAACACAATGTTAGCATCTGTTAGATTTAATTGAAGGGTGAAACTGGTTAATTCTTAGCTTTTTTCCCCTATTTTCGTCTTCCGGGTTTAAAAACTACATCGTGTCCACGTCACAGGTTGTGACGCGCCAGCGCACTATAGTACTTCAATGACGCGTCGGTGTCTCATTATTATTAATGAGACTGAGTTTTCTTATCCTATGAGAAGACACCGGCTCTTAATTGCTCATGACAGCACGTGGTTCTTTCCAATGACAGAAGTGTCAGTCTGTGAGTTTGCGTAGTAGATGAGAGAGGCGTTCATGGTCATGGGTCGTAAGTGTTTGTTTTCTTGGTGTAAAAGTTCAGGTGTGTTGCATGGCTTTCCCCGCGATGCTGCAAGGGCTAGGCTGGCAGTTATGCTGAGCAGTTATGCATGCTGCCCCACCAACCTGCTCACATCTGTGCATCACCTAGGCTACATGTCATGAAGTCAAATTAATAATAAAAAGAAAAAGATGTGTATAAGAACTTAGTGGGTGGATAAAATGATAGTGGGGTCTATAAACAATGTAATACATTTGGTTTAATAGTATATTAACTTGCATATGGTAAAACGCGTATTGTTTTGACAATATTAGATACTGAAATACAATACAGTAGGGTGTAAGCTTCGTTTACCTGTGCCACCTCCCTACAGCACAAGTTTTCTCTTGGAGACAGCTTGGTGCAGTGACCACAAGTACACCTGTTGCATAATTATTAAACGTTTATGAGTGAAAACGTTATGCTAATTTCAGGTTGGAGCTGTGCTTTCAGAAGGGTTTTTAGTCTTCTCTGATTAGTTAGCTACCATTCCGAAACATCTCCCATCCGCGCTGCCTCCGGTTCGACCATGTTTTCTTCCATAGTCACGGCAGGGGCTAATGGTTCAAATAGATAGGGCAGAGGACCTGCACCGCTATCCAATGTGTCTTCATTTAGCCCTGGGGATTCAGAAGGAGAAAATTCCTCCACCTCAGCAGAGCCCTGCGTACTGCTACCACTGCAAACTTCACTGTCACTGTCCATCTTTATTACGGGTGTTCTGGGGGGCACATAGATCTAGGCTACGTACAGAACGTTTTTTTTTTTCCCGCGCAATTTCTTATTTTGAAATATATGCATTTATAGTGTGTATATAAACATAATTATATATTTATAATGACAATAATAATTGTGTATGTGCATTTCTATGTTTTAAACAGAATTACGATTAATCTAATATATGTAGCAGGGCATTCAGTTACTTTTAAAAGGGCAAACAGACGGTTGTCAGTGTATTTTATTGGACTTTAATTTTGCCAGCTTTAAAAATCCTGCATTTCTTTACGTTTTACCCCTTATTTTTAGTGAGAGTTGGCATGGGCCACTGATAGATGACAGTTGCTCGCCCCCCTCTTTCTCCCCTGCCTTGCTCTGCCACACCCACTCCCCTGCCCTCTTCTCACGGCCATCCACGCCCATTTAAGTTGCATTTTTCAAAAAGATTGTGAGGTGGACTTGAGCTGAAAGAGGGGGGTTTCATGACCCTTTAAATGAGGGAAACCTGAGGTCCTTTACCCTGGGCGTTTGGAAGGTTGCGAGTTAGCGTAGCTTCACCTGCTGTGGCACACGAGGGCTTGCCTGCATCTACACCCCCAAGTCTTGTGACACAGTTCAGTGTCGTGGTGGCGTTTCCTATTCACCTTTTTCCTACGCCCAAAGACGTTTTGCGCGAATTATGGTATCTCCAAAGGGAGATATTTTATTTAACAGAATCCACTTTCCAAAAACTACGACTAACGACTCGTTTGGGCTACAATGCGTTTTTTTTTGCGCTTTTTGAAGTCACAATGTTGCTCGTTTAAATAATCCCTGCCCATGAAATGCACAAAAAAAGGATGAGGCCTGGTTGAGCTGTCAAAGAAACGCTGTTTTTTCCACCCCTTTTCCAAAACTCATTTGTTTGACCTTCCTAAGGCTGACAAACTTAGAGTGGTTAAAATGTATTTATAACATTATAACCCTAATGTTTATCTGTGTTCTGCACATTTTACGGAGAACAGCTTCCAGATAAGATGAATACAATGCAGGCTATGCACAAAAGCTTCTCCTTAAATGGAGCAGTTCCCACTTTGTCAGGACAATCTGTTGTTTGTGGATCACAACTTGTATGTCTTATTATTCGTAGCTGCATTTTCTAATCAGTTCCAATTATAAGTTTTATGTTGTTGCTACGATGTAAACAAAGGGCAAAGTTGTTTGCCTCCACTCACCTGCTACCCAACATTAGTTGATATAGTGTTTACTGTAGCTTTTGTAAGCTCTCGCTTTTTGTAAGACGGTTAATCACCCCTTTAGGAAAATTAACCATGGTTTTGTGATCGATTACTGTTTGTAATATCAGTCTTTCTGACAAGTATCATGATTAAATGGTGTATAACGTCATATCTAAAATGTATAAGAAAATTACAAAAAAAACACCACTCTGAAACGTCCTGTGAAATCTGTGCATGAAATCCGTTCTGGACGATCCTCTTTAATATCTTAAGTCTGAATCAGGCTTGAATTGATTTAAAATTGATGCCATCATTAATATTTACACCTGAGCATATGAATCTCAGTTATGGTAAGAGGTGTGACATTTCCCGAGCACACACTTCTCCTCTAAGCGGTGCCAATCACAACACACATGGGCCAGCTAACCAATCACAGCACATTTCGTTATTTCAGAAGGAGGGGCCGCATCGAAACAAGAACTGTTCGTCACATTCTAGCCATACTGGGAATGTGATGTTAGGCACAGCACAGAGTTGACTGAATCAGATAATGGTGCTTTAAAGTTCCATTTAAAGATAAACTAGACGAAGAGTTTGCTCAAAGACAGGTGGGGAAAGCAATCATGCTTCAGTGTACCTTTTACAAAGATGTCTTGACCAAAAGCACATTGCATCAACCTGCCAGACAGACAGCTCTCAAGTTCTGCATGTGCCATTGTCAAGTCTTCACATCCACAGAGTCAGAAAAACAAACTTTTTCTACCATCTGTTCTCTGAGAACTTTAGCCTCATACAGCCAGACTCCCTTCTCGCAGCTTTTTATCTTCCAGAACATACAGAATCAACACAAGTCTGCATATTAAAGGAGTCTTTTCATAGCGCTCACTGGCCGTCAATAGTTCGACATAGAGTTTAAAATCCCATTTCATAGCAGCTGCTATGAAAGTCGGCGTGATTTGTTTTGCATTCTATGTAAGTCTGCTAATCAGCAGGAGTTAATAGAGGCCATCCAGTCGGAGTTGGGTTATAATGTGGCTCCCTCTCCCACAATTTGCTGGAACCCAAGGTCAGTTATTTAAATAGAGAAGTTTTTATTGTCATGATACAGCCCTTAAAGTGAAGGAAATGTTCCTGATCAGACTGTACTGTATTCCCCTGAGGGATGGAAGCAAGTCGTTTGGGTAATGTAAGGCCGTCCCTCACATACTTTAAAGGACATTAGTCTCTGAAAGTTTGCAATTTTGTGTTGAGCATGGTGATTTATCATCATTGTGGAATGGCATTTTCAAATCGGAGTCCCCAAAACAATCCATTGGAAAGTTTTTAAACAAGCTGACCTTTAAAAATGACCCGTTACATTTGTAATGGAGCTCTGCACATCCAGGTGACTTTTCTTTATACTGTGTATATATATATATATATATATATATATATATATTTTGAACGGTAGTACAATGTTACAAAAGCTCTCTATTTCAGATAAATACTGTTCTTTTGAACTTTCTATTCATCAAAGAATCCTGAAAAAAATTGTTTTACACAACTGCTTTCAACATTGATAATAATCATAAATGTTTCTTGAGCAGCAAATCATCATATTAGAATGATTTCTGAAGGATCATGTGACACTGAAGACTGGAGTAGTGATGCTCAAAATTCAGCTTTGCATCACAGGAATGAATTACATTTTAAAATATATTCAAATAGAAAACAGTTATTTTACATTTTAATAATATTTCACAATATTACAGCTTTTTTTGTATTTTTAATAACATAAATGCAGCCTTGGTGAGCAGAAGAGACTTCTTTCAAAAACAATCAAAATAGTACAGTTTCCAAACTTTTGACTGGTAGTGTATATATACACATCAAAACCACCACCACAAAAATAAATAAATAAACCAGTCAATCATGATCCAATGTTTATTCTTGACAGTGCCAGGGGCCTGTACCATGAAGCCAGTTTCGCTGGCTAGCCAGGTAAGTTTCAATCGACGCCAATCCTGGGTTTTAGGTACCATGAAAGTGGCTTGGCTTTTAGCTGTGTTCATTGTCATAGTAACTTAAGCTCCACAGCTAACCTGCTCTGGAGCAGGTTATGTTCTGCATAAGAGATCTCAAACTGAAACTGGACCAATGAGCTGTGAGCAAAGTGACATGCAATAAAGTCACTCCCCCAGTTTCTCTTGCTCCAAATTAAAGGTCAGTATATGATAAAAAAAATATATATATATTGTCTGGCTTTAATGATTATTACTTAATATAATAATTTGATATGATTTATAATTGATTTATAATTGATTTATATAATGATATATATATATATATATAATTAATATACCCTTAATCCATTACACACAAGCAATTTCAGTTTATAAATGATTAAGCATTTAGTTTAAATGAATATTAATATATACAGATAATATGTAGAAATAGTAGAATAATAAAGCTTTAAAAATGTGACCTTTGAGTCTCTAGCTTATATATATATATATATATATATATATATATTTAAAATCAACTATATAAACTGATTTCACAACTTTCACTTGCACTGATAGCAAGATATTTTCTATATTTATCCTCTTACATGGAAAAGTATTTTCTTCTGTGTAAATGCATTTAAATTCTTTATATTCTTCAATCTCTTAATCTTCTGCAAAAGAGTTTTGAATATCGTTGGCTCTCTCGCGAGAAGTGAATCACTTTCTCTGTGTTGAAAGGCATGTGATTGGCTGTTTACTGCTGATGTCACACTTTCATGTGCACACGCTCCACGAACTCAGGATCAAAGCCTGAGTTGACAGAGAAAGGTTATGATCAGCATCATGGTACCAACAAAGCCGGATTGGATTGGTTTTGTTTTGTCAACTCAAAACTAATCCTGTAACCCTGAGTTTGTTCAGCTACCATCATGGTACAGGCCCCAGGTAAATTGTGTTATCTAATCACTTCTGTTGTGTATATGAACTGTCATCCACTGACAGTTATTATGAGGATTTAAAGAGATAGCTGCCCTTATGTTGTTCCAAACCTGTAGCAAAGTAGCTCAGAGGGGAAATATTAATAATTATTCATAACTCATTATGATTAATTATGAATATTTGAATCAGTTAATGAGATTAACTTGATGTAGCTACATTAACATTACACTCAATCAATCAGTTCATCCTGTGAACGCTCAGTATTGATTATTAATTAATTCTAAGAAAAGGATATTTTTCATGGCCACAGAAAAATAATTCTTCCTTTGTATTTACAGCACTTAGAGTGCATAACAAGATCGATCATTTAAGTGACAATTTGTTTGCAGGCAGGGGGTCAGAACCAAACATGTATTGTGCACAAATTTTATTAACTAAATCACAAACATGACTAAACTAAACAAGACACACAAAACACACATACATTAGTAAGATGCAAAGTTAAAGTGGTTGAAAAACCGGGTCAGAACAGATGGATGAAACTATGGAAACACCTGGGAGAACCATCATTGACTACAAGCTCCTTTGTCTGAACAAAGGGGTTTACAGTTTTACTAACTACACAGCGATTTGTATATTGTACGTTACTTGCATTTAGCCTGAGCTGTAGAAGAGCGTCCGAGGTGAAATCGCAGAAAGTCTTGATAGTTCGGTCTGATGGTGTTGAAGTCTGCGTTGACTGAAGAAGAAATTATGAGCTTGCATGGTTATTTCGTCTCCGTCGAGGTTGAGGAAGTTGCACATGGCTTGAGGTATTGGGCCTGCTGGCCCGCCGGCCATGTGGTGGGATCGGGTTTCCTGTCCCACACACGCACATGGCTTGATGTGTGTGTGTGTAGGCCTTACAGCCTGGCCATGCTTGGCCAGCTGAGAGACAGCCAAGGTGACGCGTCGTTTTGGTCCAGAGAGAGAGAGGGCGGATCTGTGCGTCTCCCTTTAAGGTCTGTGAGAAGCCACACCCACCTGGGGTCGATTTGACCAATGAGATTGTTGGGATTTCCAAGCGGGAAATTCCTCTGGAGATTTTATGGCTCTCTGTTTCAAGCATGATTAAACTGGGTTTGTGCCCATTTATACTCCAATTAATGCAACAAACACACACTGCCTCCTACGAGGAAGTAACATACATTAAAGTGTAAGTCGTGAAACAAGCATTAATTTGATAGGAGACACGACATATATGAGGTTTCATGAACTAGTAGTTTGCTCATAAGATATGCATAAAACAAAATACCATACAAGAGACCATTTACAAAACAGGTATAATCGTACACACAATGTCCTGGGGTGCATGTTCATTTATAGAACAGTTTTTCTATAAATTAATGCAGGAAAGTCTGTTTTAAGGCATTGGGTCTTTCTTTTCACATTCTTTCAAGCCATAAACAAAGTCTTATCTGATGGTAGCCCTGGTAACGGAGACCTTTCCTGCTCTCTTGGGGGAAGGTCTGCTACTAAGCATAAAAGCATATTTGTTAAATGTACCAAGTAATTATGTGTCTGATTTGTCTCAGTCGTTACACATGAAAACACCTGGGAGAGCCATCAGTGACTACAAGCTCCTTTGTCTGAACAAAGGGGTTTGTAGCTTTTACTAACTACACAGTGATTTGTATATCGTACGTTACTTGCATTTAGCCTGAGCTGTTGAAGAGTGTCCGATGTGAAATCACAGGAGAAAGTCTTGATAGTTCGGTCCGATGGTTTTGAAGTTGCAATCGATTTCTTCTGCGTTGACTGAAGAGGATACGATGCACTTGCAGTTATTTCAACTCCATCGAGGTTGAGGAAGTTGCACATGGCTTGAGGTGTTGGGCCTGTCGGCCTACAACCGTGTGCTCCGATCGTGTTTCCTGTCCCACACACGCACATGGCTTGATGTGTGTGTAGGCCTTACAGCCTGGCCATGCTTGGCCAGACACCGAGGTGACTCGTCGTTTTTCGGTCCAGAGAGAGAGAGAGAGAGAGGCGGATCTGTGCATCTTTCTTTAAGGTTTGCGAGAAGGTCACACCTTTTAGGGTCAGTGAGCCAATCGTATTCAGGCTTTCGGAGGGAAAGATTTACGATCCTTTGTCTCAAGCAGATTGTTTACATATGTAACTGGATTGGTTGCTGATGAAGGAACTATTAAAGATTCTTGTAATACTAATATGTTGCACTGGTATCGACATATCATATACACAATCATTCAGATCTTTAAATTACAACTTCATAGACACCAAACATGCCATACACATGATTTTCGTTAACCATAGTATGCAATTCTGAAACATAAATCCAACAGAGATTGAATTAATACATAGACCAAACCCTATAAAAGAAAAATCATGAGATGGATATATGTTTATATATTTCTCAAGTGGTTATATATAGGCTATATGGGTTTAAGATGGTTTATTTGTCCTTTTCAAAAAGAATTAAGTGGGACTCACAGCTCTCTGCAAATTCCTTCTGGTCGTAAACCTTATCAGTTCCCATGTGTCCTGTAACCAGAGGCCTCTTCTTGCTCTTATGGGTCTTTTGGGGGATGGGTCCATAGACCTCAGAGTGAGTTTTAAAGATTATTTGTTAAATTGGACAAATAATTGTGTCTGATTTGTCTCAGTCGCTACAAACCTGTATTATTTACTTTCTTCTTTGGAACACAAAAGAAGATATTTTGAAAAATGTCTGAGCTGCTCTATTGCATAAAATGAAAGTGATTAGGGATGAGGGACTAGCTTAAAACACACACACACACACACACACACAAACAGTATCATATAAGTACCAGGCAAGTCCATATAACTCCAAATACGTTTAAAACAACAGGGTAAGTAAATGTTGACAGTATTCTCCACATTTTCCAGTGAACTATTCCTTTAATTCATACAGAAACATCTAGCGCTTTGCCCTTATGACAAACATCCTTTAATTTACAACATGAATTTATGCATAGAGTTCCAAGTAAGTCAAACAAAAGAATGGTTTTCTTTCATACCTACTCTATTTACTTGAATAACTGACAGATTTTTGGTCTGAATCACCTTGTTGGAAGGAAAGTGCGTGCCGACAGCAGAGACCAGAAATCACTTTCACATTTGACTTTCAGAGCCAAATGAATGCTGACTCCTACATTTTCCACTTTTCAACTTGAGAGCTGTAAGCTGCTTCTGAATAGTTTAAGATATAGGGCTTTGGTATAAACATACTGTAACCATAGTGCTGGTTGAACTGTGTTCAACTACAGTATGCATTTTTTTTTAGTTTACCCAAAAAAGACCATTCTGTCATCATTTGCTCACCTACATGTCTACATGTGATGTAGAAACACTATTTAGAAGCACTGTTTTTGATCATACAAAAACAGTCAGTGGGGTCCACAGAAGAAAGTCGGGTTTGGAAAGACAGGAGGGTGAGTAAATGATGACAGAATTTTCATTTTGGGGAGCTAATTTCTGAGAAATATCAAAAAACCAAAGGGCATTTGTTGTTGCCAGTTTCTAAGGCAACAAGGTTTTTTGATGCACCCACATCTTATCCTACTTCTCAAAGGAGAGTAATAGCTTATCCTCTGGCTGACTAGTGAGGCTCTGGCAATGTAGTGCACATACAGTGGGGAGAACAAGTATTTGATACACTGCCGATTTTGCAGGTTTTCCTACTTACAAAGCATGTAGAGGTCTGTAATTTTTTATCATAGGTACACTTCAACTGTGAGTGACGGAATCTAAAACAAAAATCCAGAAAATCACATTGTATGATTTTTAAATAATTAATTAGCATTTTATTGCATGACATAAGTATTTGATCACCTACCAACCAGTAAGAATTCCGGCTCTCACAGACCTGTTAGTTTTTCTTTAAGAAGCCCTCCTGTTCTCCACTCATTACCTGTATTAGCTGCACCTGTTTGAACTCTTTACCTGTATAAAAGACACCTGTCCACACACTCAATCAAACAGACTCCAACCTCTCCACAATGGCCAAGACCAGAGAGCTGTGTAAGGACATCAGGGATAAAATTGTAGACCTGCACAAGGCTGGGATGGGCTACAGGACAATAGGCAAGCAGCTTGGTGAGAAGGCAACAACTGTTGGCGCAATTATTAGAAAATGGAAGAAGTTCAAGATGACGGTCAATCTCCCTCGGTCTGGGGCACCATGCAAGATCTCACCTCGTGGGGCATCAACGATCATGAGGAAGGTGAGGGATCAGCCCAGAACTACACGGCAGGACCTGGTCAATGACCTGAAGAGAGCTGGGACCACAGTCTCAAAGAAAACCATTAGTAACACACTA
This sequence comes from Coreius guichenoti, assembly GCA_039654105.1. Lineage (NCBI taxonomy): Eukaryota > Metazoa > Chordata > Actinopteri > Cypriniformes > Gobionidae > Coreius > Coreius guichenoti. The sequence continues at coordinate 26,915,477 of CM077174.1, forward strand.
CGCCGTCATGGATTAAAATTCTGCAGCGCACGCAAAGTCCCCCTGCTCAAGCCAGCGCATGTCCAGGCCCGTCTGAAGTTTGCCAATGACCATCTGGATGATCCAGAGGAGGAATGGGAGAAGGTCATGTGGTCTGATGAGACAAAAATAGAGCTTTTTGGTCTAAGCTCCACTCGCCGTGTTTGGAGGAAGAAGAAGGATGAGTACAACAAGAACACCATCCCAACCGTGAAGCATGGAGGTGGAAACATCATTCTTTGGGGATGCTTTTCTGCAAAGGGGACAGGACAACTGCACCGTATTGAGGGGAGGATGGATGGGGCCATGTATCGCGAGATCTTGGCCAACAACCTCCTTCCCTCAGTAAGAGCATTGAAGATGGGTCGTGGCTGGGTCTTCCAGCATGACAACTACCCGAAACACACAGCCTTTGAGTGTGTGGACAGGTGTCTTTTATACAGGTAACGAGTTCAAACAGGTGCAGTTAATACAGGTAATGAGTGGAGAACAGGAGGGCTTCTTAAAGAAAAAATAACAGGTCTGTGAGAGCCGGAATTCTTACTGGTTGGTAGCTGATCAAATACTTATGTCATGCAATAAAATGCTAATTAATTATTTACAAATCATACAATGTGATTTTCTGGATTTTTGTTTTAGATTCTGTCTCTCACAGTTGAAGAGTACCTATGATAAAAATTACAGACCTCTACATGCTTTGTAAGTAGGAAAACCTGCAAAATCGGCAGTGTATCAAATACTTGTTCTCCCCACTGTATATGACATGCTACAAATCTGAAAACGTGATTTATAAATCCTTTTCCATTCTTTAATGTATATAGCTGAAGTTCCTATAAGCTGTATCAGTCCATTGTTCTTATAGTCTCATAGCCCAAGCACACATGGTTGAGACCACACATGGCACCAAATCCATTTTTCTGTGAACTCCACACCCACCATGTCTAAAGTCTGTGCATTCAGGTCCAATCCTCAAAGCAGCTTTCTGTTTCTGTAGGGGAAGTATGGGCCTGTGTTTTGTGTCCAGAGTCTTGAAGAATTCAATTCTTGCCCCCAAGACAAGAAGCACAAATAATCTTCCGTGGGTAAAAGTGATTCTTGCTCATATCTTGCTGAGCCGTATAATAGTTTTAGAAAATCTGTAGTGATGAGTGTTGAAAGGGGAAGTTAATGTTTTTGATTAAATATTATGAGGGCACATAAATTAAAATATACAGTATATACAGTGCCCTCCATTAATATTGGCACCCTTGGTAAATATGAGCAAAGGCGGCTGTGAAAATAAAGCGGTCAGGTTTTGATTTTTTTTATCTGTTGGTATTTGCTAGAATCCATTATACCATGTATCTGAACAAAATGTCCAGGACCTCCAGCAAAAAAACAGGCCCACAACATTAAAGATCCAGCAGTATATTTAACCGTGGGCATGGGGTACTTTTTATCCCTGTTTACTCCAAACCCATCTGGTAGGTTTGCTGCCAAAAAATGTTTACATTTTTTTTATTTTTTTTATCTGACCATAGAACCAGGTCTCTTTGGAAGGTACATGTCATGTCTGGCAACTGAATATGCTGGAGTTTGTTTCTGGATGAGCAAGGAGGATTTTTCTTGAAACCCCTTCCAAACAACTTGTGGTAATGTAGGTGCTTTCTGACCCCAAGACTCAACTAATCTCTGCAATTCTCCATCTGTGATCCTTGGAGAGTCTTTGGCCACTCTAATTCTCCTCCTCACCGTGCATTAGGACGATATAGACACACGTCCTCTTCCAGGCAGATTTGTAACATATTTAGTTAATTGGAATTCTTAATTATTGCCCTGATGGTGGAAATGGGGATTTTCAATGCTTTAGCTATTTTCTCACTGCCACTTTCTATTTTGTGAAGCTCAACAATCTTTTGCTGCACATCAGAACTATATTCTTTGGTTAACTTATTGTAATGGATGATTAAGGGAATATGGCCTTTGTGTTTCCTCATATTTATACTCCTGTGGAACAAGAAGTCATAGCTGGACAATTTTATGCTCCTAGTCACACTGGTGTACTAAAAAAAGGTAAACATGAATGGGAATATACTTCAGAGATATTTTACTCATAAGAATTTCTAGGGGTGCCAATAATTGTGGCCAACATGCATTGGCAAAAAACATTTATTTCATAATGTGAGTTTCCCCCCACTTTCAATTGTTTTACTTCAATGAAAGGTTAGAATTTTGTGATTTTTTTTTTTTTTAAAGAAAGATCAAAAGGATAAACAATGCAGATTTATTTTCACAGCCGCCTTTGCTCATATTTACCAAGGGTGCCAATATTAGTGGAGGGCTTTGTATATGTATTATGAACACTGCAATATTCCATAAAAATAAAAAAAATAAAAAATTTGACCATTTTGATAACATGGTGACTTTTAAGAGATGAAAAGACATTTATTGATGCACACATCAAAATGGCTAAGCACAAAGCTTTTAATTTTCTTAACCACAAATTATTGGTCAGGAAATTCGCTAAATGTAAGCAAATGCACTACATAAAAGCCATTGCTGAAACACGAGTTGCATGGTGATGCTCCAGAGCAGTGTCTTAAAAAATCTCCCACTTTAATCATGTTAATTCCAAACAAGTTTTTAATTAAAACCAAAATATAAAATATATAAGGAGCTAGCTATATACTAATAGTTTACAGATTGAAGATTGAAAGAAAGAAAGAAAGAAAGAAAGAAAGAAAGAAAGAAAGAAAGAAAGAAAGAAAGAAAGAAAGAAAGAAAGAAAGAAAGAAAGAAAGAAATCAGTACAATAAGATCAGTTACGGGGTTTTGAAAAGAAAAAGATTGTGATTAAAGAATGCAACGCTTGTATTTTATTCTCGCTGACGTTTATGTAACAGCCCCGCCTCGTTTTCCAACCTTCTCAATCTCTGTTGGAGGGACTGAGATTGTCCCTCAGTGGATGCTGAAGGTTACCGCGTGCGTAAAGCGCGCGCTCAGATGCTGCGCTTACACGCGCATTGCTCACACTGCGCTTGGACTCTCAAACGGATATGGGTTGCTCCTGCTAAGTGGAGTTTAACACCTCCACAAAACCAGGAAAAGCATATTTACAGCATGTTCACCTTCTTTTAATCACCAAAATGAAATTTCCCCGTGCTCTCCGGTTTACAGTGGTTGTATCCACCCATGGAGCTGTAATTAAGACAGAAAAGAAATACAGTTACAGTCGCTCGGATGGACAAGTGTATCCGAAAAGTGGATTTAAATAATAAGAAACGGAATACTTTCGGTCTTTGGATGAAAGCTGCGGTTTGAAGGTACAGCACGGCATCTTCTCTCGTTTGTCAACTAGTTATTTCTGCTCATGAATAATTATGAAGCACAGTTGAGCTGCTAATTAACAGATATTCGCTGATGCTGACACTTTGAGACAAACTTTACTCCACTGCATGTGGAAAAACAAGCCTTTGTTTCAGACGAGTATGTGTAAAATCGGGTTGTTATCTTCTCCAATTAATTCAACCGCTTTTCAAAAAGACTAAATTGCTGTAATTTCTGTGTGTGTGCGGGTGTTTGTCACACAGTGAAAGAGAGAGAGAGAGAGAGAGAGAGAGAGAGAGAGAGAGAGACGGAATGAGAGGGTAAGGGAGAGGAAATAAGGATGTAACCCATGACATAGACATTGTCACTGTTGTTTTCAATTAATCTGAACTTAGAATCGTTTAATTTTAGTTTTTATGTTTGGGACAATTATATTAAATGTATTTAACTACGGTCTACTTAAACACTACAAACTGCACTATATATGCATTTATGTTGAAGTAATCAAACGCCTCATTTTATAATATAATATATATGTAAACAATTTTTTTTTCTAATGAACAAAAACAAAACAGCTGCATGGACTATATGTATATAGCTGTATGCATTATAGTAAAGCATGTGAGGCTTTCTCTTAGGTTTGATTATTTTATCTAAAGATAAATGCACATCCTGAATTGAATTGAAAATCCCATTACAAACACAATCGCACATTATTATGAAAGTCCAATGGTTGATATGAGAAAGCATGAAAAAACATTTAGTTGAGCTGTGATGTGTGTCTTCCTCTGCAGGGAGTGTCAACTCTGAGACAGCTTTCATGATCAAAACTGACACTGAGAAGGCTAAAGAGGCAATTATGTGGAAAAAACAATAAGGGGTGGTCCCTTTACACAAGAGTGGGTTACATCTGTGTTTGTGGTGTTTTTTTCCCCCAGCAAAATGCATTTTTTACTATCATATTGAACGGTTTAAGTGACAACATATTGCTATTGTTCTGCCTATAGCATTTGTTCATTTACATTGCACAATTGCAGACGAGGCGTTGCTGAGACCCTGAGTGATGTTACATTCAGTGTGCGGCAAGGTTTAAGGGTTTTTGTCTTTTTCCTTACATATCTTTCTGATTTCTATAAGTCAAAGCAGTGCAAATTGACCAGTGTGATGTGTTCAAATGGAATTTGCTACATTTTTATATGTAGCTTATAAAACTTTGATATGATAAATATAGTCCACCCAAAAATTAAAAATCTGTCATCTCTAGGATGACGTTCCAAATGTGTGACTTTCATTCATCTGTGGAACACAAAAGATATTTCAAGAAGAAAATAAGAAAATAAGTCTTTTTTTGTCCATACAATGAAAGTCAGTGGTGTCCAGTGTTGTTTTGGACCCCATTGGCTTTCATTGCATGGAGGAAAAAAAATATGAAACATAAAGATATTTTTTTTTAAATCCCCTAAACTGTCTATCTAAGCTGTCCCTTGTTCCTTTCCATATCAAAGCCATAATTACAAAATAACTTAAGAAGACAAGTAGACTTTTGTTCTGAGTTTGATATCATTAAGATGGCCACAATAGGTTCATTTGTCATGAAATGCAAATTAATTTCACCCATTTCCTCGTTATGGCCTATAATAAATTTCATGCTGAGCTCACACAAATTCAGCAAAATCTGCTAAATATGGAACGAAAAACAACTGCTCACAGTGCGGTTTCCTTTTTTCTCAATTTGCAGAGACAGTGTATACTACAAGCCCTTTTGTTGTGATGTTTTATGAAACGCTCTCACCGCTTTTATTTTATTTATTACTGAGCTGATACTGCTTATGTCTCTGTATGTATTCTTGGACAACGTTCAAGGAAAACAGTATGGAGGGAGGAGACTTCTGTCCTAGTTAGTCAAGTCACATCTAGAGTTCAAACACAGGCGTTTCAGAGCAGCTGAGCGAACGATCACCCATAAATAAAGGATAGACTTTACACAGTGTACCACACAGCGCAAGGCCACAGCCCTGAGCTTTCTAGTGAAAGCTTGTGCTCAGGTATTCCAATAAGAAATTGATTTTTCATGCCAAAACTTTGTGGGACATGCTGTGCAGTCTGGTTAATGTGATAAGACACACCCTGGGATACAAAACATGTGACTTAAAAAAAATAAAATACTGAATTTCTTTAATAAAAAAGTCTCTTGTTTTTGGTTCTAGAGTCTCAGCTTGGCTTTAACCATCTGATGGAAGTCTTCACGGAGTATGCCTATAATGAGAGCTTCTTTGAAAATGGATCCCGGGACTTCAATGCCACGGAACAAGGGGGGCGGCACCAGTACAATTATTACGCCATGCTTCTCACTCTGCTCATTTTCGTCATTGTCTTCGGGAACGTGCTGGTGTGTATGGCCGTCTCTAGGGAGAAAGCCCTGCAGACCACCACCAACTACCTGATAGTCAGCCTGGCTGTGGCTGATCTGCTAGTTGCCACACTTGTAATGCCATGGGTCGTTTACCTCGAGGTAGGTTTCAGTGTGATCGGATCCTTCCTTGTTGGGAATGCTAAAATGATTTTAACCATGAACCATTTGTAGTTTGTAGTAGTGCAAGGACAGATTATTAAATTATTATCAATTGATTAGATTGTAATTTCTTTCGCCATTTTCTTCATAACTCAGAGTCAATCTGGGCAAGAATGAACTAAGAAGAGCTGCAGGCACCAGTGTCTTAAACCTCATTCTAGCCAATCAATTTGCAGTAGCCACTAGCACATGTCTAATTCTAGAATATCTGATCCTAGCCATGGGTTAGTAGTTATTTTCAACCAAGAGAAGCCTCCCTTGTGGTATGTCACTGAGCCGTACATATTAGCAAAGCTATCAGATTGCAAGCAAAATCCATAGGTTGAAATCTACATAAAGATCATAATCTTGACTCATGTTCTTCTGAAATTAATGCAAGCAGGTTGATTGTGTGATTTTAAACTGAGCTCTGAACAATGGGTCAAAAGTGACACTTCATATGTTGCACAGCATTATTATAACTCCCTGTATCAAATTAGCCTTTTGATATATCGTGATGTGTTGTTTTTCTCTTAAAGGGCAGCTCTGACTAACTGCATTCTCAGTCAATAAATGAAAGTCATAATTTATTTAGCTTGAATAATTTATACACGTGAAGAGAACATTAAGTAGTGCTATTGTGAGATGGTTGAAAAAAGGAAATGGAGTCTGATTATTGGCTAAATAAAAATTGCTGTTGGTGCATTGCTATATGAAAGTCCTCAATATGATTATTATTAGGACAGATGAGATCATCATTCCAAAAGATGTTTTTCATAAACAACTTTAAAATATCTTCAGAACATGATGAAAATGTCTCCTAATTATGCTAGCAAGAAATGACCAAATGAATCAAGTGCTTTAGCTTAGCTGCAGGGTTGAGCATAGTGCAGTTTAAGAAATGTCCCCCTTTTTAGTTCATTAATATGAATTTGAATTGAATTGGCCTCTTCCTACTTTATGCTGAATTGGAATTTGAATAGTAATGGCAGAAAGAATTTACATACACAACACAATCAAACAAAGGATTTTCATTAAAAAATGTCAACTTATTAGACATACACTAGTGCCACAATGTCCACCACATTGTTTTTAGGCTTTAGATCAAAATTTGAATCTACTGATTATATAAACATCACATTAATATTGAGTAGTTTACAATTAACAAAAATATCTATTTTTCTCCAAAAACTAAATTATCAAAAAAATCAAAAGAATCAACAGCTGTGCATCTCATTAGTGGTGTTTCATTCCTGAATGAATCAGTGGTGTTTAATGAATCTTTTGAATTGATTCAATGACTCACTCATAAAAGCAGTCATTTGTCACCACCTACTGGCATAACGATGTAACTGGCAGGCATTCTAAAAGAGTTCTAAAAGAAACATACATCTGACATTCTGATCAGTTTGTTAATATAGCAGTTGAATACATTTCCATCCATCCATTCTCCAAACCGCTTGTTCTTTGTTGGGTCACAGGGATGCCGGATGCTGAATACATTATACTCTATTTAAATCTTTTCTCCTTAAATTCTGGAATTTAATTGCATTCTGAATGCCACACAACTCTTTCTGTGCACAGCAATTTAAAAAGTTTCTATTTCTCTCCTGACTCCATGCTTATTGAGCGAACCCCTCTCTCTATCTCTCTCTCTCTCTCTCTCTCTCTCTCTCACTCTCTCTCTCTCTCCCTCTATTAGTGCAAGGACATGTTTTGATCACTAGTGATGTCTGAGAATGATAGCGGTGAGGCTCATTTCATCTGAGTTTAGAGATATGGTGATGAACTGATTCCGGCAACTCACAGCTGCTTTCATTAGAGGTGTCAAATAATTCTTTAATCAATGACAGCGATGCAAACTCCAGAGGCAGGGACCTAAGACCATCAAGAGCTTTCTGAGTCCCTCGGCTTGCCTGAGGACACACATTAATCAGAGGAGGCTCAGAAAGCTCTGCCAGCCAGGAGATGCAAACTGTGGATGAGGCTGACCTGTGCTATATTGCTTCTCTCTGCCAGTTTTATCGAGTAAACCAGAGAAAATGCCAATATTTTATTGCTTTAAACATTATTATAGTGGCTGAAGCTGTTGCAAATCGACCCCCCAGACTTTCAGACGAGTAAAGCAAGTGGTTGTGGTGTTATCTTGGATATTTATAACCTAAAGATATTAGTAATATGCAGCGCTTCTGGCAAGTCAAATCAAATCAAATCACCTTTATTTATATAGCGCTTTTTACAATGCCAATTGTTTCAAAGCAGCTTCACAGTGGTAACAGGCAAAAAAATAATGCAGCAGAATTTGATTCGGTTGTACAGCCGCTCTGGTGAAAACGGTGATGTCATTCAGCTCATTTCAATTATCATATAGTGTCAATGTGGGCAGATCAGTAATATAGTTGAAATTTAAGTGTCCCCAACTGAGCAAGCCAAAAGCCAAAGGCGACGGTGGCAAGGAACCAAAACTCCTTCGGAGAAACCAGGCTCAGTCGGGGTGCCAGTTCTCCTCTGGCCGACGAACAAATAGTGTATGATTATGATTCTGGCAACATTACAGGTCAGAAGTCATATTAGATCAATAGATATTCGTAGGATTATTCGAAAGATTGGAGTCGTGACGCCGGGGACGGGTTTAATGAGGATGTCGTGTCGATGCAGCATTTACAGGGGGGAGTTTAATTGACACGGTCTCTACAGACACTTCAGGGATGCGTTGGTCGCAGGTCCACCATCTGGTCCAGATACGGCCCGAATCCGGCCGACTGCAGTAAACCTCGGGATAAACAGAGAGACTAACATTAGCGTAGATGCCATTCTTCTTATGATGTAACAAGTACATCAGGTGTTATGGGGGTTCCCGGTTCCGGCTGACCTAGTTAATGCAGCCTAAAACAATCATTTAACTGATTTGAATAATATAAATTAAAAATGTTTTATGTGTATGCCATAGTAAATAGATGTGTTTTTAGTCTAGATTTAAACTGACAGAGTGTGTCTGCTTCCTGAACAATGCTAGGAAGACTGTTCCAGAGTTTAGGTGCTAAATAGGAAAAGGATCGACCGCCTGCAGTTGATTTTGATATTCTAGGTATTATCAACTGGCCAGAATTTTGAGACCGCAATAGACGTGATGGAGTATAATGCGTTAAGAGCTCGCTCAAGTACTGGGGAGCTAAAGTACTGGGGAGGCAAGTAACTAACTATTGCACATTTACAGATAAACAGTGTAGGTTTGCATTCAAATGTAATGTTCTAAAAATAAGCAGAGTGTTTAGTTATCCTTGTCTGTCCTCCTAGGTGGTGGGAGAGTGGCGGTTCAGCACAATCCATTGTGACATCTTTGTCACCCTTGACGTGATGATGTGTACAGCAAGCATACTCAATCTGTGTGCCATCAGTATCGACAGGTATGTGCACTGCCATTACAAGAGTCGTCTAATGCTGACCAAGACATAATTTGGTTGCGCAGCTCAAAAGAGGGACCAACTCAGCTTTTACACACCTGAAAATAAACCAGACTTGGTGTTGAGGTTGTTGTTATATATAGACAACGACAATTTCATTGTACATTGTCACTTACAGGAGCTCAGAATAGTAAGGAATACTAGTTAGATCAATAGCGGTTCTTTACTAAACGTCTCTATTTATATATGCAGCAAGTAATCAGATAGTAGAAAGAAAGAATAGAAGGGATTGCAGAGGTCATGGAAAGCACCAATATGTGGTGCTATACATCACAGGTCACATGATTACAGATATTTTAGGAAAATCATGTCCAGAGACACGTAAGAATATGAAACAGGTCGAAATAAAACAACAATGAATCCATTTTTGTCTGTTTTATCTCCCACAGGTACACAGCTGTAGCCATGCCTATGTTATACAACACACGCTACAGCTCCAAGAGGAGGGTCACAGTCATGATTTCTGTCGTCTGGATTCTGTCTTTTGCAATATCATGTCCACTGCTGTTTGGACTCAATAATACTGGTAAATATGGGGAAAGAATATTCACTTTACCTGGACTGGGAGTCCATCGCTGTTCAAAAGTTTGGGATCAGTAAGAAAATAAAAACTGTATTCTGTAAGGATGCATCACACATTTTGATAATCTTACAAAAGCTTATAATTTTAAAAATGCTGTTTTTTTTACATTCTATTGCTCAAAGAATCCTGAAAAAAGGTTCCAACATTCATGATAATGACACTGAAGCTTTGACGTTACTGAAATAAATTACATTTAAAAATAAATTGTAATTTAAATACATTTAAACTATAATATTTCACAACATTACTGTATTTTTGATCAAATAAATGCAGCCTTGGTGAACATTAAAATAACCTTACCGTCCCCAAACTTCAAACACAGTAGTGTACAATTAAACTTTGTAATCACATATGATTAATTAATGTAATTAATTTATGCATCTGCTGAGAAATGACTTTAAATGAAGACAAAGACATTAAATTATTGTGGAAGACAGGTAAATAATTGAATAGACACTATAAAAAGAATCCTTAGAAGCCAATATACTGTTTTATATCTGTAAGTTTATTTCCTACTGTGCGTTATTGTCCACTTTGCAGCATTTTATATGCATTACTCTACATGTGAATTAATAACCATAAGGAATATGAAAGCTAAACTCTGTGCAAGTGGACCACCTCGTCTTAAGCTTGAAAAAATGGCTTCTGCTTAGAAATATTATTATGGTACAATATAACAGCTTGCACTAAAGAGCTGAATTTACAGAGTATTAGTGTCATTATCTTGCATGCACACTAGTGTTAGGGGCAGCTAAAATAAGTTAGGTCACCGCTTCATTTGAAAGTTATATTAGAGGAAGTAATATAATCAGCATTCTTCTGCTTGACTGCTTGTAGTGGGAGGATGGGGGTCAGGTACTCCTGGGCATGAACAAAACAAATCACACTGTGTGTGTGTGTGTGTGTGTGTGTGTGTGTGTTAAAACAAATGTACTGATTGTTTGAGCAATGATAAATGTGTGTATATATATATATATATATATACAGTGGGGAGAACAAGTATTTGATACACTGCCGATTTTGCAGGTTTTCCTACTTACAAAGCATGTAGAAGTCTGTAATTTTTATCATAGGTACACTTCAACTGTGAGAGATGGAATCTAAAACAAAAATCCAGAAAATCACATTGTATGATTTTTAAATAATTAATTTGCATTTTATTGCATGACATAAGTATTTGATCACCTACCAACCAGTAAGAATTCCGGCTCTCACAGACCTGTTAGTTTTTCTTTAAGAAGCCATCCTATTCTCCACTCATTACCTGTATTAACTGCACCTGTTTGAACTCGTTACCTGTATAAAAGACACCTGTCCACACACTCAATCAAACAAACTCCATCCTCTCCACAATGGCCAAGACCAGAGAGCTGTGTAAGGACATCAGGGTTAAAATTGTAGACCTGCACAAGGCTGGGATGGGCTACAGGACAATAGGCAAGCAGCTTGGTGAGAAGGCAACAACTGTTGGCGCAATTATTAGAAAATGGAAGAAGTTCAAGATGACGGTCAATCTCCCTCGGTCTGGGGCACCATGCAAGATCTCACCTCGTGGGGCGTCAATGATCATGAGGAAGGTGAGGGATCAGCCCAGAACTACACGGCAGGACTGGTCAATGACCTGAAGCGAGCTGGGACCACAGTCTCAAAGAAAACCATTAGTAACACACTACGCCGTCATGGATTAAAATCCTGCAGCGCACGCAAGGTCCCCCTGCTCAAGCCAGCGCATGTCCAGGCCCGTCTGAAGTTTGCCAATGACCATCTGGATGATCCAGAGGAGGAATGGGAGAAGGTCATGTGGTCTGATGAGACAAAAATAGAGCTTTTTGGTCTAAACTCCACTCGCTGTGTTTGGAGGAAGAAGAAGGATGAGTACAGCCTCAAGCACACCATCCCAACTGTGAAGCATAGAGGTGGAAACATCATTCTTTGGGGATGCTTTTCTGTAAAGGGGACAGGACGACTGCACCGTATTGAGGGGAGGAGGGATGGGGCCATGTATCGTGAGATCTTGGCCAACAACCTCCTTCCCTCAGTAAGAGCATTGAAGATGGGTCGTGGCTAGGTCTTCCAGCATGACAACGACCCGAAACACACAGCCAGGGCAACTAAGAAGTGGCTCCGTAAGAAGCATCTCAAGGTCCTGGAGTGGCCTAGCCAGTCTCCAGACCTGAACCCAATACAAAATCTTTGGAGGGAGCTGAAAGTCCGTATTGTCCAGCGACAGCCCCGAAACCTGAAGGATCTGGAGAAGGTCTGTATGGAGGAGTGGGCCAAAATCCCTGCTGCAGTGTGTGCAAACCTGGTCAAAAACTACAGGAAACGTATGATCTCTGTAATTGCAAACAAAGGTTTCTGTACCAAATATTAAGTTCTGCTTTTCTGATGTATCAAATACTTATGTCATGCAATAAAATGCAAATTAATTACTTAAAAATCATACATTGTGATTTTCTGGATTTTTGTTTTAGATTCCGTCTCTCACAGTTAAAGAGTACCTATGATAAAAATTACAGACTTCTACATGCTTTGTAAGTGGGCAAACCTGCAAAATCGGCAGTGTATCAAATACTTGTTCTCCCCACTGTATATACTACTTATAAATAACATGACAATGTTGGCATCTTCTTAACTAGCTAATTTTCATTGTATTTTCTGTTACAGTCACCCATGATGATGCTCTGTGTGTTATCGCAAACCCTGCCTTTGTAGTGTACTCCTCCATCGTATCCTTCTACGTTCCTTTCATAATAACGCTGCTAGTATATGTGCAGATCTACGTGGTACTGCGAAAGAGACGGAAACGCGTCAACACTAAACGTACATGCCCAGTTACGGACATAGATATGAGCTCGACTTTAAAGGTGAGAACAGCTGTTTGATGACGAGTTGTGAAAGTTTCTACTTACTTGGCTCTCCAGTATAGTTTAGTGAATTGGGATTGTTAAAAAACCGCAGTGTCAATGAATTTCATAGTAATTCATCAGCACTGTAATTCCCATTAGCAGTATATCAGTAATGAGCAGTTGGATAGTACATATGTTAGGTTGTGCATCTGTGATCATAGCGCGTCTAGAATGACCTTTTCCTTTTTTTTTTTTTTGCTTGTATTGATTCTCCCGACATACAGCAAATCAATGCAGGAAATGACCGCTGCTTCATATCACTGTTTGTTATTATAATACATTGTTAGTCTTTGCATTGTTTTAAACAGAGCAGCAACATCCAGGCTTCTCCATGGAGCGCATGCCACAGCAGAATAAATTCAATATAGCATTATTCAAAGAAACTGATAGCTTATCTATCCATCCTAAGCTTCTTCAAGGGCATCAGTGCATTATTGAGAGCCATTTGTGTTTAGGGAGTTCTCATACTGTGTCCTGACGGCATAAGTAAACATTGCATCTCCTATCAGTGGTTTGTCACTGCTGTGAATCCTCCAAAGCATTCTGATGTGAAAACAGGCTTTAGATCAACATCATGTGTTTTTCAGGAATGCTTTCATTTTGAAGTGCAAAACTCATCCATATCCATCTATATAGCAAGTGTCTTGTTTTCAAAACACTGAACTTTTGGATTTAGATTTGACACATCTGCATCCAAAATTAATGCTTTGTAGACTGAGAATGCAAAGCTTTTGCAATGCCGAGCAGGTAATTTAAAATGTTAAAGGATTTGGAAACTTTTCCTGCACATTACCTATAAACATGATCTATAAGCTGACATTTGCAAAAAAATATCACTGTAGCCGAATGAAATTACCAACCTTGGAGTTGCATGTTCCTTCCTATTTTTATAATTGCAAATAAATGTAAACCTAACCTGGGGTGGGACAACTAATTCCTTTCTGGTCTAAATCTGTCAAAACAGTCTGGTGTTTCTTCTGTGTTTCAGAAATGCACTCACCCTGATGAAGTGAAACTGTGCACTGTGATCGTCAAGTCCAGCGGGAATTTTCCTGTAAACAACAAAAACGTGGTACAGCCAATTTCACTCTTGCTTTCAAAATATCGCTCTCACAGGATTTTTGAGCTGCTGTTTGTCGTATCCACCAGAAGTATTGATGATAGATGACATTTGAGAAATTACAATGTGTCAGCAAATATTAAATGTTAATCTCTGCACCCACAATTTACTTTATATGAAGTTATATTGACTGAAACAATAAAGAAGTTGTTTGAAAGAGTAAACCATTTTTTTTGTAGTGGATTTGTTTCTTTTTATTTCAAGGCTTGATCATGTGCACTTCAGCTAAAATTACTTATTTTTCACCTCTTTTTTTTGTTAGATCTTCATAAAGGAGGTGGTAAACAATGGGGACGATATCCAAATGGATGAGATCACAAATTTAAACCCTCCGAGACAGAAGAAGCAGGATCAGTCTGCTGCAGATCAACAAGACAGCAGGCTGGTTAGCTCTAATGTAAGAGAGACTGACATATCACCCTCATTGCCTGAAGCTGGTGTCAAACCTGAAAGAAATGGCAACACCAGCAATATCACAAAAGGGGCCAAAGCATTTGGGATCCAGGTCTCCCCCACTGGCAAAACACAGACATCGGTAAAAACTCTTAACAAACGCAAAATCTCCCAGCAGAAGGAGAAGAAGGCCACTCAGATGTTAGCTATTGTCCTTGGTAAGTGTGTGTGATGTTATTTGATGTTAAAATACTTTAAAGGGGACCTATTATGCCCCTTTAACAAGATGTGATAGAAGTCTCAGGTGTCCTCAGAATGTGTCTGTGAAGTTTCAGCTCAAAATACCCCACAGATCATTTATTATACCATGTTGTAAATGCCCATTTTTTCTTGTAAAGTTTAAACAATGTGACTCTGTGGCATTTTGAAAACATTGCTGTTTATTTGATCACCACCAAAGACTTTAGATATACAAAGACTTTGCACTAATATTACTTATGAATGGGAGAAAGTACAATGTGCAATATGGCGGAATAATTCCCACCCTTCTAAATAAAAGAGCCAATCAATTGGTAAAGTCATCGCATCACTGCAGCTGTCATAGAGTGCAACAGTCCTGTTCCGGAAGTAAAAACTCCATTCATTTTCTCCATAGAGAAATTGATTTTGAATGGTAACTTATAAACCTTTAAAGACAGACTGTGAGCTGTGAGGTTGTTAATCAATGGTATTTGCTTCTGCTGATGCCGTCAGCCCGCGTTATTTCAGCTCATTTTAAAATAATCGTGTTTAACAGCGGAATTCTTGGTGAAACACTACATTACCCATTATGCTGTACAGAATCAGATAGTCGAAAAAGCAGCGCTAAAATATCTTGTTAGCTCCGCCCACTCCCATGAAGCACTGAGAATGTCGTAATCGAGTAGATCTCTCTACGCTCTCAAAATACTGAAATGTTTGTATATCTACACACATATACACTATATTGCCAAAAGTTTTTGGACGCCTGCCTTTACATGCACATGAACTTTAATGGCATCCCATTCTTAATCCGTAGGGTTTAATATGGAGTTTGCAGCCCACCCTTTGCAACTATAACAGCTTCAACTCTTCTGGGAAGGTTTTCCACAAGGTTTAGGAGTGTGTTTATGGGAATATTTGACTATTCTGCTAGAAGCGCATTTGTGAGGTCAGGCACTGATGTTGGACGAGAATGCCTGGTTTGCTGTCTCTGCTCTAATTCATCCCAAAGGTGTTCTATCGGGTTGAGGTCAGGACTCTGTGCAGGCCAGTCAAGTTCCTCCACATCAAACTCACTCATCCATGTCTTTATGGACCTTGCTTTGTGCACTGGTGCGCAGTCATGTTGGAACAGGAAGGGGCCATCCCCAAACTGTTCCCACAAAGATGGAAATTGTCCAAAATGTCTTAGTATGCTAAAGCATTAAGAGTTCCTTTAACTGGAACTAAGGGGCCAAGCCCAACCCCTGAAAAACAACCCCACACCAAACATTACACTGCAGTCAGGCAAGTACCGTTCTCCTGGCAGCCGCCAAACCCAGACTCGTCCATCGGATTGCCAGACAGAGAAGCGTGATTCGTCACTCCAAAAAACATATCTCCACTGCTCTAGAGTCCAGTGGCGTGTGCTTTACACCACTGCATCTGACGCTTTGCATTGCACTTGATGTAAGGCTTGGAAGCAGCTGCTCGGCCATGGAAACCCATTCCATGAAGCTCTCTACGCACTGTTCTTGAGCAAATCTGAAGGCCACATAAAGTTTGGAGGTCTGTAGCTATTGACTGCAGAAAGT
The DNA here is from genome assembly GCA_039654105.1 of Coreius guichenoti. Classification (NCBI taxonomy): domain Eukaryota; kingdom Metazoa; phylum Chordata; class Actinopteri; order Cypriniformes; family Gobionidae; genus Coreius; species Coreius guichenoti. The sequence continues at coordinate 26,931,635 of CM077174.1, forward strand.
TGGCGACTTCTGCGCACTGTGTGCCTCAGCATGCGCTGACCCCGCTCTGTGATTTTACGTGGCCTACCACTTCGTGGCTGAGTTGCTGTTGTTCCCAATTGCTTCCACTTTGTTATAATACCACTAACAGTTGACCATGGAATATTTAGTAGTGAGGAAATTTCACGAATGGAATTTATTGCACAGGCAGCAACCTATCACGGTACCACGCTTGAATTCACTGAGCTCCTGAGAGCGACCCATTCTTTCACAAATGTTTGTAGAAGCAGTCTGCATATATACACCAATCAGGCATAACATAACATTATGACCACTGACAGGTGAAGTGAATAACACTGATTATCTCTTCATCATGGCACCTGTTAGTGGGTGGGATATATTAGGCAGCAAGTGAACATTTTGTCCTCAAAGTTAATGTGTTAGAAGCTGGAAAAATGGGCAAGCGTAAGGATTTGAGTGAGTTTGACAAGGGCCAACTTGTGATGGCTAGACGACTGGGTCAGAGCATCTCCAAAACTGCAGCTCTTGTGGGGTGTTCCCAGTCTGCAGTGGTCAGTATCTATCAAAAGTGGTCCAAGGAAGGAACAGTGGTGAACCGGCGACAGGGTCATGGGGGGCGGCCAAGGCTCACTGATGCACGTGGGGAGTGAAGGCTGGCATGTGTGGTCCGATCAAACAGACAAGCTACTGTAGCTCAGATTGCTCAAGAAGTTAATGCTGGTTCTGATATAAAGGTGTCAGAATACACAGTGCATCGCAGTTTGTTGCGTATGGGGCTGCATAGCTGCAGACCAGTCAGGGTGCCCATGCTGACCCCTGTCCACCGCCGAAAGCGCCAAAAGTGGGCATGTGAGCATCAGAACTATGCATATTTTGCAATAAACTTAAAATATATTGTTTTTATATATATATAATCAACATTTGTAAACGAGTAGTTTTATGTTTCTCCATTGTTTTTAATTTGATTATGCTGTTCGTAATGCTTCATGGGATTGTAGTTCTTTCCCTCACTAAAGCCGTTAAGTACCGCTATGTACCTTTATCTTTTTGTCTGATTTTCAAGTACCTTTTTTGCTTCAAATCAAAGTTTGTAGTGGTGTGTGATTGACCTTGTAGTTGATTGTCTTGGTTCATGGCTTATAACTCTTTAACAAGGACTTTTTTTTAACATTTTAAAAATGTGGTTATTCTATTATTATTCTATATTCTGGAAAACAGCGCTGCTAAAAAAAGGGGTTGGCGCTAATGCACTCTATTAGAAGCTCCGGTTGCTACAGAAACAGTGAGTGTTCTGAGACGCACGCTTAGGACTGTACATGTGCATTGGCTGGTCTAGCCTGAAAAAGAAGCTTTTTTTTTTTATGTGAGTGTAACCCCTCCTGTTCAAACTGCCCACTCTAAGCGGGACTCGAACACGGGTCCGCCAGCATGAGAATCAGACGCTCTAACAAGGAGGCTAAAGGCTGCAACCTCTAGCGTCAGTCGCTAGAGCGTCTCTTGAGATCAGAGGAGTGAGGTTTTACTCGCACAGCAACTACTAGCTGGCCTCCGTTACATGAGTATAAGAAACTAAATTTATGAAAGTTTTTTAATTGTAAGCATGGTGAACAGCTTTGGAGAATTTGATGGTTCCCCATTCAAAGAGATAGGAGCTGTACTTGCATTATTGAAATAGTCTGACAGCCCGATAGGCGTTTAAAGCTGCAGTCCATAACTTTTTTTGGTAAAAAATGATCCAAAATAAAATTTTGAGCAAGTACATAACCAGTCAGTGTTCAAAACTATCTCTTTACCTTAGCCCGATTCACAACGGTAAATTTGTAATAATGTGTTATAATTTGAGTGGTACTGGTGAATTTCAGCGGGGAAATTTGAGCATGTCTTTGCGTCATTACGTCACGTCTGTATACATAAAGAAGGAGTCCAGCTAGTAGTAGTATCGCATGTGAGGATGCTGCAGTAGGCGGATCATTTATAGTCTTTTCTCACAGCAGCTGGAATAATTAAATTTATCATTTTGATGGTGGATTATAATTCAGAAAGGTCCAAATGACAATCATCAGTGACAACTGGAGATTCACCTGTAGTCAAAAGCAAAAGATTAGACTGTACGGAAATTGAAATCTACAGGTAACGCTAATACACATTAAATACACACAGTCACGCAATGCTGATGTTGCTAACATTAACAATTTGAGAACAAAGTATAACAATAATAATAATTTGCACGGTTTGATGTGATATGAGCTAAGCAATCATTGGTAGCACAATTTATTGTAATGTTTTTTTTCTCAGTTGGTCAGAACAAAAGTGGCAGACATGTAACTTTCTTGTTCAGATAACATTTTGCTGGGAAAATTCTTATTTTGGTCATACTTCCAAGACGTAGAATCTGTGATTCCGAAGTACAGTATCCACAAGGTGCGCTGACTGACAGGCAGCCACACATACTCCTCAAAACATTAGATTCATCCACGCTCGATGCACAACCCATGTAAAGACGATAATTCCGCAAATAACTGCAATTGCAGGTTTCAAACAGAGATGGTGACAAAGAGGCAAAACTTACGGACTGTAGCCGTAATTATATATATATATATATATATATATAGTTTTAGTGAGCTACACAATATTACACAAAATTAAAAACATGCCTCTGTAAAACCCCTGAATGAAACATTTTATACATGTTTTCAATTCTAAAGCACAGTTTTTTTAACATTGCCCACCCAAATATTTTCTTCAACATCTTTGTCTGCTTTATTTTCAGGTGTATTTATCATCTGCTGGCTGCCGTTCTTCATCACACACATTGTGAACACTTACTGGCAAGTCCCTCCTGAACTCTACACCGCCTTTACGTGGTTGGGCTACGTCAACAGTGCAGTAAATCCCATCATATACACCACTTTCAACATTGAGTTTCGCAAAGCTTTTATTAAGATTCTACACTGTTGAGAGAGAACTCACTTCAATGGAGCAGGAGGGATGGAAATAATACCTCATCTGCAGTGGATACACTGTAAAACTTTATTTAAAGAATCAAAATCAGATCCCATGTGGACTATGGCCTGGGGGCTACATCTCTTGCATTTCACTGAGATTAAAACTAAAGGAATGTATATAAATTGTCTGTATTATAAAAATGATTTTGTTCCAAGATCATATCGTCCAAAAAAGAAAAATGCCTATAAAAACCCTGGGGGAGATGGGGCTTTTTAAGCAGTATCTACAGCACAGACAAAAATTCTTGTTTGGAATACTTCAAGCAATGCCTTTGCTTATCTGTTTGTCAGTATTATTTTTCTTGATTTGATTATTTGCTCAAAACCTAAATGCAGCTACAGTAGGTGGAAATTTTAAACCATGGTAGTACATGCAGTACTGTGATACAAACAGATGCTTTGTAGTAGCCAATATGCATTGCATGGAGGTTGTAATTTCTTTCTGTTGAAAAGCTTATTTATGCCAGTCGTGTCTGCAACATTGTCCCACATTTATAATATGTTTGTTAGATGTTCTCTCAGCAACTAACAGCAAGCAGAAACCTTAATACATTCAGCCAGGTCAAACTGTAATTTCTGTACAAATATCAAAGCATTTGTACCAAGCCTACAGCAAAGTGGATTTAACATAAAAAAAAAAAAAAAAGCAAAGTATATCATTTCAGTAAAATGCTAAGATTTTCAAACATAACCTTGACCGTCATTTGTCAACCATTCCGGTTCCTTTTTCGGCCTTGTGGAAGATAAGATAATACTGACGGATTGAAAGGGGAGAATAAGGATGAACTGCATGCAGTCCCTGAGGATTGGTTTGTGTGGATGGATGAGAGCAAATGTGTCAGCAAAATGAGTGTAAATTTAATTTAAGGTTCCATCTGACTATTTATTATGTTTATATACGTAGCTTTTCATGCTTTATATGACACACCTTGAATGTGATGGGCCTGTCGTTGCAATGTAATGCATGTTCTCATGAGATGTATGTTGCACAATGATATAGGCTTATATGAATAAAGTAATTGTGCACTGCCGGTTTACCATGACAGATGTTTTAGTGATATAAAGCTACAATATCTGCTATCCAATATCAAAATCTTTGTTTGTTCTTCATCGTAAACCTTGTGAGAACTCCGGCGAAAGACTTTCCTGCAAACTTTATGGAGTAAAAGAACACTGGAGCCTAAACAAAGTTCCTCTCTTGCCTGAGGGTTGACTCAAAAGATGTGGCACAGAACGTTTGATATGAATGCATGTTCTGTGGACAACACAATGACATTAGCCCCATGGCAACCATCTGTGGACACAGCTGATGATCAACACACTGCTTTTTGTTGGCTATGCACACACCACTACACTGCTAAACTCAGGGCTACACAAACTTTGTGTAGTTCAGATGCACATCTTGTTAGTATCCATATACAGATTACAGTCATGCTCAAAAGTTTACACACCCCTTTGCAGAATCTGTGAAAATGTGAATAATTTTAACAAAATAAGAGGGATCATACAAAATGCATGTTATTTTTTATTTAGTACTGTCCTGAATAAGATACTTTACATAAAAGTTGTTTACATACAGTCCACAAGACAAAAAAATACCTGAATATAATTTATAAAAATTACCCAGTTCAAAAGTTTGATTCTTAATACTGTGTGTCGTTACCTGGATGATCCACGGCTGTTTTTCACGGATTGATTTAGTAAGATTAAGTAAATTGTACTTAACTTGTCTTCCGGGAAACATGTAAGTATCTTCAGTTGCTTCCGAAGGGCAGTACTAAATAAAATAAAAATTATATTTAAACAAAATAAGTAAAATTTGGACATCATTATCCTGTTCAAAAGTTTTCACCCCTGGCTATTAATGCATTGTGCTTCCTTCTGGAACATCAGTGAATGTTTGAACCTTTTTTAGTAGTTGTGTTTGAGTCCCTCAGTGTGAAAAGATAGATTTCAAAATCATACAGTCACTGCTTGAAAGGGTTCAAATATGCAGAAGATGCTAGAAAACTGAAGAATTTGCAGGACCTGAAGGATTTTTCTGAAGAACATTGGGCAGTTTAACTGCTCAGGACAAACAAGGACAAAAAAACAAACAGTTGTGGATCATCCAGGTAAGGACACTCATGTGGACTATATGTAAACATCTTTTATGTAAAATATCTTATTCAGGACTGTAATAAATAAAAAATAACGCATTTTGTATGATCCCTCTTATTTTGTTAAAATACTTAACATTTTACAGATTCTGCAAGGTGTATGTAAACTTTTGAGCATGACTGTATAAGAATTAAAAGTCGTTGGAATCAATGTTAAAGTCCAAAGCCCTTAACCGTCCCACAACCACCCTGAGCTGTGATGTCAAAATGCAGCAGAAAGAGAAAAATATCCATTGCATTCTTTTAAAAGCTTCCACAAAGCCTTCTGAATGCTGCCAATGGAGAAACATTATGGTGGTTACAAAATCTACCAGAGGTGAACTACTGTACTGTATATAACCAGTTTCAATAACGATTCTCCACTTTTTTTACATTTTCCACTTTTAAATTCTTTTAAAATACTTTAGAATTAAGCGTAATCTTATAATATCACAAATGTAACAAATAAAATTTCAGTGGAAGGTACAGGGACACATTATAAATGATCATCCTGCATTGATTGTGAAAAACAAATCACTGTCAGAACTCCCAGGGTCATCCGTATAGACATGCATTGAAGGCCTTAAGATGAGATTAAATCTGTGGTGCTTGACCCTCAACGACGGGGGTGTGTAGGGCACTAGTCATTCATTGCGTATTTCTAAATAAAATCTGCCAAGAACATTTTTCACCACTTGCTTGCATTCCAATCACAAATGCGGATGGATGTGGACGTGCTGTATATGAAGTCTGTGAAGAATGATTTTGCTCTGACAAATGAGAAACACTTGAGCAAAGTAAACTCCACACTTGACTTTTCAATAGAAACTGATTAAGAACTTAAAATTCTTCAAGCCTCATTAGCTGACTAAATTACCTGTTAAAAATAGCTTCAGCTTGGTAAATTGCACTAAATATTCCTGGGTGGAAACTACAACATTCTGTGTAAGAAATGTCATGAATCTGGACAGTTTCTAATGAACTAAATTGCTCCTTTGATACCCTGCAATCAGGTCTACTTTTCTTGCGAATCAAAGAAGAAGCAATGCAAAGACAGGTTTCATCATTAGACACGCCGTTGATTACAGGAAAGGGGTCACGTGGGTGGGAAATTAAGTCATTTTGGAGATGTGAAAAGTGACAAAGTAACAAGGGAGGAAGGGAAATATTTACGAATCATTTGAAGCTATTCTAAAACAGCTGAAAATTTAAAATGTAGTCATTCACTAATTCAAGCATGTACAGCATATGTTGGACTAATGTGTTACATTCATGTGTTGTCTCTTCAACACATAGTTATGTCATCTTTTGGATCTTTGGGCTGGATATGTTGGGCTGAGAATGAGTTCTGAAGCCAAGTAGAGAGAAAGAGAGCGAGAGAAAAGGAGGGAGGGTGTGTGAGGGCTCCCAAAGCGCCGAAGCTATAATCACATGCTTGGCACGGTTACCCCCCCTCCTATGAGCCCAACTAAAGAGAATTAATCTGGACCAGCTGAGCCACAGGCAGGTGCTGTGTTTGTTTTTCCGATGTGTTAATAAGAGTGCTCCTGCTGCCCACTGGACCATACGCCACACACCCCACCCAGTCAAACCACACAGCGCTGATTCATTTAACAGGGCAATGCTGTCAGGAATTGCAAATAGAAGTCATTTGTCCACACAATTATGTAATTATTTGAGGAAATAGCATTGAACCAAGGCTCTCCTATCCCTTCGACTCAAAGTAAAACCTTGTTATGATTTGAAAGGAATTTTGATCGACTAGAGCCACCACAATTACATTCATTAAACTCATCAGTAAACACATTTCTGCTAAAGCACTTTACAGGAAAGTAGGTTACATGTAATTACTTCAATAGGGTAAGATGGGGGAAGATGCCCCCCTTAAGAATAATGTGCATTTACTTTTAAATTGTAACATATAGAGATATAAGCTCGGCAAGTACAGGATGATGATGCATCAGCCAATGAGTTAAGGAAAAAAATTGCTAATCTGCTAGTTGTCATCAGGGATGCACAATATATCGGCCTCCATATCGGTATCAGCCGATATATGTTCATTTTTAATGTTATCGGCTCGATAAGAAAATGTAGCCGATATATTAAAGCCGATAAATAATGGATTATTTCTTTCAGCTGAGACACTTCAGATGCACACTGTTTGCCATGATGGTTTTGAATTGCTTGAAATATGATTGGAATCACTTCAAAAAGGAAAATGTGCAGCACAAGTCTGTCAGATAGGCTACATAAAATTATAATGAGATCATTATAATTGTGTGCTTGGGACATGGCTTTTAATGGTGAGACTTTTGTTTTTGTAATCAGGCTCTCAAATATTATATAAAAATTTGGATTTAGAATTATCGGCCAATATATCGGTTATCGGCTTTCAAATATAAAGAATTATCGGTTCCCTTTCAAGGGAACTCGCGCTGCGTCACCGCTTTGGGAACGCCTCTGCGTGATTGCGTCGTGAAGCACGTGTGTAATCAGTCCAATGGAGAGACGGAACATCATAGGCGGGTGACGTCATAGACCCGGAAGGTATAAAGCATACCGGCAAACAAACGCCGCTAGCTTCTGTTGTCCTCAGCAAGCGCTCTGTGTAACATTGTCTTTGTCAGCTCTGTGTTTGGGTCTGAGTTCAGACTTTTTTTGTTTTCGTACAACAAGTTGCAACACATACTGACACACTAGAGAGACACTATGGCGAACGAACAGCGTTACAGAAAGTGTGTTCCTCCCTGCTCTCGTTACATCACGAGTGGGGATACACATTTGATGTGCTTTGTTTGTCTGGGAGAGCAGCACGCTCAGTCGGCTCTCGAGGGGGCCGGCTGCGAGCATTGTTAGGCTTTGCCTCTGAGAGTGTTGCGATCCCGCCGGGCGCTCTTCGAGGAGAGCGCCGCGGCTCACGTTCCCCGCGGCACAGGCCCCGCTGGGTATGGGTATTCTCGTTCCCAAAGCCGTGACGCAGCGCGAGTTCCCTTGAAAGGGAACGTCTCGGTTACGTATGTAACCTTAGTTCCCTGAATAGGGAACGAGACGCTGCGTCACCCTGCCATACTCCCCACATGCCCGCAAGCGTCTTGCTTCAGCCTTTTACAGAAGCTAGCGGCGTTTGTTTGCCGGTATGCTTTATACCTTCCGGGTCTATGACGTCACCCGCCTATGACGTTCCTTCTCTCCATTGGACTGATTACACACGTGGTTCACGACGCAATCACGCAGAGGCGTTCCCAAAGCGATGACGCAGCGTCTCGTTCCCTATTCAGGGAACTAAGGTTACATACGTAACCGAGACGTTATCGCATCGGCTAAAATTTTTGTATCGGTGCATCCCTAGTTGTCATAGCACAAAATGTCCCACTACTGGTACAAGATGGGCCAGAAGAGACACTAAATCTCACAAATGTTAATATTCGGATGAAATGATAGAAAATTAAGATGAACTTAGCCATTCATGTGTTGAGTTACGATTCATCTTACCCTGCTCAGACTCATTACAATTCTAAAGTCCTATAACAATAGTCATTTATAAAATAAGAATTATGTATTTAGTGAATAAAACAAATGTGATGCGCTTAATAGATCATTTTGAGTCGTTACCAGTCGTGGAGAAACGTGTTTATAGCACTGAATGTGAATTTACGACAGTTTGTGTTTTGATATATTTAATAAAACGTCTCAGCTTTCAAATAGTGTTAATTTGATCGCAAGAATTCAAACAATAAATGTCGTTTTGACGCTTTTTAATGTGGCGTGACAGATCGCTAAGCCCCAGTTCAAAGGGCGGACAGAGCCTCATGAATCGATCTCTTCCACTTGACTAATACTAGTTTCAGCACAAAATAAACATGAATGAACATCCGATGGTATGTTGAAAAAAACAACACAACTTACTGAAATGTATCATCTTTCATGTCTAGTCAGTGTTTCAACTGTGGAAAGACATCAATAAAACAGCTTGTGAAGAACACGTCACGTGACTCAGTATTAAAGGCCGTATTAAAAGGCCGTTTTTTATTATAGACAAATCTCAAAAATGTTTTGGAATAGATAAAAATCCATTACGTTCTGGATAACAAATCAAAATTATGTTAAATTACATTAAAAAGTTTTAAAGGTACAGATATTGACAGAAGATAAGGGGGGCATACGCACATCATCACAAGAGATTACATTAAAAAAGTTATGCCTACTAAAATTACACCTGACAGCTAGTAACAATTGTGTCTAAAATAGAAAGTTTGATAACTCTTATTGTGCTCCAAAGAAGAGTTGTATATTTCACACAGAATGATGTTGGGCAAAGGACAAAATATTCCATTTAAAGCAAACAATCTGCAGAAAGTATGGTGATTGTCCATGTGAATGGGTGATTTATGACGTTTTAGAAAAACATTTCTTTTTGACATTTTGTTAGAAGTTGCATTCAAAATACACATCAGAGAGAAAAGAATTGTTTGGGCATGACACTGCTGACAGTAATCCAGCCCTCTGGATGTGATAAATGTCAAAAGCAATGATTTGATTGTCGCAAAAGCAGTTGATGGACAGACCCGAATGGAAGAAGTTTTAGATTTAGAGGAATTCCACCAACAAGAAAGTCATTTTGTATACACTCAGACAGATGCGAGTAAACCAGTTCAGAGTGAGTTGCAACAATTTATTTAATTTATATCAGATCTGAAGAAAAAAAATTAATTAGTTTCATTATTTTGTCCAGCATGTGACCAGATCAGTGAAGGGCAATTGGTCGTCTAGGGGGAAACCCCTTGGTGTTTTAAACATCAGGAAGTGACAACTGTCTGACCTTCAACCAAGATGAAAAGAGACTGAGTGATTAAGGTCTTGTACAGGAGTCTTGTCAAGGTTCAGTTTGAGGTGACGAGGAGACATCCATGTTGATGTCACAATGAAAACTCCCATATTATTAACATGGCTTTGTCATGAAATTTGACATTAACCTCATTGTGTCATATTCCAATGTTGAATAAACAACAGTGGCACAAAATCTGACAATATGCACATCTCTAAGGAATTCTGAATCATTTATCTTCCACAAGGCTTTCACAAAGCCAGTTTCAATCAACATGACAAATAATCTGTAAACCATCATTTCAAACTACCACAACATTTGGGAATGAACCCTGCATCAGCACCTTTGTTTGCCAATACACTCCTAAAAAAGGTGATTCAGAGTTTTTTTGGATGACGGACGGATTTGGATCTTTTGGGATCTGAACTGAAAAAGGATCTTTAATAAAATATGAAACAAGTGTATATATATTTTCCTTTGGCATTTAATTTAATCATATGTTCATAAAATAATAAATATAATGGTAATTGCTTGCCTGCATTTCCAGATGATTCCTTTCAAAGTATTTTGTAAGCTTTTCTTTTTTTAATAATTGTAGGAGACATATTTAGTTCATGCTTATTAAATTAATAATAGTAAATAACTTAAACATTACATTTCATGAGAAGCAAACAGTTCAGTTACTTTCTCTGTAGTCTGTTTTGCCCTTTCTTTTCTAATCGCTGTGGTACTATTTTCTCAAGTAAGTGGTACTTGTTTTCCTCAGGTATCAGCAGGAGCTCACCGGCCTCAACACCTTAGTTGCATGTGGTATTTGGGGGAAGGGGAATTTTCATTCTAGAGAGCATTTGATTGGACAAAAATGTGTGGTGCAGGATGAGTCATTAGTTCCCTTTCGTTCAGTCACTCCAAGTAACGTCAGTGACTGACGAATAGGGGGTTTCGCCTAGAAGCCTATCATCTTCGAGATCTAGAAAACGCCCAATGGCAGTGCCAATGCCATGGGCATGCGGAATTTGCATAGCGTAACTCCGCCCCACAGCGTGGGTATATAAGGAAGTACGCTGGCAACATCGCATTATGTTTCTGCTTCGGAGCCAAGAGCATCTATCTCTTCACTCCTTAAGCCTTCTGAGGGGTCCTTGATTATGATTTTGCATTCTACATGTTGCGAGTCTCTCCATCATTGTCCGACTCCGGTTTGAACATAAAAGGCTGAACGGTTTCTGACATTTTCAGTGCGTGTCTGTGTGAGCTAATCGGAGCTGCTAACACGAGCTCTTGAAGCTCCGCCCACTTCTAGAAAGGGGGCTGGGAGCAGCAGCTCATTTGCATTTAAAGGGACATCTTGTAAAAAGGGGCATAATAGGAGCCCTTTAAATATAAAATATTTATATGCTATTTTGTCAACTTTTAGGAGTACTTTAGAATAAAGATGACCTCAAAATAACATACATGAAAGCCACAATTGAAAGCCACAAAACAATTCATGTGGTGGAAAATGGCACACAGTGTGTCCTCAGGCTCTTACTATAGCAATTATAATGTAAACAAAATATTTTTTAATAACCACAACAGATAATGTGATGACAGTGAGACCATGGTGTCATTCTCTGGAAGAGGTTTTAGTGCATGCTGGGTAAAACTTAATCAACCACTCATTAGTAGCGCTATCTACAGTACGTGCTTGCCTGAAGGACCCAAAAGTAATGAAATGAAAGTCAGACAGAGCAATAATTGGTCACACTTCACTAGAAATCATCTCTTTGAGATGGTACTGTATTTTTCAGCATATTTCTTTGGATGTGCAGTCTTGTGTATAAATTCATTTTTATCAGATTTGCTGTGGAGATTTAAACCTAATCCACGTATGATGCTCTTTGTTGCATTAGCAATAGTCTACAGGGAATATTTTGAGCTCTGGTAATATGAACGTTTTAAAGCTTTGAAGAAAAATGTCCCAGCACAAATTCTTCTCAGGATCCAAACACTAACAATTATTTAATTACATTAAATTGAGGATATTTGACAAATGTAAATCACACAGTGGGAAGCCCTCTCTTAATCTGCCTTTTTTTGTCTTTGTGTTAAGATGTACGTACAGGCACGCACACACACATACAATACTGAGCAGAATTATTTGTAAATGATTGTTATTTTCCTCATTCGGAATTAGATGCTGTACATGACTGAAAATGATATTATCCATTAATTTTTAAAACTTTCTAATCCCATGTAAAATCTCTCTGCAGGAGAAAAACGCCTGAGAACATGCTGTTACATAAACGAAGATCATTTATTTTCATATTACTGCATATCAGTGAGGGTTGCATCAATCCATGCTGTAGACATTCTCAAAGCTTTTGTTATTATGCAGACTTTAATGAGATATTTAAAGTGTCATGTACATTACAGTGGAGAGGCTGCAGAGCAAACCGCAGTCTGTGATAATGGGCTGTATGTGTTCTGATTCCTTCACAAGGCATTGATGTTTTATTAACATATTCACTTGAGGAAAAGTCAGAACCTTGCTACAAAAAAGCAAGTCTGATATTCTGATGCTTGTTTCAAAAGCTCTGAAACCTCATTACAACTTTCTCTGTGTGACAAAAGAGTATGTGAAATTACTGAAATGAACATTGTAATTCAAGCTTTATTTTATAAATTGGTGGTATGCTGGTATAACTGGTGTCAACTTATGACTGAAATGCGAAATGCACTAACATAATGACAGACATTTTTTTTTTGCCCTTTGTATTTAGGACAAAGCCATCGAACGTGAGCGGAAGCCTGCTGGGAAATGATAAGCATGTTGTCAAACAGGTTTTTTTTGGCTTTTGTCTATGAATGCAACATGCCATTTGAATGCCACAAATGGTTATGATTTTTTTTCCACCTTTAACATGACTACACATTCCATTCAAAAAACCATGAATGCATTAAATCATGTTAAATACATGATTATCACGTTGTGGTGGACCATTTTTTTCTACTGTGCTAAAGCCAACATGAATTTAACATGAACTTATTTTACTCCTCTAATAAGATGCGTTTTAAAGTTGAATGGGATATTCAGCACAAAAAAAAGTGTGTGCGAATAGATTCGATTGTGAAAAAAATGTGGGCGTCACACACCAGAATGGAGCCAGACTGAATGTGAGTTTGATAAAGCTATTGCAATCTGGCTACTTAGTTAAAGCGATAGTTCACTCAAAAATTTCTCTCTCTCATGTTGTTACAATCATGCATGATTTTCTTTCTTATGTAGAACATAAGAGAAGATATTTTGAGAATTGTTGTGTCCATACAATGGAAGTCAGTGGTAACCAAAACTGTTTGATTTCCAACATTCTTCAAAATATCTTCTTTTGTGTTCCACAGAAGAAAGCAAGTCATACAGGTTTGGAACAACACAAGGAAGAGTATATGATGACAGAATTTTCTATTGCTTTAACATTATTCAATAACCTATGCAAACTTAAGTGACATCAACAGACAAGGAAAGTAGTTTCAGAGATGGAGCAAGTTATTATGTTTTGATTAAATATTACAAACAAACAACTGATTCTGTAGGAATAACATGCTCGGATGAATTATTCACTATAAATAAACTGATGCCAATTATGATTTTATGTTGACTTTCACTACAAACTGCTAGTCATGAAATCCTTCATTCATAACACTTCCATTCCGAGAACACACACCTGAGCTCACCCAAACAAAGGCGTTAAATTCTAGGAATCTAAATCAAAAACAAAGGCAAGAGTGTTTATAAGAACAGGCTTTGCAGGAGGAAGGAAATCGATCGCAGAAATCAATGCTGGACTCCCTCTAATGGTAGACTTATCTGTCACCGAACACGACTCGCTCTCCGCCAGAGTCTCAACCAGTGTGCTAGCTGTCCAGTAGCTCCACAGCTTCTGTATTGTCGCACCGCTGAGCCAAGGTTAAGGCAGTACATCCTTTCGAGTCCTTTATACCCCGCTGTGCATTATTCATCAGCAGGGCTTTGATGATAGGGATGTTGCTGAGCTGGACGGCTAAATGCAAAGGAGTTGACTGGCTGTTATTTTGTGCGTTCACATTGGCTTGATGGGATATCAGCTGCAGCACACTAGGGAAGCAGCTAATATTACAGGCTAAGTGGAGGGGCGTCCAGCCATTATCCTCAGCCAGGTTAGGGTCAGCACCTGCTGTTAGCAGCACCGTCACCACCTTCTCCTGCCCATGATGACAGGCAAGGTGCAGCGGCGTCCAGCCATCTTTCCCTTGGATGTTGACTGAGCCATGGTGCTCTTCCAACATAAGGATAGTCTCCGGATGGCCTTTCAAGGCAGCCAGGTGCATGGCTGTCCAATTTTGATAGGTTCTGATGTTGGGGTCAAGTCCTTTATTCAATAGGAGTCTGCAGATACCCGTGTGACCCTTCAGAGCAGCAAAATGAAGGGGACTGTAGCTTTGCTCATCGACTGTTTTCAGATCAGCCCCACTATTAACCAGCAAACGGACCACCCTGAAGTGCCCCTCATCTGCCGCTAAGTGTAGGGAAGTGGACTGAAGGTTATCCTGTTTGTTGACATCAGCTCCATTTTTGAGCAAGAGCTTGGCGATGTCTACATGGCCATAAATGCAAGCCACGTGAAGTGGTGTACGGCCAGACTGATGCTCCTGCTCATCCACGGCATCCAGACGCAGGAGCAAGATTCTCACAATGTACTCATGGCCATTCTGAGCAGCTAGATGCAAAGGCGTCCAGCCGTCCTTCTCCTTGGCGTCGGCTCTCGCCTTATTCTCTAACAAAAGGCGAGTGGTTCTGTCATCGCCAGTCTGTACGGCAAAATGCAGCGCAGTCCACTGGTCGTCATCGCTGAGGTTGACGTCAGCCCCGTGCTCTGTCAGCAAGCTGCAGATGTCGTAAAATTTGTGCAGAACTGCAACGATGAGTGGTGTGTAGCCTTTTACACTCTGGCAGTTCACAGGGGCTCCTAGATCCAGGACCATCTGCACGCTTTCTTTGTCCCCGCTTGCCACGGTGTGATGAAGGAGAGTATTGTTGTCTTGGAAGAGCATCGATACATGCTCTTTTCGCAGAACATTCTTAAAGCTCTCAAAGTCTTTTCTTACAAGCAGAGAGTGAATGCTAGAATCATCTGTAATGAACAAGAACAAAATGGGATGATTGACAGCTTTATACACAGTAAGAGTGCAGAAAGTACAAAAGACATTGACTGTGAGAACAAAATACTTGCCTGAAGAGTCCGATGTTTTCTTTGGCTAATGGAGAGAAAGCAAAATTGAATTCATGTTACATCTATTGTGTGACTAACAACAATTTTGTTGACATCAGAAATTGCAAAAATATAAAGTTATTGTCATGGATTTCAAAAAGTGTTTGCATGCAGATTTTGTTGTGCTGATCGATATGGCAGTAAGTATGTTTACATGTGCAGTTATAATCAAACTACAGTGTTTCGTTTGCGTACTTGAGCTATAGTCTTTATCTCTAAAAAGATGAAATTATTGAAAATATACACAACACTAACGCCAACTGTAGTTCAAATTAACGTGTATAAATGCTGGACGAAGCCAAGTGATTTCCATACAGCATTTTTTTTTTTGCATATGAATATTTTACATTGTTTAAAGGGTGAGTTCACCCAAAAATGAAAATTCTGTCATTAATTACTCATGTCGTTCCAAACACGTAAGACCTTCGTTCATCTTCAGAACACAAATTAAGACATTTTTGATGAAATCTGAGAGCTTTCTGACCCACCATAAACTGCAACGTTACTACCACTTTCAAGGACATTTGAAAAAGTACTGTCATCGCACAAAAAGTATTGTCATCGCTTCATAACATTAAGGTTGAACCACTGTAGTCACATGGACTATTTTAATGATGTCTTTACTACCTTTCTGGTCCTTGAAAGTGGTAATAATGTTGCTGTCTATGGAGGTCAGAAACCTCTCGGATTTCATCAAAAATATCTTCATTTGTGTTCCGAAGATGAACGAAGGTCTTACAGGTTTTTCACAGGTTTGGAACAACATGAGGGTGAGTAGTTAATGACAGAATTTTCATTTTTTGGTGAACTAAGCCTTTAAATCTTTCCTTAAAATTTTGCCAATTTTCCCCCCAAAATTAGTAAAGAAAATGTGGAAAGCGTCCTCAGATTACACATGTTAACACCTTATGTGTAGTGTTGTCTAAACATGCACTGGATGAGTCACTTACGTTCCATACCTGTTCAGGCAGACGCTTTCTTATCTCACCCCTTGAAACCGTGTCTGGGATTTTCAGGACTTCACTGAGGACTTCAGTTAACCGGACGATCTCTGCAGAAAAATGGAGATGATGCAGCTGAATGTAATATTGGGAAACATTTTTTCTTATGCCTTTTTTCAGGGCTTTCCACACAAGAGTGTGCAAATGGCCAGCCAATGATTGACAGCCTTTTAGCTACTCTTATGGAGGAGCATCTTAATTGGCAGTGTATAATGCTAGATAAAATCATAGCGCAGGGGACATAACTGTGCTAATCACACTGCATTTTAATAATCTGATGTACAAGATTAATCATATTCAACTCATTATACAATACAACACTGCAACAAAATTAGCAGAAGCGTATTAAACTAATGCTTGAACACAAACAGTGAATATTAAAATTCATTATCATTATCACTAATTTAATTAGAACTTTTACTGAAGGTGACCTGATGAAGATATAATCGTAGAGGAACTGGGAGGTTGATAAAAGGTTCATTGCTCATTGTTATTTCAGGAGGAACAACACCAGTGAGACAGCTGAGCAAACGTCTACTGAGACTTCAGTAATGCATTCTTTCTATATGTAATCAAGCACTATTATAGTCCTCATTAAACAGAAACAAGAACAAAAATGAGGTTTGTTACCACAGAAAGGAGGTCGCTGGCTGCAGTTTTGGTGCCAGCATTGCTGCATGACACCGATCATGTCTTCGCACTCAGGGGGCTTGTCCTCGGGGATCTTCTCTACACCAGGCCTTTTGCCAGATGACACTTTGATTAATATTTCTGTCATAGACAGACCTGTGACAAGAAGAATAGAACAAATTGCTTGGATTGTTATTTCTGTACTAAACAAACTCCAAATAATGAGTTTAAAAATACAAACACAAATTGTGCTTCAAGCGCTCTCATAACAAACATAGCATAAAAGGCATATGCTACGAATTCGATACAAAAGGGGCCTGAAATACATTTTTTTAATAAATAAATGGTGGGTGAAAGGTGCTTCAGAAATGATGACTGTCAACCTTTTGGATTCATTTTTTTTTTTTTTTTTGCAATCCTGTTATCAACACTATTACCAAAATGGAGAATGTTTTCAAAAGTAAAAAAAGTATTAAAAAAAAATCAATACATGAAAATAAAAGAATGGGTAAAAAATTGCAAATGTAGCTTACAAGAAGCTGCCACTCTGGAGGGACTGACTAGTTTGAGACCAAATGTTAGTTTGTAGGTATAAACTTATATTTTCCATAAATTAAAGTTGTTGGGTTTTTTTTATTTGTTTGATCATTTTTGTCTTGCAATGACTTGGGTTGAATGACAAATGCAACATTAAAATTTGTATAAAAATTTGTGGAAAGTGCCAAAATTAGGAACAATTTATACCTTGATATGAGCGCTGTTGAGTGAGAATTTCCCACATAATAATAGAAATGCTGCAAAGTGAGAATGGTTAGATGTTTATTTCATGGCATATCATAACTCACTGTCAAATTTTCAATTTATGCACATACTGTAATGTTCTTTAAGTTATGAACTCTCACCTGTACACATCATACTTCGTTCCGGGAGGTTCAGGATTCTGGGTAAAGGTCTCTGGAGGCACATAGTTTATGTTCCCTCGAGCTGTAAGGTGTTGAATAAACTCAGTCTTACTAGAGAACTCCTCCCATTGAACAAGGCCAAAATCTGAAATCTTTAAAGAGAAAATGTAGTCTGAAACTGCAACAACACTACGAGGTTGTATATTTTAACCTAACATGTTGCATATTATGTAGAAAGTAACATTAACCAAGAATAAAAAAAGCTGTAACTAATGTTATCATATACAACCTTATTGTAAAGAGTTAGCTCTCTTTCCTGTAGTCTCAATTTATCAGAAATTACAAATGCATTTGAAAACAAGTGAAATATGTCTGACTCACCTTTACGTGAAGATGATCATCAAGAAGAATGTTAGCTGGTTTCAAGTTTAAATGAAGGATGGGTGGTTTCATGCTGTGCAGAAAATTCATGCCCATAGTCATCTCATGGATCATTTGGAACTTCTTGGGCCACATTAAGAAATGACTGCTGAGAAGGTTATCTAAGGATCCCTTTTTCATATATTCCATCACTAAAGCAGGTGGGTCTTTGCTTATTCCATAAATGGAGATTAAATAGTTGAACTTCATTCTTCCAATTTTGGACATCTCTATCATGTTCCTATTGGGTCATAAAATATCAAATAATTGATAATAAAATAATATATAGTATGTACAAATATTTTATATAAAGAGCATATACATTTAGATAATACAAATATATTGAGAACTACAAAAATACAGACAATATATATAAAACATACAGTATAATATATGCATTTTACATTTACTTCTGTCATTATGGCAAGTGCCAACTACTTACAACTACTATTAACAGTATAACTTTTACTCTCATGTGTAACTGTACCTGTAATCATCATTGGTTGTGGTCTTCAGGGCACACGTTTCCCGCCAGACTTTAAGCTTCACCTTATAGACTCGACCAAACTTGCGCTCAACCACTTTCTCCCAGTCATTTTCAAACTCATCTTTTTTAAAATGAGTAAATCTCTCCAGGCTGCCATCTCTGAAAGAATCCTGTACACTGGAATTAGCTGCTGTCATTTTGTTCTCCAGGCTCAGGAGAGGAAGACTCTGCCCTTCAACATTTCTTCTTGACACACAGAAACCAGGTCAAGGAAATGCATATTAAACAAAAAGGTCTGCTGGTTTTGGTGGGAGGAGTCAGAGCACTGATTATTAGAATAGAAAAGCAACAAAGCCAGTTTTGAATGAGTAATACAGGGGAGGTTGAGAGATTTGTGCGGGACACCTGATAACTGGATATACCAGCTTCATGTTTTTACATAACAACAGGGATTGCCTCATAAGGCACGTGTGCATGTTTGTGGTTAGTTGTTAGGGAAGCAGTTGCATTTTATTTAATATAGGTTAATGTATTCAGTGACATGTCCAAAGATATTTGATGCTAAATATTTAATTGAAGGGTTTTATGATTAATTATCTTACAGCTTAACACTGTTTTAGCAACACAACACAATTTATAAAGTACATGTCACATTTGCATTATAATTACTATTGTTCTCTGGAAGTTTTCCCACTGTTCATTAATCTCTCAAGCACTACCTCTAAGCACATTAGCAAAAAAACTGTGAAGTGAATGTTATTCTAAGTCAAAATGTGATGCAAATTAACCTTTAATGGCAGGCTTTCAAAAATAAAGTAATAACTTTAATAACAGTAATTAACAGTCAAGCAGCAAGCAGCACTTTTGAACCGAGGTGACGATGCCATGCCTCTTCAGCGTTCTTGTAAGGCTTCGAAGGAGAGACTTGGCATGCAGCCGCTGTGATTCAGGCTTTGTCCGCCACCCGAAGAGACACTTCATCCTTTAAGAGGTGCACAAAGCCAGCCTCCACTTTTTTCAACATGAATACAGAATCTGTTGAATTTCTGCTTTCTGCTTATATATCGATGCAAGGACCAGATTCACAGTCAAGACGTGCCATAATGTTCTACTTTCTAATGATGCTATGAAGGTGCCTGTAATTTTCAGTGTGCAGTGTGAAACGGCTGTAAATTACCTTTTACCACTGAAGATAATGCAATCAATAAGCTAATTACCTTAATTATTGAGGGAGTAATTACGCAACAAGCAACCACAAGTGTTTCTAACGGCCTATTTCTGCACTTTCAAATATTTATTATTGAAGCTTGTTTCTTTCCAGTTCTGTGACATATTCGCTTAGTTTCCCGTTGGGTCCATTTTGATTGTACTTTCAATTACAAGAAGCCATTATGTTTTTTATTAAGTGATCTTCAAGACAAGTGATCTGCTTTGCCCCAGGTTGTCTCAGCCTAGCGGTGGGATTTACATAGAGATGCATCTCAAAGGCAATGTCAGTTTGTTACTACTTAATTGCTTCTTTTTTCATCCAACAGCAATTATTTGAGAGGGAAACACATAATGTGAAATTGAATAAGCAGCTGAACAACATATCTAACTTTTGTGAGCGCTGGGGTAGTGATACATAAAGAGAAGCATTCATGTATGTCTTTGACATCAGCACATCCTGCATTTAGGAATGGTAAATGTCAAAACAGCTAAGAAAGTAGGCAGTGGTAGGATGAACAACTCAACAGAGGGTTAGAGGGATAGTTCACTCAAAAATGAAAAGCTGTCATCATTTACTCACCCTCATGTCATTCAAAACCTTTCTTCTGCAGAACACAACAAACAAAATATATTTTGAGAAATGTCTGTTTTTTTACCCATACAATGATAGTCAATGGGGTCCAATCTTGTTTAGGACTTGACAGACTTCCATAAACATTCTTCAAAATATCTTTTGTTTTAAGATGCGGCCACATTGGCAAAATTCCGTAGGCATAAAAAAGGTCCAACAGTGTAGCGATGTATTTTGCGTTTAAAAGACGTCTACTAGCCGTCCAAACACAGCCCTGACGTCTAGGCTAAAACAAGTCAAAATTTGGGCTGTCAGTGAACTGAATAGACATCTAACCAAAGAAATGAAACCAAACACCTTGTAATCACTGTTGACTTTGCTTACATGATGGAATATCATACATCTCGCAAGTTATTTTGGCAAAAACGACATGTAACCAAATTCAAGGTTATTTTGGCTAGAAGTGGGTTACTCATAGTTGGACTATATTGGATCTATAGTTAACCGAGACGGTGATGGTTGCTTGCTGGGAGTGTTCACACTGAAGTCTCTTTCAAACCAATCAGCATTATGTTGGACAATCTGCGTGAGCAACTTGAACCCATTGCAAAATTTGTGTGGGGAAATCTTTTGCCCTCAAACGAAATTCCCAATTGCATGGATTCCTACTGAAATTACTGGATTTCGTCTGATTTGCCGAACAACGGCAAATGACTGCACTTTAATGAGAGTGAGGTATGTGAATTATCCCTTCAAAAAGCTGTGACAATATCTACTAATTTACTCAGTATAAGTATTCAGATTGAAATTGTTAACTGGCTTGTATTTTTAACAACTCTATTGTAACACTCAAAGCTTGGCACTATGATGCAGAATAAACATGTATTCAAAAGCACTTTGGGTTACTTTTAACAATGTTGATAGTTTCATTAGTTTCCCAGTGCAGCAGCTAAACATAATGATCAGCAATTCAAAAACTGTCAGATAGTGATTAAGTGGTCCATGCAGATTTCAGTCCGGTTGGCTGGCTTGCAGTGAGCTCTGTTCTGTTAGCATTCACAAAGGCCCCTGGACCAGCAGTAGGCAGACCTTTGTAGACAACGTCTGTTCCCAATCCAGACAAGCAACAGAGCCAAACACGTTAGCAAACAGCCGGCCACTGAGCTGATAATCACCACTATGGCTTCAGTGTCATCTGTACAGCATTAACAAACCAAATCAGACCGACAGTTTGGCTGAAATATCTTTCTATTAGTTTGTTTTCATTACCCCACCAGAACAACTTGGTAATACATTACCTGCTGTTTCAGAGGCTGATGAATTGTCTGCTCCTTTCAAAACAGGACCGAAGGAAATGCGGTTTCCCGTGCTGCTGAAGATGGCCCTCGATTCCACTCCGAGCTGTGCATTTCGACGCTGCACACACTGCTGAGATGAGAAATGGATAACCAGTAATGTCATCATCCTGAAATCAAGCCATTATATGCCGCAGAAATATATTCCCTGAACTTCTGCATACTTTAAACTTGTTTACAGACTCGGCAAGTTATTCTGTTAGCCTACGAACTGCCGACCACTTCACTTTCTGTCTTGCAGTGACAGAGTAACAAGCCGCGGAAGATCATTTATTTAGAATCTGCCGACGCTGTCATCAAAAGAGGGAGAGTAATGAAAAGTAGAAAATTTTTCAGGAGAAATATTGAGACCTCTTCAACAGTGATAAATGATCCCCAAGTTTTCATCTGTGAGGCCGGGTTGAGACTCACCCTCTCGCACTCAGAATGGTTCCTCAAGCACACACTCAGGTCACAGTGCAGGTAAGCGGTGGAGTAATTGATCATCTGGAAGAGACTGATGGTGAAGCTAGCCCTCTTTGACAGGACGCTAGGAAGGAGTCTAATACCATGAGGCTCTATAGGCAGCCTGAGGGAGTACAAATCAAAGAGACGCATTAGCTCTGATAGCACACACAAATTACTAAAATAATGAACTTGACGAGTGATGCAAACAGAGGTGAACTAAAATGACAATTAAATCCTGTGGATGGAGCGCAATATGGAGATTTTTGATAGTTCTATGTTCTGCTATTCATCTTATTGATGAACAAATTGTGAACAAATTCATGCAAACCTTTAAAAAAAAAAAGCTCAAAATCAAAATGTCATAACTGGATCTTGCAGTGAAATGACAGACTTCTCTCTGGTGATGTATGCCGGACTTCTGCAATTATTCGGTCCTCATAAACCCTGCACCTTTCTGTTAATCGACTGAAAGCTCGCATTTAGATCTGCCTCCATCCAATCAACATCCGATGTACAGAACCAAGTTCCCGCCCCCCGCCGGATGTAGGTCACAATAGAGAAGATCTGTTGCTAAGTTTAATAATTTTTTTTAAAAACATTTTTACGCTGCTTAAAAATAACTACAGTAAAGAAAATATTTAGTGCAGCTGTATTGGTGATTTCTGAGTTTTTTGCTTGTTTTTTTTACCAATTTGAATTACATTGCGTAACTCTTTGTACATTTCCATCAGTCTGACCCATTTATGTGGATCTGCAAACCAGCTGACAATCAGCCAGTAATTATGATGTCATAATGATGCCTCCCCTCACGTGACTGGTACGATGAAAATACATACTGTGCATTTACACTATGTACTTTGGTATAGACTAGAAGGAAAGTGTGAGCTCAAATTAAAAATAAAAAAATATATATAAAAGTGGGTAATACTTTAGAATAATGGTTCGTCATTAATAGGTAACTATTTAGGAAGTAATGCTGGACAAATGAGTAGCACTACATTAACACTTCAGCTACTACTATTAACTAATATGAAAGATTAACTAATCAGTAAGTGATATCAAATTTAGGACTAAGATAGTTCCTTATTAGGTAATCAATAATTACTGAATGGGATTGGCATCATTAAGAACTAATAACTATGACAAATTATGAAGAATTACTAATTAATTGCTAATCACAATATTAACATGTCTGAGATGTGAGCAATGGTCTTTTTTTACTTTCAATATAGTCATAAAAATGCATCACTAATTACTCAAGTGTTACCTAGTCGCTCTTCAAGAACTACTTGTCATCTGGACCATTATTTTAAAGAGAAAAAAAGATGTTTTCACTTTAAAATAATGGTCCAGATCACTAGCAGTTCCTGCAAGTAACACTTGAGTAATTAGTGATGCATCTTATGACTATATTCAGAGTAAAGAAGATTACGTCTCAGACAATAGCAACTTTATTTATATAGCACAATTAAGACAACACGAGTTGACCAATGTGCTTTACAATGTCACACAAAAAACAAGCATTACACAGGCAACACATATAATAAAATGATCACAGATTAAAAGCTATTGAAAACAGATGCATTTTGAGTTGTACTTTAAAATCCTGTACAGTAGCAATGTCTCTAATATGTTTAGGCAAACTGTTCCAAAGTTTAGGCACTGCTACAGCAAAGGCGCGACCTCCTTTTTGACTCAGATGTGTCCTAGAAATTTTGAGTAACTTCTGAGTCGCTGATCTCAAAGTTCACCCAGTCTGATATTCAATTAAGAGATGTGAGAGATAGGCCGGTGCGAGTCTATGTAAGGATTTGTACACCAATAACAGAAGTTTAAAATCAATCCTATAATAGACTGTAAGCCAATGCAGGGAGACCAGGGTAGGAGTAATATGTTCACGTTTTTTTTTTATACCCATTAAAAGTCTAGCAGCAGAGTTTTGAACTTTTTGCAGATGAGAAATAGATGACTGACTAATTCCCTTATATATCCCATTGCAATAGTCAAGTCTTGATGTTATCAACGCGTGAATCGCAGTTTCCAGACCAAACGTGATTTCATCTTAGCTAGATTGCTTAAGTGAAAGAAACTTGACTTAAAGGAGTAGTTCACTTTAAAATGAAAATTACCCCATGATTTACTCTCCCTCAAGCCATCCTAGATGTATATGACTTTCTTCTTTCTGATGAACACAATCGGAGTTATATTAATAAATATCCTGACGCTTCCAAGCTTTATAATGGCAGAAAGTGTAACGCCTCTCGCAGTTCAAAACGCTTACGCTACATTCTAGTTATCTTTTTCCATATACTTCTGTATATTTTACTATATCAAGTTTTAAATATGGGTATTTTTCTTACAAAACCCAATCTATTCACTTCAGAAAGCCTTTATTAACCCCTCGGAGCAATATGGAGTACGTTTATTTTTTGAGCTTCAAACTCAATGGACCTGCCATTATAAGTAAATCATGGGGTTATTTTCATTTTAAAGTGAACTACTCCTTTAAAGTTTATTTACAACAGAATTTATCTGTTTGTCCAGCTTTAGAGAGCTGTCAAAATACACACCTAAATTTAGAACATGTTTTGACATGAGGTGACAAAGAGACAAAATCTAGTTGTGCTGTACCCCTGGCTCCACTAAGAACCGCAAACTATAATCTCAGTCTTGTTTTCATTTAGATGTAAAAAATTAGAAGCCAACCATGTTTTAAGATCTAAAAGACCATAAGAGGTTCTAAACCATTTTCGTGTGATAGTGGCAAATACACTTGTATTTCATCAGCATAGCAGTGAAAAGAAATATTATATTTCTTGAAAATATTTCCTAAAGGAATCATATAGAGAGAGAGCAAGGATGGAGCCTTGAGGCACACCACACATGATCGGTGCTGATCTAGAGGAACAGGCCCTGATATTCATTACCATGCTTCTACAAGTCAGATAGGATAATCACAACAATAATGTTGTGATTAGTAAATAATTAGTCATTCTTCATAATCTGTCATAGTTAGTTGATAGTTATTAATGATGCCAATCTCATTCAGTAATTATTGATTACCTAAATAAGGAACTACCTCAGTCCTAAATTTGATATCACTTACTGATTAGTTAATCTTGTTTCCATATTAGTTAATAGTAGTAGCTGAAGTGTTAATGTAGTGCTACTCATTTGTCCTGCATTACTTCCTGCATAGTTACCTATTAATGACGAACCATTATTCTAAAGTGTTACCTAAAAATGTCTAAAATTCTTAGCCTAAAATGCACTAAACCTCACTGTATATGTCAGTGTGAGCACACTACTTGTATTTGTTTTATACTATAAACAGTATATAGTGCAGAGGTATGCAAAATGGGAAGCACCGGCTTCCTCCCTCTGAAGCTTTATCAGCTGTTGTTGATGTTCCCCAGAGTAATTTACAAAAATGAGTGGTTTATACACTTTTGTTATCTTTTATATACTTTATGCATTGTTTCCTTATCCGTTTTATTTGATGAATCACTACCTCCCACGTCTCCCCTGATTGAGAGACAAGTTTGCTCAACAAAAGCACATTACTGTACTTCCAAAATACTGAATTTTGAAAGAATTTACCTCATAGATGGTTGTTTTGATAAAAGGCTTAGTACACAAACCAACTGTGCTGTCTCTGGATATTAGTGGCAGTGTGTTATTGGCAACAGAGCCGAGACTTCACACACCAGCAGGGAAACAGACATCAGCAGTTTACTGTACTGCTCTAACCACACAACTTTCCGCTCGATATAGGCACATGCTTTGCCCAGGATATTTATAGCTTTCTCAAGTTAAACAGTTTGAGGGAATGTTTCTTAGCCAATCATTATAATGCTGTTCCCCTGTGATAAGGTGACCAGTTAAAACGTAGCTGAGTCATATAAACAGGAACTAATGCTGATGTATTAAACCTTCACATAAAAAATAAGGGAGATGGGATCCGTATAATCCAGCCATGCTTGGACCACGTAGCTGATTTGGTACCATAATGTGAAATGTGGCCTGGTTCAAGGGCACCATGTGATTTGAGTTAATCTAAAAAAACCTGAGAGGAGCACATTACCTGGAAAAAATGCAGCAGGTGGTGTTAAATTCATCAAGTCTGCCAGTGGGAGAGAGGCAGCAGGATTTTATCTCTAGGTTCACCTGGCTGTTATTTGTTTTGAGGTTGATGACGACACGCAGGTTTCCTAGGGCAGGGATGAGATCTCCGGGCATGATATCTTTCTCCAAGTTCAGACTCATTTCTGCTGTGTAGTTGCCAGTGCCGCAGATATCATCAGAGATTAGCGCCAGACTGGAAGAAGACAATCAGAGATGATCAAAATCCAATTGAGTGCAGTGAAAATTAATCATGCTGACTACAGTTTATCACCATGCTGACATCTCTATAGATTGCATCTGTACTTGCAAAAAGTACAATTTTTGCTAAAGTTTATTCAGTTCCATCCACAACAACAACAGCCACACTTCTTTGGAAAATTAAAATAAAATAAATAAATAAAAAACTAGTGCAATTTTCTAGCAAAAAAAAAACAAACAAAAAAAAAACATGTTTGATTTGTTTCAAATAGTCCACCAGATAATACTGATGTAAGTGGCACACTAAAATGCGTTAATAGTTATTGATATGAAATTCAAAAATCTGTAAAAAGTGATCAGTTGACTTAACTTTGCAGTGAGTAAAACCGTTGCCTTAGAATTATAAACCATGCGTAATTGAAAAAATTAAGTTATGTGGAATTGTCGTTCACATAACTTAATTTTTTCAATTACGCATGAAATGTATTAATTTTAAGGCAACGGATTTCTGTCTATCTATCTATCTATCTATCTGCTTATTGATCTAGCACAGCACAAATGCTAATCAAATTGTTTCTGTTCCACATTAAAAGTGATTGAAGAGTTCTGAGTCATTACCCACTGAGAGAATCGGATGATATAACCATCCTCTTCCTGTTTATTACTGGCAGGTCTGACACAAACTCAGTAGATCTCCCTGAGTCACTTTCAGCAAATGGAGTGGTGGCATGTGAAATATCTTCACTCCCTCCCATGGAGTGTAATGAACCATTGGGGAGCAATTGTTTCTCTGTACTTGAGAAACTCAAATCTGTGTGGAACTTTTCCCCAGTAACAGCAGACAGCGCAGTCCGCCCAATGTGTTTTTGTACATCATCTGTTGTGCCTAAACTGGACATTTCGTCAGATGGAAAGTTCGATTGCGTTGTTTGTGAATGCTGATTTACTGTTGAGAGAAAATCGGTCTGGTCTTCAGTTAAGGTCAAATGCTCTTTATGCAACACATTCTGCATTTGAAAAAGAAACAAAGGAAAAGTTGTTCCATTGGATGATTCAAGGGGTGACGTGTCCAGGGCCCCTTCTGGACGTGCTGCAGCTGTTGTGTGCCTACTGATGCCAGAAATTCGGCTGGATGTCATGTTCTGAGGATGCTCCTTAACATCTGATAAATTTACAAACATATGATGTGATAAAAGTGAATTTTTGTGGTTGTCTTGTCCACTTTTTTGCGCTATTGCTGGCCCAATAGACACTGAAGGTGAAGCAGAGAGGGTCAAACGTTTAAACTCTGTATTCAAGTGAACAATGGGGGAAACATGTGTGTGAATTGGGTGTAAAACAATATTGTGCGGAATTGGCGTCAACAAGGTCTGATTCATGCGTACAACTGAACGACTGTTCTGATCATGGTGTTTCAGAGTTGTTGGTTTAACCATGTCATCTCTCTTTTTTAAGTATGACTCAATCTCAAGTACAGATTGTGTTTGTGGTGTTTCTGTGAGAAATATCTCTCTAGGGTGAGCTTCAATGAGCCGCTGGACTGATGGGATACTGCTAACTGTGTAGCTCCCGAAAAACACCATCACAGTCCCTCTTGGGTTTTTAAGATCTTGTTGTTTGTCGTCTAACGGCAACCCAATCTTTCCAGTTGTCAACGAGTGATTTAAAAAGGCGTACTCGCTATTGCTTTTCTTTTTTGAGATAACTTTGTCATCGGTTGTCACAGTATTTTGTGACTTACTAAAAGGTGTTGGTAGCAGAAAGGACTTATTTTGCAGAACTGCATGAGCTAAAAGCGAGATGTTGGTAAAAGACACCCAAGGTTTTAAAAACATAGTTGTTGTAATGAAGGTCTTTGTTGTGGATATGTTGCTGTTTGTAAATGGGACCTTAAAATGTGACATGTTTTTGTTGATTGTGGTTGTGTTTACTGTTAATCTGCTTGAGTTCATGTTTGCCATCTCTGATATGATGTATGGGACTTTTTGTGACACATCATACTGTTGGTTTTGGTTAGTAGAGTTGAATTTAGTGAAGTTTTCCATATCTGTGAATGTCTTCACAGTTGCAGATGAAGGTGGAATCGATTCACGAGCTTGAACTGATACAAAAGGCTTTAATCTCTCTGAGGGGAAATGATTTAGAGGCTTTTGAGGCTGATGATCGTTCGCTTTGAAAACATGAAACACATTCTTAAGCTTTGTCAGAGGTGGAAGAGGCACTGCTGTAGATGATTCATCAAACTGATTGAGGTGTTTTGAAGTGTCTTCTTGAGGTGAAAGGATTCGGAGAGCGGCAAGTGAACTTTGAGTCTGTTTCATGAACATTCGCTTATTTGCTATAGTTGCTTCCTCAGCGTTGGTAAATGAGGCAGTACTAAAGGCTATCAATTCACTCAGCCGAACTGGAAAATGATCAATTCTGTTACGTTTCTCTGTCACAGAGATATTAGATGTTCTGGCTTCTTTGGTACAAAGATCTGATGTTTTGAGTAGAGAAGAGTTTTGAGCGACCAAAGAAAGGTCACTTTTATTCAGGCGATGAACGAAACTGTTTGGTGAGGTTTGGAGTGTTGGTTTAATTTGACGCTCTTTACTTGATTTGGTGTAAAAAATTGATTTGCTTTCTAGTCCATCCCTCGCTGAGACAATTCTATGCACAGAGTCAGATATCAACCGCGAGGCCACAAATTGTTTTGTCACGTGCATATCGCCAGAAGCTGTTACCATGTTTGAAAAATAATTCAGCGTGGTTGCGTCTGGAATCTTTGTAGGAGTCAGCTTTGAAGCAGAGAATAAAAACATTGAGTCTGGGTACTTTAGTGACACCCCGAAGGGTTTTGGTCCATTGGGGCTGGGATTTTTGCTGCTTTCTGTCATTTTATTAACTATTACTTGGCTGGTTGATTTCACTTGTAATGAAGCATCAAAGATCAATGAACTTGGTGAAAGCAGATTCTTCTGTTCTTTTGGCTCATGCTCAGATCCATTTTTTGGATTTTGACCAAGCTCAGTAGTTAAAAGCCCTAAACCCTGCAAAACTGTAAAATGCATAATGGTTGAATGATTCTTATTCAAAGAAGCCTCTTCAGTACGATTCAGAGAGTTATCAGCTCTAAACGACTCCAGAGTCCAATTTTCATTCTTGTTTTCACCCTGCCTTTCCACACTCTCGTTTGGCTCCCCAAGGTTATCAATTACTGCTGGATCAGAGGCTGATACCATGGGAATGTCATTTGCAGGCGAAGGAGTAATAGACTCCAGGACTCTTTGATTCTTGCTTTCCAGTGAAGCGTGAAAAAAAGCTGAGATCTTTTCCCTGCCTCTGGACAGATGAGCAGCAGGCATCATGGTGTCATTCATCATAGACTCAAATTCAGCTTCAGCTGAGGGATGAAGCCTTCCCTCATCATTGGAGATCAATGAGAGGTCTCCTTCGGACTGAAACGGCTTTGCTGCAGTGCCATCCTTACCCGTGGAATGTGAACCATAAGCTAAGACAAAGCTTGGCCCATTTGAGGTAATTGCATCTTTATCAGTGGTTGTGGTTGCATTTACTGTACTTGAGTGCTGCCTCTCATGTGGTGTATGGAACAAATTTGTCCCTGGAGAACTGATTACAGCCACAGTCAGGCGATCAGGGCTTTCGGTGGAAACTTTTCCACCGTTGTCACTAGAGCTGTTTTGCTCTTCTGATGGCATAGTTATTATGAAGGTTGCGCTCTCGGTTTGCAGGGACTGAAAGCCTTGCAGGCCCTCCTCCTTAGCACTCACTGAAAAAAAGCAGAGTTGCAATTTTGCTTGTGAGATGGCTCATAAAATACACATAAATACCTATATAGTATAAACAGTTTGAGAGGTATTAAAATTTTACGACTGAATACAGTATATATATGTATATATATGTATATATATATATACAGTTAAAATTATTGCATGCATAAGGATTGTTCCATAACAGTACAAACACCCTATCTAATGAATAATTCAGTGCTCTTTATTAGACAGAAATGTGTTATATGTTTTGGGAAATTATGCAATCTCTGAATAGTTGTAACCGCTGGACAGAAGCACAGAACTGCACACATAAGAACAGGTCCATAACACTGTATTGAATTGAAACATTTACCTTGTATCTAATCAATAGAGCTCTTTAAATATTTTTTGATACCTAATTAGTGGGTATAATGTGCAAGTCTCAAAATTATAATTACATATTTTTAATTATATAAAAATATAAAATACTATATATAAAATGATAAATTACATGCGTCCAAAATAAAAGTTTGTGTTTACATAATATATGTGTGTGTACGGTGTATAATTGTGTATATTTGAATACACACACATACATGTATATATTTAAGAAATATTTGCCTATATATATATATTTATATTATATATAAATATAAAAAAAATCTTAAATATATACATGCATGTGTGTGTATTTATATATACATATTATTTATACACAGTACACACACATATATTATGTAAACACAAACTTTTATTTTGGATGTGATTAATTGTGATTAATCGATTTGACAGCACTAATATATATATATATATATATATATGATTACATATACATTATATTCAGTTAGAATATATATATATATATATATAAATATGTTATTTTTATATAAAAAATATATAAAAATGTGTTAATTTTATAGTTTGTAAACTACAACTGTATTGTATAAACTATAATATCTTTAACTTGATCTCTAACTTGACATTTACTGTGCTGATCACAGCAGTTATATGCTCCAGCAGTTATTGAGGAAAAACTTAGTGTACATACCTGTGAGTCCAAAAATGAAAATTATGTAACCAATCCCCATACTTAATCTTCTCTCTCGGTTTATTTTAAGCTACACATACATAACATCATAATGAAACTATATTGAGATGCACTACACAGGATACTGTCCCAACAGAGCTCACACCACACTCTCTGAAGGAGCCTACTGTGAGCTTTACCTTCCTCTCTTGTCATTTATAAGTAGATTAGGTTACTGACACGTGAACAAAAGTGAGCTGAGAAAATGAAACGGATTTCAGCATCAGTAGAATCTCTCATCATCCTCATCGTGTTTGACTGTGTATAATTTTTCATGCACGCATCGGCTTGCGTGAGCTGCTATGATATCCGAGTCATCCATTATTAAACAGATCCAAATAAGACTCAGATACATTGTAGAGCAATGGTTCCCAACCTTTTTTCCAAGAGACCCCTATTTAAACATTCAACATTTTTAATGACAAGCAAAATCAGTTGTTAAGTTTTTAATAAATGCAACAACAGAAACATTAAAATAATAGCATTAAAGGGTTAGTTCACCTAAAAATGAAAATTCTGTCATCATTTACTCACCCTCATGTCATTCCAAACCCGACTTTCGTTCATCTTTGAAACACAAATTAAGATATTTTAGTGAAATCTGAGAGAAAATCTGTCCCTCCACTGACAGTCCATGCCACTTTGACGCTTCAAAAAGTTCATAAAGAGATTGTAAAACTAATCCATATGAATTGAACGGTTTAGTCTAAATAATGATGACAGTATTTAAATTTTTTTGGTGAACTACCCATTTAATTTATTGTAGTTAGTGTAACAGAACGACAAAAAAAATGCTTCCAGCACATTTAATAGTGGTGTACCACCTGCTCTGGGACAAACCATAAGTGTTAAGGTTCCATACTGCAGTCTGTTTGTGAAAGCCTGTCCCAAACCCTGGATTACACTATCAGACTCACTTCTGCTAAACCTATTTGAATTGTAACAATTTTACTCTTTTCTCATTACATCATTGAATGCTTTCTAAAGCTATCAAGTATGCAAAGGTGAGCAGGCTTTAACCATAATAATCTTCAAATGCAGTTTTATTAATCTTTTTATTCAACACATGAAAGCTACCATTAATCCATTTATCAACAAACAGGGAGCAAAATGTAATCAAGGCAACAGACTTCCCAAGTGAGTCATTTGGGATGAAAGGAAATTAAAACGTTTCGAAACGTTTCGAATATCTCTACAACAGCAGATAACAGAATCACATGTCAATGTGAATTCTCTCTAATTAAAATTAACACAGGAAACAGCTGCATAATCAAGATAGGCCTTAAGGCATGACAGTAATTTGTGGCCTCACTTAAGATGAGCATCTTAAGCTGTGAACCAAAGGACAGCATTCATCTGTATGTGTGTGTGCGTTTGCATGCGTGTCCTGAGTTATGGGGTCAATTATTGAGGAACCAAATGTGGGTAGTGGCTCACGTGATCAATCTCACACAGGAATGAAGGATTTCTAAACCATGAAGCTCCCTGAGTTTCTCCATGTGCCTGAAAAAAAAATCGAAACAGAAATTTATCAAACCAGCAGAATTAGGTTCTTTCTCATTTTGACCACGCAATGTATTCTGAACAACCAAACAGAAAACCAGATCTAAGAATATGAAATGCAAACAAGCATGAAAACGTCAGCCAGTTTGCTCTGCATATAAAGTAGGTTCATCAGTTATGTGTAATATTTTTGGCAGTGTCTGTAGTGTCTGTTTTCTGTCTAAAATGTCTTTTTTAGGCTGCAATCTGATCTCAAAGGTTTGAAATCTCACTTTAAAGACTCGTGCTCGGAGCAGCATTACCACTGAGAAATTGAAAGCTCATCAAAGTTGAATGCCATAAGATTCTGACTCTGTTGGATTGTCCTTGTTAGATGCCGACTGGGAGAATAAGACGCCTCAAAAACACTTAACTAAAAGAGCTACTTTTCTCAGGCCTGATCTTGTGAACCCTTCATAAATTAAAGATGAAGGGAAAAAACTTTAGGTCAATAAATGTATAAAGGTGCAATCGGTTAACAGCTGTAAAATGAAACGAGAATATAAACTAATGTCAAATGCAACAATCTGAATCACATCAATTAGGATGCCTTGCTTATGCCCTTAAACTGAAGATCTGCCATTTTTAAATTCATTATGCATTCAGAAAGTTCATCATCTTGTTGAGGTTAATTATGAGGAAGCACTATCTTTTCACCTTCATGTTTCCAAGAGTATCACTGCTGTATATAAGTCCATCAGTATGAATGTTAATCAATATATTGCAGGTGACTGCAAAAGGCAAGTCAGGCTTAATTGTACCTGGGCTCTATTTTGCACAGCTTCCCAAGGGTGATGGCTGCATTCTGCCGAACGGCTGCTCTTTTGGCATCTCCGGCAGTGTGCCGTAGCAGTAACAGCACACAGTCTGTGCCCAGGAGGCCACTGGCAGCTCCATTCACTTCTAAGCAATGGCCCATACACAAAGCTGCATTCCCCACCACCAACTCGTCAACGCCGCCCAGGAGTTTTCTCAAAGTGTGCAGCCCTGAATGAATAAATGTGTGTAGCACACAAAGTCACTGTAAGGCCACAGAGCTTAAGACATCATATTGAATCCAATCCTCTGCCTACCTGGCCCTCAGAACTCACGTTTGTCAAGCATAACCAGCTCCTCACAAGCCTGTGGGATTGAGGCAGTACAGACTGTCAGGGCTTTAATGGAGTATCTGGAGCTCATCTCTCCTCCAACCTGACGGGACAGACACACAAGCAAATTTCAGTTTAATCTCTACAATTGCCAACGCAATACTCTGCTAAAAAAATAAAAAACAACACAGCTGGTGACCAGAATACAAAAATGTGTAACAGAGCAGTTCTTTCTGCTATGTTCTTTGAAACATTTATATTGATTTAATTTCATAAAGGAAACTTTTTATTTTGTTTTGTGGTTAATAAAAACAGTTTCAATGTCAGCAAAGGATGAAACCAGACAGACAGACAGACAGACAGATAGACAGACAGACAGATAGATAGATAGATAGATAGATAGATAGATAGATAGATAGATAGATAGATTTGATGCCAACAAAGGATGAACCAGGCTATAAAGAAAGAAAGAAAGAAAGAAAGAAAGAAAGAAAGAAAGAAAGAATTGATACATATGGGACCCTATTATACACCCGACGCAATGCGACGCTAGGCGCAACGCAAGTGTTTTTTGCTAGTTTCAGCCCGACGCAGTTATCATTTTCACGTCCAGCGCCACGTTGTTTAAATAGCAAATGCACTCGCGCCCATCTGTTAGCCCATGGGCGTGCTGGTCTGAAAACGAGGTGTGTTCAGGCGCATTGTTGGCGCGTTGCTATTTTGAAGCAACCGAAAACGACTGCGCCATTGACCAGCAAAAACCTGTGCTAAAGTCAATAGCGCAGTATTTTTTGTGTTATGTAAAGTACGTGTTTGTAATATGCGCCTATATGCGGGTGCACAACGCGCATACACTCTGCTTGTTACACACACAGGGACGCGCAGCAGCATACAAACATTTTTAAATATTAAAAATAAAAGGATTCCTCTCTGGAGATGCGTTCAGTTTTTCCACTCACAAATTCTGCCATGTAAATAGCGAATCCGCCATGGTGCAGGCACAACTGGCTTTTAAAGGGAATGGGAGATGAGACTCTGATTGGTTTACTGCACGTTACGCCAAAAACACACCCATTACTCATTAAGAGACTAGGGACAACCCTTTTGGTCCATGCATTTTTTCCGTCGTTAAACTAGCAAAAGTGGATTCGGACACGCCCTAAGTACACCTGCACCATGCGCTCAGATCGTTAAAAAAGGGCCCGTGGTTTTAAAGGGTTAAAACGAATTATTATATATTGCAAAATTCAATTTGGAAATTTAGCTTCTGGGCTGATTTAAGTCAGTAATAATTTATAATCCACTGGTCCTATGCTGGGCTAAGAAGGTCTTTTCGGTAGTGATTTACATTGCCAATTTAATGCAAGGGGCATAATCTCTACCATCTCCAATATATTATATCTCATTTAATTTGACTTTATTTCCTTACAGACACTATTTCTGACCTGATATAGGCTCTACCTTCAGAATCTTCAGCAACTTCTTCACTATTCCATTCCGCACAACTTCCTGAGTGGCATCAGAAGACATCGGGAGGAGAATGCTCAGCAAACCTGCAGCTCTCTGAAGCCGAAGACAAAGCAACATGTTTGATACCACAACGTCCATCATTAGGACAGATAGGACATTGCAACAGGATTAGGCTGTACGCTGATGTATTTCAAGGCGGCTTGTCAAAATTGCAGCTCAAGCTGTATCACAGCAGTAAAACTCCACCACGAGGTGGAAACAGTCAAATCCATTATATATAAAGTAAACCCTTTCACCTTAACTGTACTCAGAGAAACAGCCTGACCGGAGAGATATGAAGCACCAAGGCAGCAAAACCCAAGCAAACAACCTGGAACCTGATTTACATAGTCAGAGAAAATAGTCCCCAATAGGGCCTGGGGCTGCTACGGTAATCACTATGGAAATGCTTCCATGCATGCGAAATCCTTCTCTCGGGGATGCTAGCCATCTAAGGACATCCATATATTTAAACTTCCATTTTTGATCTAGTACAACTTATATGTGTAAATGTTTTGTAGAGATCCTCTAGAGACGTGAATATGCAGGGCTTCACAACATCCCACATCCTGCAGGATGAACATTTTAATAATTAATGTGCAGAAATCTACAGTTCAAACGTTCTGGTGGCTCCCATCATCAAGGGGTGGGTTAAAGCTCGAAAATGAAATTCAACTCACTGTGATGACGCCTCCAGAGGAATCGCTCAGCAGGTCCAAGCACCTGCTGCTGGCCAGAACAGCGTGCTCCTGTGTGTTAAAAGAGAGCCAAAAAAAGCATTCTCTCCTTTGCTGTTTCAGACATGATTGCAACATATGGAGAGAAAAGGCACTAGCAAAACATTATGCCTATCCAAGGCCCTTTGGCTACAAAAGTGCTTGATGTGTTGGATGAGGGCTGGCCCAAAGCCCAGCATATTAAACTTCCTGCTTTACCTGGACAACTTGAAAGGGATGTGAGGCTAAGTTGATCATCAAACCCAGGAGGGGATAGAGGACACTTCTACATTCACAGGCGACACACTGCTTCTGCAACCAAAACAGAGCTTTATCTCGACAGTGCCGGAAATTAAATTCATGTCCTTTCGCAGTTTTAGCGTCTGTGGGAAATGGCGGTTTCACAGCTCATGCAACAAGATAGCAAAAGGAGCTTAGAAAACAAACCCTTGGAATCAAAATTCACAGTGCAAGACATCATACATAATTCAGCAATGTTCATGGACGGAGTATTTGGGAGCTTGGTAGTGATGTAAAGGGGTATCATCTCCAAGCTTACCATTGCTTGAAGAGAGCATTTCCAAAATTCTTCACGTCCTGCCAGCTTTTTATTGATGACATCATCCAGAGCCATGCTCCCGATGACAGAAATCACAGAAGCCAGGATCTTGTGGTCAGCTGTCATGATATTTGACTACATGGGAAAAACAGTATTAGCTGAAATTTGGACTATTTGAATTATGTGCACTAACATTTTTTTGAAAGAAATGAATACTTTTATTCAGCATGCATTAAATAATTTAACACTGACAGTAAAGAAGTGTTTCTTGGATAAATCAGCAATATTAAAATGAAGAAAGAAGAAAGTTTTTCTGTGTAACAGGATAAGTACACCCTCTAACTACCTTTATAACAAGACACAAGAAACAACTCTCATCTAATACTCATCATATCAGTAATTAGATGTCTACAGGGACATATTTGTTTGCTGCACTTTGCAGGTTTGGGTCTTTTGCTGCCAGAAGACTATAGGATGATAAAATAATATCTTGGTACAGCTTAAATCAAAACTAAATAGACTCCTTATCATGTGGAGTCAACCTTCAGGAAGAGGGTTATGGATGACATAATACAGAGTCAGACGGAAGACATTTCAATGCTAAGATGCATTAAGGGTCTTTGATCAATAAGAAAGGGTTTCTTTATGTGACTGTATGTTGTAACTACAAGGTATATAATAGTCATATGTGACCCTGGACCACAAAACCAGTCATAAGGGTCATAAATATCTAAGCTTTAAATAAATAAGCTTTCCACTGATGTATGGTTTGTTAGGATAGGACAATATTTGGCAGAGATACAACTATTTGAAAATCTGGAATCTAAGAGTGCAAAAAAATCTAAATATTGAGAAAATCGACTTTAAAGTTGTCTAAATGAAGTCCTTAGCAATGCATATTACTACTAATAATACATTTTTGATATATTTACGATAGGAAATGTACTAAATATTTTCATGGAACATGATCTTTACTTAATATCCTAATGATTTTTGGCATAAAACAAAAATCGATAATTTTGACCCATACAATGTATTGTTGGCTATTGCCACAAATATTCCCGTGCAACTTATGACTGGTTTTGTGGTCCAGGGTCACATATGTCTTCTAGTTGTAAAGGCAGCAATGTACAACCTGGTGCCAAAATGTCTGATAAATCAAGTACTAGAATATGATTTTATGATTTAGACTATTATAATTATTGAGAAGATGATTATGAATGATGTTTCATAATACATCACCAGCTGATGTTCAAGAGGAATGGCAAAAACTGCTGTGAAGTTCTTCCTTGACTGAATCTTAAATCTGAAAAAGATAAACAAAAAATTTTATTAAATAAAAAAATTAGCCACTTAACAGAATAAAGCTCAACAGACTAAAATCCTTAGATAACTCTCTTGCTGTAATGTGCAAAGAGCTGTGGGGGCAAAAGATAAAAATGCGTTATAATGTGGTGGGCGCTGATCCAAGCAGATCTATGGTTTCAAATTTCACGTTGGTGACGCCCCACGTAAAACACGAGACAAGACCAATATGGCTAACCATCCTTATCTAGAAACAAGAGAGCGGCTTGAATTCACTGAACACTTTTCATTGACTATCCATCAAACCGTTATGCCATTCTCATTTCCTTTTGTGCATGAAGTGGCTGCTTAATTCCATCTCCTGGTCACCCGGAGCACCTTTCTCTATCTGTAAGGTGGTGAATAGCTAGAAACGGCAAGAAACTCTCTCACAGAGATAAATGGAGGGATTTGTGAATGTGATGGATTGTTTTGTCTTAAATGTGTTCACTTTGCGTTCTCAAGGGACCTGGGCTGTTGAGCTGAATGAATTTGAATGTGTCTCGATTTAATACGTGCAAGTGACTATAATGTATGGGAATCTACTAGACTCTCAGGTGGGTCGTGCCCAAGATTTTGTAAAAAGGGTCAGTTTTGCGGTCTCTCTCACGGGCATTCATATGGTAAGGGCGACTGTATTGATTGTGCATACTTATTTTCTGCAGCCAAGTTCTTCAGAACTGTCAGCGCTGACGTGGAGCTCGTATCACGGCAAACACAGCTCATCAGGTTCTCTGCCATTCTACAGGAGACAGAAAGCATTCATTATGGGCTCATTAAAATGACTTCAATAAAACATGCTTGAACAGTAGGAGGCCTTCTGCATGCTAGCTAATGAGATAAATCACAGATATCGTAGGAACACCACACTTAAATCTCCTGCTCTGGTTTGTAGAAAACACACAAGGTTGGGATGAAATTCACATCAAAGTGGATTAAAATAATTATTAGTAAATATTGTAAAAAGCAATACATATATTTATTTTAAACATATGCACTTTTTGATATATTGAATGAATTATGCTGTTTAAATATTCAAATTCAAATATTCAGTGATGCAAACAATTAGTATTCTAACAGAACATAAGAGGAAAAAAACATTACTTTTAAGAGATAAAAAATGTATCAGTATAAACATGGAGTGTCTTTAAAGTAGCGCCTAAATGCTCAGTTATTAATGATATGTGATTTATTACTTATTAATTATGTTCTCTGAGTATGTATTTTTATCTTTACCCCTGATCTAAAGCCATCACAGTATTTCTTAGCAGTGTGGTACACCAATCCATTTTTTTCACATAATTAGTCCCGTCTAAATGGCTCATTTGACCTCATATGTGTTATGTTGTAAGTAATTAATTCATGGTACATCATTTTGTAGACTGCAATGCAATGCATTCAATATGAAACCAAAAATACTGTACGTACTGGCATAAATTAAGGTTGTCGATGAGCACGTTCCTTCCGTGCTGAGTTTGTGAGAACAAGCTGAGCAATTCCAGGCTTTCCCTCTGTATTTCAGATACCGGTGATGCCAACATCTGGACCATGTGTTGTCTAGTAACAGGACACTCCATCAACAGCTGTTGGTTCTGCTCTGGAAGGAACACAATTATGGAGAGGGTTTAATAAAGACAAATGCAAATTTAAGTGACCAGTTAATGAGATTACAACTGAAGGGCACAAAGTACTTACTAAAGAGACTTTTAATGTGGGAGGCAATAACAATTTCACTGCTAGCAGGCAAGAACAGGATAAATTGATACTGACTTGAATTCCGACAATTTCACAAATCCCTTATTACTTTAAAAGAAAGGGGGAGAAGAACCAGATCAAGTGGTATCGATACATTTTAAGTTTTCCAGTGAGAGACCGTTTAAAAGGATAAAAAAGGAATGTGCAAATGGGATTTCTATTTTTTCCTCAGCAATAGCATCTTTCATTTTCAAGGTCTTTGAATAAGATTCATACGCTCACATGCTGCATTTCATCTTACCGTTTCCACTGCAAACTGTCCTCCATAGTTTGACTACATACATGCATAGATCCACTGCACATGGATCTTTTGAATTCTGTGAGAGACAGCTAAATACAGAAAGGGAAAAACTGTAAACACACTTCAGTCATGCATGGAGTTAAAGGGATAGTTCACCCAAAAACAAAAAAAAAAATGCTTTTGCATCCTTTTTGAATGTTTGAATGTCCTCTTTCATTTGAAATGCATGGAAAAGAACGACATTCTTCAAAAATTGTGTTCCATGAAAGAAATAGTCATACGGGTCAGTGTTGAACTAAAAATATTAGAACGTTTTTGTTAATTGAAATAAAGCTGAAACAA
The DNA here is from genome assembly GCA_039654105.1 of Coreius guichenoti. Lineage (NCBI taxonomy): Eukaryota > Metazoa > Chordata > Actinopteri > Cypriniformes > Gobionidae > Coreius > Coreius guichenoti. The sequence continues at coordinate 26,972,174 of CM077174.1, forward strand.
AATAAAACATAAATATTAGATGACAAGCTTAAATGAAAATTAGAAATTTTGCTTTTGGCAGCTAACTAAAATAAAAGAAGTTTAAGTTAAAAGCACTAAAACTAAAAATTAAAGCTAAATAGAAATATTAAAACCTTAATAAAAATGGCGCATCATTTCAAACTTTATAATTTTTTTAAAAATAAAATTTACAAAAACACCCAAAACCCAAAAATTATTACTCATTAATTATTCACCCTAATGTCATTCCAAACCCGTAAGACATTCGTTCATCTTCGGAACACAAATGAAGATATTTTTGATGAAATCCGAGAGCTTTCTGACCCCTCCATAGACAGCAACATAAATAACACTTTCAAGGCCCAGAAATCGAGAGTGAGGATCAGAGGCGTTGTGTGAACATGATGGTTATTGTAGTTCAAGACTAAATGTGAGCATGCATTTACTCATATCACTTGCACAAAAACAGATTCAGTATTATTAAAAATGAATAAAAACTGTGAAATGTAAATGCAAAAACAAACATGCAATAATTAAATGTGTTAAATAATACAAATATACTTTATGTATTTAATGTCACTTTATCAACCAATATCTTTGCTGCCGACCTTCAATGATCCAATTCAACCATACCAATAAGCAAAAATTATTTTAATTAAACCACATTTGTTTCATTTTTTTTATTGCTGAAGTACAAACCCGATTCCAAAAAAGTTGGGACACTGTACAAATTGTGAATAAAAAAGAATGCAATAATTTACAAATCTCATAAACTTATATTTTATTCACAATAGAATATAGATAATATATCAAATGTTGAAAGTGAGACATTTTGAAATGCCATGCCAAATATTGGCTCATTTTGGATTTCATGAGAGCTACACATTCCAAAAAAGTTGGGACAGGTAGCAACAAGAGGCCAGAAAAGTTAAATGTACATATAAGGAACAGCTGGAGGACCAATTTGCAACTTATTAGGTCAATTGGCAACATGATTGGGTATAAAAAGAGCCTCTCAGAGTGGCAGTGTCTCTCAGAAGTCAAGATGGGCAGAGGATCACCAATTCCCCCAATGCTGTGGCGAAAAATAGTGGAGCAATATCAGAAAGGAGTTTCTCAGAGAAAAATTACAAAGTTTGAAGTTATCATCATCTACAGTGCATAATATCATCCAAAGATTCAGAGAATCTGGAACAATCTCTGTGCGTAAGGGTCAAGGCCGGAAAACCATACTGGATGCCCGTGATCTTCGGGCCCTTAGACGGCACTGCATCACATACAGGAATGCTACTGTAATGGAAATGGGCTCAGGAATACTTCCAGAAAACATTGTCGGTGAACACAATCCACCGTGCCATTCGCCGTTGCCGGCTAAAACTCTATAGGTCAAAAAAGAAGCCATATCTAAACATGATCCAGAAGCGCAGGCGTTTTCTCTGGGCCAAGGCTCATTTAAAATGGACTGTGGCAAAGTGGAAAACTGTTCTGTGGTCAGACGAATCAAAATTTGAAGTTCTTTTTGGAAAACTGGGATGCCATGTCATCCGGACTAAAGAGGACAAGGACAACCCAAGTTGTTATCAGCGCTCAGTTCAGAAGCCTGCATCTCTGATGGTATGGGGTTGCATGAGTGCGTGTGGCATGGGCAGCTTACACATCTGGAAAGGCACCATCAATGCTGAAAGGTATATCCAAGTTCTAGAACAACATATACTCCCATCCAGATGTCGTCTCTTTCAGGGAAGACCTTGCATTTTCCAACATGACAATGCCAGACCACATACTGCATCAATTACAACATCATGGCTGCGTAGAAGAAGGATCCGGGTACTGAAATGGCCAGCCTGCAGTCCAGGTCTTTCACCCATAGAAAACATTTGGCGCATCATAAAGAGGAAGATGCGACAAAGAAGACCTAAGACAGTTGAGCAACTAGAAGCCTGTATTAGACAAGAATGGGACAACATTCCTATTCCTAAACTTGAGCAACTTGTCTCCTCAGTCCCCAGACGTTTGCAGACTGTTATAAAAAAGAAGAGGGGATGCCACACAGTGGTAAACATGGCCTTGTCCCAACTTTTTTGAGATGTGTTGATGCCATGAAATTTAAAATCAACTTATTTTTCCCTTAAAATGATACATTTTCTCAGTTTAAACATTTGATATGTCATCTATGTTGTATTCTGAATAAAATATTGAAATTTGAAACTTCCACATCATCGCATTCTGTTTTTATTCACAATTTGTACAGTGTCCCAACTTTTTTGGAATCGGGTTTGTAAGAGTGTTGAACTTTCTTCTCCTGCATCCTATTCTTCTGAATGACAGCATAGCTGAAAGGTTTGAGCTGTGCCCTCTACCTTCATTTAATGAAGAAAAACAAAAATAATGACTTTACTCAATTTCGTTCTGGCCTGTGCCAGTCTCCTACGCTGTTTACGCTGTAAATACAGTGTAGCTCCCGCGCATGCGTCGTGGTGCTCACGTGAACAGCATCGGCTGCCGTAGATCTCGAGAGCGCTGCACTATTTACAACATAAACTGCGTGTGAGACTGACACAGGCTAGAACAAAATTGTTGAATCAAGTCGTTATTTTTGTTTGTTTTTGCGCACAAAAAGTATTCTCGTCGCTTCATAAAATTAAGGTTGAACCACTGGAGTCACATGGACTATTTTAACATAATTTAAAAGCCCATAATTTAATACTTTTCTGGACCTTGAAAGTGTTAATTACGTTGCTGTCTATGGAGGGGCCTGAGAGCTCTCGGATTTCATCAAAAATATCTTCATTTGTGTTCTGAAGATGAACAAAGGTCTTACGGGTTTGGAATGACATGAGGGCGAGTAATTAATGACAGAATTTTCATTTTTTGGGTGAACTATCCCTTTAAAATGAAAAATGAAAATATAAAAATAAAAGATCATTTAAAATAACAATAAATACAACAATAGTATATAAATAATAATAAAATAACACTGATATGGGTTTGGAAGGACCAGTGTTGGGGAAAGTTACTTTTAAAAGAAATGCATTACAATATTGCGTTAGTCACTAAAAAGTAACTAATTGCCTTACTTAGTTACTTGGAAAGTAATGTGCTGCGTTACTTTTGTGTTACTTTTTCTCACCTGGGCTGGGCTCACACTAAAAGTGAATGAATAAGCTTTAGGCTGAAGGAAAAACATGCCTGTACAGTAGAGGGCACAGCTCAAACCTTTCAGCTGTGCTGTCATTCAAAAGAATAGGACGCAGGAGAAGAAAGTTCAACACTCTTACTTCAGCAATAAAAAAAAATGAAACAAATGTGGTTTAATTAAAATAATTTTTGCTTATTGGTATGGTTGAATTGGATCATTGAAGGTCGGCAGCAAAGATATTGGTTGATAAAATGACATTAAATACATAAAGTATATTTGTATTAACACATTTAATTATTGCATGTTTGTTTTTGCGTTTACATTTCACTGTTTTTATTCATTTTTAATAATACTGAATCTGTTTTTGTGCAAGTGATATGAGTAAATGCATGCTCACATTTAGTCTTGAACTACAATAACCATCATGTTTCGCACATCGCAGACAACACCTCTGATCCTCACTCTCGATTTCTCTCAACATAGGGACAGGAGAGCTGTCAGTCAATAAATGGGAAAACAAAGTAACTTGCGTTGCTTATTTGAAAATGTATTTTAGATTTTAGATAGATATTTTGTTGTAAATTTAAAAGTAATTTGTTACTTTACTCATTACTTCAAAAAAAGTAATCTGATTACATAACTCACGTTACTTGTAATGCGTTACCACCAACACTGGGAACGACATGAGACTGATGAAATAATGGCAGAATTGTGGCTGAACTATCCCTTTAAACAAACATATTTTATAGATTAGACACCACATGTATGCAAACTGTATGAAACAAACATAGCGAATCTCCCAAACAAACCAATCAATCATTGTCAAACACAGATAAACCATTTCAATTTCATTCTGGTGTGGAAAGCTAAATTCCAACACAGGACATGACCACACAATGCATTTAAATGCATTCAAATTAGCCAAATAATTTTAATAGCATATTTGGTTGGAGCAAGACAACCGATAAGGGGAGAGAAAGCTACTTGTTAAATGATGAAGATGCAATCTGTCATATGTGGATTATGTATGCACACTTTACAATACTATAAGAACTATGCACAAAGCTTCAAATTCAATTAATTTAAATACAACTTCTGGAGACCTTTACACAGCCATTTTCAAATGTTGAAAGTACATTCTGACCACAAACTGTCAGGTTCACTTCTTAAGCAACCTTACCTTCTTACAATGTTATTGCCATTAATGATACTGAATCCATTGTTTAATCTGAATAATGTCTGCCCAGTACCTGTGAGGGACACCAGATAAGGTCAGTGTTAGTAGGTGTGTAGTGAGAGCAATATATCAACACTAAATCACAGTAGCCAGCCTCAGACACACAATATGCTTTGTTCAAGGGCAAAAGAGCGTACAAGGAGAATAAACAAAAGCTCATTAAGAATAAGAGAGCGCTACCTTATCTACACAAAAGCAGTGTTCGTTCTGAGGAAATACTAGAAATTAGCTCACAAAGAGCCATTCATGTATCTCACCTGTACAAAACATTGTCACAAAGCTTTCAGTCTTGAAGAGCTTTCAAGATTATGCTTAACAATGCACAGGTCCATATTTTACCCTTGCGGAATACTTCTGGCACTTTAAATAGCTTTAAAGAGAGGATTTCTGTTGGAAAGGACTGCAGTATGTAAAGTAGGAAGTCAACTTTAAAAAAAATGTATCATGGTTTCCACAAAAAATTAAGCAGCATAACTGTTTTGAGCATTGATAATAAGCAAATCAGCATATTAGAATGATTTCTGAAGGATCACGTGACACTGAAGACTGGAGTAATGATGCTGAAAATTCAGCATGGACATTACAGGAATAAATTACCTTTTAAATTCAAATATAAAATAGTTATTTGAAATGTAATAATATTTCACAAACTGTTTTACTGCAGTTTTGATCAAATAAATGTGGCTTTGGTAAGCATAAGAGACTTCTTTCAAAAAGAAGTCCCCAAACAACTCTAGTGTACATTCAAACAAGTCAACTATAATAAAGGTACATTTTAACTGAAATGTTAAATGTTTTATTGTTTCATAATAACTCGACTGTTACAATTTTGTAATAAAAAATAATAATAATAATAAAAAAAGATTTAAAGGCACAATATGTAACATTTTTAGATTAAAATATCCAAAAACCACTAGAACAATGTTATATATTTTGTTGACCTATGTACATTATCCCAAATGTTTCCAGCAATGTTTAAATCCAGAGAAATCAACTATTTTATCCAGTGTTACGGACTGTGTCCTTGCGTCGCCTGTCAATGACATCATATCCGCGCTACCTTTGATTTCCATAGAAACCATGGAAACACCAAAGATGCTTTAATATAGTACGTATTTTACATCAGACAGGCGAGCAACACTAATCATTGTTATCCTTTCCATCGGCTGTGGAGGTGAAGAGTCAAGACTACAACTCCCATAATTCCACGCTCATTCACAGCATCATCAAGCTATGCCTTTGTTTTGAATAAGCGACCTCTAGAGGCGAAACTTACATACTGTGCCTTTAAAAATCTGCTGATTATATTATTTGTGTTTATACTAGTGCTGTCAAAACGATTAATCGCAATTAATCATGATTAATCGCATCCAAAATGAAAGTTTGTGTTTACATAATATATGTGTGTACTGTGTATAATTATTATGGTATATATAAATACACACTCATTCATGTATATATTTAAGAAATATTTGCATGTAAATACTGTATATATATTTATATAAGGGGGCAAGATGGCTGCCTATTAAGGACTACAAAACCCAGGCTGCCTGAGAGAGCAGCTGCAGCTAATAAGACCAGAAGCAGGATCTAATAGGAGGTGTGTGGCTTTAAAAAAAGAGACGAACGTGAACCAAAGAAGACTAAGTTGTTTGTTGTGAGCTGAAGAGATTTAAGTTGATACCCTTTTGTTTGATAATTAAAAACCCACACTTGCATACTGAAGAGACTGTTGAAGTGGTGTTTACTGGGAAACTGCACAAGTTAAAGATCCTGAACCTCTCATGCTGTCACACTATATATAAATATTTTATATATAAATATAAAAAAAAAATCTTAAATATATACATGCATGTGTGTGTATATACTTTGTATATATATTATATATACATAATAATCATACACAGTACACATACATATATTATGTAAACACAAACTTATATTTTGGATGCGATTAATCACGATTAATCGATTTGACAGCACTAGTTTATACAGAAATTGAGTTTGAAATATAAATAAAATAAAAATTAAGAAATAATAATTAAAAAATATTCACTTTACTCCTTTTGTGAAGTGTGACAAGTAGCCCTGATTTCCCTTATATACAGTGGGGAGAACAAGTATTTGATACACTGCCGATTTTGCAGGTTTTCCTACTTACAAAGCATGTAGAGGTCTGTAATTTTTATCATAGGTACACTTCAACTGTGAGAGACGGAATCTAAGACAAAAATCCAGAAAATCACATTGTATGATTTTTAAATAATTAATTTGCATTTTATTGCATGACATAAGTATTTGATCACCTACCAACCAGTAAGAATTCCGGCTCTCACAGACCTGTTAGTTTTTCTTTAAGAAGCCCTCCTGTTCTCCACTCATTACCTGTATTAACTGCACCTGTTTGAACTCGTTACCTGTATAAAAGACACCTGTCCACACACTCAATCAAACAGACTCCAACCTCTCCACAATGGCCGAGACCAGAGAGCTGTGTAAGGACATCAGGGATAAAATTGTAGACCTGCACAAGGCTGGGATGGGCTACAGGACAATAGGCAAGCAGCTTGGTGAGAAGGCAACAACTGTTGGCGCAATTATTAGAAAATAGAAGAAGTTCAAGATGACGGTCAATCTCCCTCGGTCTGGGGCACCATGCAAGATCTCACCTCATGGGGCATCAATGATCATAAGGAAGGTGAGGGATCAGCCCAGAACTACACAGCAGGACCTGGTCAATGACCTGAAGAGAGCTGGGACCACAGTCTCAAAGAAAACCATTAGTAACACACTACGCCGTCATGGATTAAAATCCTGCAGCGCACGCAAGGTCCCCCTGCTCAAGCCAGCGCATGTCCAGGCCCGTCTGAAGTTTGCCAATGACCATCTGGATGATCCAGAGGAGGAATGGGAGAAGGTCATGTGGTCTAATGAGACAAAAATAGAGCTTTTTGGTCTAAACTCCACTCGCCGTGTTTGGAGGAAGAAGGAGGATGAGTACAACCCCAAGAACACCATCCCAACCGTGAAGCATGGAGGTGGAAACATCATTCTTTGGGGATGCTTTTCTGCAAAGGGGACAGGACGACTGCACCGTATTGAGGGGAGGATGGATGGGGCCATGTATCGCGAGATCTTGGCCAACAACCTCCTTCCCTCAGTAAGAGCATTGAAGATGGGTCGTGGCTGGGTCTTCCAGCATGACAACGACCCGAAACACACAGCCATGGCAACTAAGGAGTGGCTCCGTAAGAAGCATCTCAAGGTCCTGGAGTGGCCTAGTCAGTCTCCAGACCTGAACCCAATAGAAAATCTTTGGAGGGAGCTGAAAGTCCGTATTGCCCAGCGACAGCCCCGAAACCTGAAGGATCTGGAGAAGGTCTGTATGGAGGAGTGGGCCAAAATCCCTGCTGCAGTGTGTGCAAACCTGGTCAAGAACTACAGGAAACGTATGATCTCTGTAATTGCAAACAAAAGTTTCTGTACCAAATATTAAGTTCTGCTTTTCTGATGTATCAAATACTCATGTCATGCAATAAAATGCAAATTAATTACTTAAAAATCATACAATGTGATTTTCTGGATTTTTGTTTTAGATTCCATCTCTCACAGTTGAAGTGTACCTATGATAAAAATTACAGACTTCTACATGCTTTGTAAGTGGGCAAACCTGCAAAATCGGCAGTGTATCAAATACTTGTTCTCCCCACTGTATAGTATATTTTGTCACAATCTAAATATCTGATCTGTGCAGTGATATTTTGACAGAAGATCAGAACCGAGCAGACAAAAACTGAAAGAAAATGCACGCGTTCACTTGCGCCTGTGCTTGCGGACTGTGTCTGTCCTCTGTGGCTGATCATGAGGCTTAGTTTCCTCATCATGAACTGCAAATGAACCGCAGAGCAGAATCAATGAACCCTCCGCACAAAATTCCTCACTACTCTCTTCTCCATATCGATCCCTGAGTGCAAGAAATACCGCCCTGGTTGCTGGAACAACACTGGGTAATCCGAAGGCATATTTCACACAAATCTGAGGTTCAACACTGCTGTAAACATTTGTTCATCCTTCCAAAAAACGGATGGAGTTCAGTAATAATTAATGAAATAAACAAGAAATAACAGCAGCATCTGATAAAAACAAAACAAAAAACAAAGTACTTTGAATCAATCATGTTAACTTACAGTCTTTAATAGCCTGTGAGAGCAGCTCCAATCCACCACAGTAGTAAAGATTGATCTCACTGGGTGTGTCGAGCTTCTTCAGCAGCTCTGGTACAGCCATGGCCTGTTCCGTTCCTGCTTGTAGCTCTTCCAAAGCTGCCTTTTCCTGGAGAGCCACCTTCTCTTGCAAATCCACTTGTCTCAGATAAGCTATTGCAATGTGATGTAATGTGACTCCATGAACATATTTCTTTTTTTTGCAAATTCATGTGGAAATACTCTATTAAAATGCATTGAATGGAAATCCATAATGCCATTATATCTCTGGAAAAGTTCAAAATGAATGTAAATGAGCAACTAATGTTCTAAAAACTGCCGGTGTAAGCATGTGACGCTTTCTACAAGAAAATGTTCTGTGGGAGAACGAGGGAACGCGTGAGAGAGACTCGTGTAAGAACTACAAGTGAACAAAGTTTATTCTGGTACAGCTAAGAGATGCTTGACTGAAAGTACATATTCAGACAGATGCAAAAAGCTAATAATAATGCTAGTCCTACTCTGCGGCTAAAGAATGGATCTAAAGTCCAAAATATTGACCTTGCCTTCCCTTGCCTCAGATCTTCACAACATTTTTAGATCATACCTTTGACCATGGTCTCTCGCTGTGGCTCTACTTCCAAAATCTTTCGATAGCAAATCCTGGACTAAAAGTGAAGCAAAAAAAAACTGGATAAAAGGAGAGGTGTCAAAAAATGTGAGAAATATAAGTGTAATTCAGCTTTAGACTTGAAAGGACAGAAGGACTTCTATTGAACGATGCTTACCTGTGGGAAATCCTTGAGTGCTAGGTGAGATTTTCCCATGTGTATATACGCTTTAATACACTTCTCATTGCACTGTGAATGAAAGTTTTATATTTCCATTAGCCATTTGAAAACAACCGAAGATGCATTGAAGTAATAATCTAGAGTCAGTAATGTGATCTTCTCTGTCCTAGTCTATTACTTTATCAAAAAATAATTAAATACAATTTAGAGGTGAATACATGGTTCTATAATGAACATGTTTTTCATTTCTGAATTAAAACTCATTTTGATATCTTTTAGGGAGGCATAAAAATTCATCCTCTTTAAAGGGATGAAATATGTGAAAAGAAAACCTTATTAAGAAGCTTAATCTTCTAATAATTCTTAGGGGGAAAAAAAACACACAAAACAGGAAATTATATCATGAGAGCCTTCATAGTTTTTCATTACTGTGTGCCAAGGTGCGACCCTCTGAAAAACCTAAGAATTCATGGATTTTATCTTTAAATACTTTTTAAATTACTTATTAATAGCTCTGTCAAATTGATTAAAGGTGCAGTGTGTTGTATTTATGAGGATCTATTGACAGAAATGCAATATAATATACATAACTATGTTTTCAGTGGTGTATAAAGACCTTACATAATGAACCGTCATGTTTTTATTACCTTAGAATGAGCCATTTCTATCTACATACACCACGGGTCCCCTTACAGTGAAGTCACCATTTTGCGCCGTCATGTTTCTACAGTAGCCCTAAACAGACAAATTGCTCTACAGAGCGCTAGCTACTCAGACGACGACATCTTTGTCCTGTGTCGGCCACCGTAGCTTCTCGATGTGCTTCGAAAGGGAGGGGTGAGCGGTGGGCAGTTCGCAACTTCACCGCTATATGCCACTAAAATTTACACACTGAACCTTTAATTGCGATTAATCGCATCTAACATAAGAGTTTTTATATATATATATATATATATATATATATATATATACCGATCAGGTATAACATTATGACCACCTTCCTAATATTGTATTGGTCCCCCTTTTGCTGGACTCCACTAGACCCCTGAAGGTATGCTGTGGTATCTGGCACCAAGATGTTAGCAGCAGATCCTTTAAGTCCTGTAAGTTGTGAGGTGGGGCCTCCATGGATTGGACTTGTTTGTTTAGCACATCCCACAGATGCTTGATTGGATTGAGATCTGGGGAATTTGAAGGCCAAGTCAACACCTCAAACTCGTTGTGCTCCTCAAACCATTCCTGAACCATTTTTGCTTTGTGGCAGGGCGCATTATCCTGCTGAAAGAGGCCACAGCCACCAAGAAATACCGTTTCCATGAAAGGTTGTACATGGTCTTCAAAAATGCTTAGATAGGTGGTACGTGTCAAGATGGCAGGACCCAAGGTTTCCCAGCAGAACATTGCCCAAAGCATCACACTGCCTCTGCCGGCTTGCCTTCTTCCCATAGTGCATCCTGGTGCCATGTGTTTCCCAGGTAAGCGACGCACACACACCCGGCCATCCACGTGATGTAAAAGAAAACATGATTCATCAGACCAGGCCTTCTTCCAGTGCTCCGTGGTCCAGTTCTGATGCTCAAATGCCCACTGTTGCCGCTTTCGGCGGTGGACAGGGGTCAGCATGGGCACCCTGACTGGTCTGCGGCTATGCAGCCCCATACGCAACAAACTGCGATGCACTATGTATTCTGACACCTTTCTATCAGAACCAGCATTAACTTCTTGAGCAATTTGAGCTACAGTAGCTCGTCTGTTTGATCGGACCACACGGGCCAGCCTTTGCTCCCCACGTGCATCAATGAGCTTTGGCCGCCCATGACCCTGTCGCCGGTTCACCACTGTTCCTTCCTTGGACCACTTTTGATAGATACTGACCACTGCAGACCGGGAACACCTCACAAGAGCTGCAGTTTTGGAGATGCTCTAACCCAGTCGTCTAGCCATCACAATTTGGCCCTTGTCAAACTCAAATCCTCACGCTTACCCATTTTTCCTGCTTCTAACACATCAACTTTGAGGACAAAATGTTCACATGCTGCCTAAAATATCCCATCCACTAACATGTGCCGTGATGAAGAGATAATCAGTGTTATTCACTTCACCTCTCAGTGGTCATAATGTTATGCCTGATTGGTGTATATATATGCATATATTATATATTTACAAACGTTTGTTAGATGTGATTAATCGCAATTAATTGATTTGACAGCACTACTTTTTAATATTTATATGATTAAGATCACACACTTTTGCTGAAAATGGCATCAAATATTTTAAAGATTTTTCATTTTCTTTATCCTAGACACTCATTATTTGTCACTGACCCCGTAGTCAATATGTTGATTTTCCTTTAGACTGCTGAAAGGATAAAAATATTAGAGCATTAAAAGACTATATAAATATAGCTAGCTCTTACTTAACTTTCTAAAAGTTTTCCAAAAGCAAATACTATTCAGCACAACTCAGAAGGAACTTCAACCCAATTTTCTAATGCTGAGCAACTATCCAGTTCAATAGAAACTGCTCTATGGAGCCTGCTGTTCTCACCAGACAAGGTAGGATGAAAAACTCTCTGCTTCGGCTGACAATGAAAAATGAGGGGTCACTTCTCTGACCTCTTTCCTACTGATTTACTCACCCTCAGAGCCCACTCACAGTCACTTATGGCCTCCTTATATCTCTTCAACTTGATAAAGGCCTACATAATACATGAAAGTATGAGACAATAAAATCACAAGAGGAGACGTCTCAGGGGAATATTAGTTATGATACGTCTCATCTGATTATTGTAGAAGAACTCGTTCTGAAATGAAGAAGTACCTGAGCTCTGTTTGTGTAGAGAGCCTGCATGTCACGCAGCTGCTCCAAGCCTTCGGTATAAAACCTGACAGCCGTTTCGTAGTCACCTTGAGTGAAAGCCTCATTCCCCTGCTCCCTTAATGCTGCAGGTCAAACGAGGACAAAGGAAATCTAGACTTTGCAAAGTGACAAGTGCAAAACTGCTCAAAAACTGCCCATTTCGTTCTCAGGCTTCAGTGTACACACCGTTGGCTTTTTCCTCCTTCATCTTTCTTCTCTGACTTCTCTCTTCGGCATCTTTTTCTAATGTCCTCAAGAAATTCTCTGACAAATCAACGGGTACAACAAACCGTTGCAAGATTGATAATAAAAAGACAAGAAGTGAAGATGAAGGTGAGCAAGTTTGTATTGATTTATGAATCATTTACAAGACGTCAAGGGTAGACATTCAAGTTTTATACCTCAAACCAAATTATTCAACAGAGACAGAGAAGTCTTGTCAACCGCTGAACACAGAATGGATAAGAGACTCCAATACACAAACCTACCTGGATTTTGACTTGATTCATACTGGATGTTCTGAAAAGAAGGGAAAAAGCAGTCTAACTGTAGTTTAATTTAACTTATTAACATTTAAAAACATTTTCAAATATTAGGTATGAAAACAAAGCATGTAATAGTCACTTAATCTTTTTCAATTATTATCAATAATCATCCCACATGAAAAAATACTATAGTAAAATTACTCTAGTAAATACTATAGTAAATTGAAGTATACCTCAGTATTTACTATAGTTTAACAATTGACTATAGTTAATACTACAGTATGCTGTAGTATAAATTAACAAAGTGTAGTAAATACTATAATATACTACAATATACCACAATTTACTGTAACGTTAGTATATTTACTATAGTATGGTTCAAAAACACTGTAGTTTTTACTAGAGTAATTTTACTATAATATGCTATAGTATTTTTTCATTAAAATGCAATAAAGGGTCTTTTACATTCACATTATGTTATATTGTATTACATTTTGAATACAGACTGTAAATACTGTACCAGGGCACCATTTTCATATGAGGGATGTTTGTTTATAACCGTCTTATTGATTTTAGTTTTACATGGTTCCACCTGCTCCAAGGATGAGACGAATTGATCTGCCTTCGCAAGCGCTTTCTCTTGACACGACACATCGCTGGAATTTAACTCTTTTACCAACTCATCTGCAATCAGATATCAACAAATTTACAGTTAATTCCACATTACTGAGAGTCCCGTCCCGTCTACACTGACTTGACGAGACGTTGTATAATTAATTAACGTTACATTCGCGGCACTGTAAACAAACAGCACTTACCTATTTGGTCAACTTTCCTCAAAAACTTTTCGAGATCATCGCTATCTTGCAAAGTCATGCTTGAAAACGAGCTCACAAAACAAAACAAAAGGAGTTTAGTGAAGAGAAGTGAGGCAGTTTTGTTTACGGAAGTGTATCCGTAAGCATAGCAACAGCAGCCCGTGCAAAATGATTAGTTTGCTCCTGGTGGTAGATACCTGTAACTACATTACGCGGTCAAAATATACATTCCTTGACGATCTTATATCAATTTAAACATTTTATTTAGTTATATTGAAAGTTTAGTAACAGTAGGCTGAATGACTGCGTGAAATATCACCCTTTCCCTTGTACAATGACAACCACACACTCATTTCGTCAGAAAACATAATTTTGAATTAATGTTGAAATGTAGATAGACCAAGCTCTAGGCCTACTTTATGTTTAGGGTTTAGGGCAGGTGAAGGTGATCCACGTATTCATGAATATGAGCAACGACTGAGGTGTAATCCAAAAACAGTCATATTTACACAGATAAAAATGTTTTGTTGTTCCTTTCCATTTCTTGTTGTTACTCCAGTAAAACATACTTTATTGATCCCTAGACAGACATTCAGGCACAAAATAGCAGCTGTATTAAATGTAGATAGCAGAAAAACACCACTATAAATAAATGAAATGCAATCAAACAAGACAAAAAGATGAGTGCAATGGCATAAATGCACATAAGTATTTGGTAAACAAGATTGTGAGTTGCATTCGGAGAAACTCAAGAAGTGCTGATGGACTGTCTTGTACTTTTTTTAATAGTAAACACAAGACGACAGAAATAGTTTATGTGTTGCTGCTTTAAAATTTCATCATTGTAATTCTGCCCTGAGGATTTTGCATTGTTAAATCTATTTTAAACTCAAAGCTTAGGCCATTATTTCGCTATATATTCTTCATATGCTTGTCTTTCATTTTATTTTAGTCATAATCTAATACTGGTCTTATCCGGTGGGTCATGACCCTAAAATTGCTCGCACGTCTAAACACAAATAAATTGAATGGAAAAATTGATATAATTGTGTATGGACCCTTTTCACATAATTTCCAAAGTTATTAACGTCATAAATCTAGCCAAGTTTATTATATTTTCATCTTTAAAAAATATAAAGGTACATTTATAACTATTATCTTGGCATTATAATACAAAAAAATTGTTAACACTGATGCGAGGGTGTATTTTAATACAACGGCTGAGAGAGTAACATAAATTCGACATCGTTCTCTTTTCTGACTTTTCTGACTTTTCTCTCTCTATAATTTTTTAATCTTTTGGAAAGGTGTGGAAACACTATCCTGTTTTTTTTTCTTTTGCTATTGGAAGAAATGTATTATAGTGTATTATAATTAGATATATTATAAATATAAAGTTATAGTTAATAATTGTTAAAAATGTAATTTAATTTAGTATATTCAGTTTAAACAATTATTTCCTGTATTTTTACTGTTTATTTTATATGAATTATATTTTATTTCTATCAAAATATTCTCATTCAAATATCCCCCTCCCAATTTTTAACAAATTGCACCCTGGTTATCGTCAAAGTTTGTGCGTCCAATCAAACTAAATGGTATTTTAGTGCAAATTTGTGTCATTTAGTAGAAGCTACTCAGATTAGGCAGGTGCTAACATTGTCAAATTGTGTAGCATTGTTGGCCCTATGCAGTTTGTGGTAATATTAACCATTTTGATGTTTGATTTTAAGGCAATTTTTTTCAACTTTTGTAAGAAAGTAGTTGCTAGCTGTGTTGGATCACCACTCAATGGTCCTGAAGCAAAACTAGGTGCTCTAACCTGGCCCAAGGGCCGTTACCATCCAAGACAATAAGGCCATCAGATGTCCTGCAGTATATAACATGCCTTTGAAAGCTGGATTCATCACTGTCAGAAAGGCAGTGCTGTTCAAAGTTAAAATGTCAGTTTATGTAGGAGCGGCATCTTGGCTGTCTGGGCCGTCGCTGACTGACGGATCGGTGTTGAGGTGGTTGATCTCCAGGCTCCTAGGAGACTCTTTCAGGAGACTTTCAACCTGGCGGAACACTGAAGCCTCTCTGTATTTGTGCAGATGCCCCAAAACCTCCTGCCCAGAAAACAGCACACATTCAAAATCTCACACTCCAACAAGTATTACTTCTGCCACACCAATCTGCTCCTACGGCATCTGCTACATCCCTGTGAATTACTTGGCAACAGCTTCTGAGAACGTATGGGCTGAATATGGCGAAATAAATAAAACTTACATCCTCTGAGAAAATCCCAGGACTTGGCTTCTGCACTCTTTCCAGCAGAAGACCATTGAGAGCTGTATCTGACGCCAAATCTTTCGTCCTCTCGTTGTTTGGACTATCGGTTTGTCCAAGTCTGGCGTGGAACAGCTCACTAAGGCCCACCTGTAAAACCTGGAAATGGGGACAGGATATGCGGTCAATAATAAATCCTTTATTAGCACATTCCTTCTTGTCTTGATCAAGCTGTGCTCGTGTGGGGCGGTTGTATATGGCACCTTGAAGAAGGCCCTTTGGAAGGCAGGAGTGGTGTCTATCCTCATCTGACCGGTGGAAATGTGTGCAGCACAGTGCATCAGCAGCAGAGAGAGGCCACCCACCGACTGCAACCTCCGGTGGTGAACAAACAGCGTCCTCTCTTCCTCCTGAAGACATAGGGAGTACTAAGTGCACAGGGGTTTGACAGCATTAAGTGTGCTCAACATGAATTAATTATTGTTCACCCAGTGACTGACAAATAAGGGCATTTAACCTTACTGCAACCAAATTAGCGGTGAAACCAATTATATCACAGGGAAAGTGGTGCTAATTATCACTTCTCAAAGTGTGGTAAATTATTAATAACTTTCCATATGTTCTATATTTTTCTGGTTCAATATGTACATGCATACATTTAGAAATACCTGATAATAGAAAGAGTTGCGGAAAGCATTGTTATTGTAGTCGTTGAAAGGAAGACTTGAAGCCAGTTGAAGTGTTACTGCTGGGATCTAGAATGAAGAAATCAAAGCTGTGAAAAAACTTCAGGCTATTTGCATGAAACCACTGCACTAGCATTCAAAAGTTTGACATCAGTGATTTTTTTTGAGAGAGAGAGAAATTCATACTTTTGTTCAGCAAGGATAAATTAAAATTGAAAGTGACAGTAAAGACATTTATAATGTTACAAAAGATTTCTGCTTCAAATAAATGCTGCTTTTTTTAATCTTTTAAGAATTCATATCACCTGTTTCCACAAAAATATTAAGCAGCACAACAGTTTTGAACATTGATAATAATCAGAAACGTTTCTTGAGCAGCAAATCAGCATATTAGAATGATTTCTGAATAATCATGTGACACTGAAGATTGGAGTTATGATGCTGAAAATTCAGCTTTGACATTCCAGAAATAAATCATTTTAAAATATATTCAATATATTCCTGTTTTTAAGTATTTTTCATCAAATAAATGCAGCCATGATGAGCATAAGAGACTTCATTCAAAAGCATTAAAACAATATAATTTAAATTAATTACAAATAACTTGAGTCAAAAACGGTAATTAACCTAGTATTATATTATATGCAATTAGTATTATATGCAATTATATATTTATATACACCGATCTGCAATAACATTATGACCACTGACAGGTGAAGTGTATAACACTGATTATCTCTTCATCATGGCACCTGTTAGTGGGTGGGATATATTAGGCAGCAAGTGAACATTTTGTCCTCAAAGTTGATGTGTTAGAAGCAGGAAAAATGGGCAAGCGTAAGGATTTGAGTGAGTTTGACAAGGGCCAAATTGTGATGGCTGGACGACTGGGTTAGAGCATCTCCAATACTGCAGCTCTTGTGGGGTGTTCCCGGTCTCCAGTGGTCAGTATCTATCAAAAGTGGTCCAAGGAAGGAACAGTGGTGAACCGTCGACAGGGTCATGGCTCATTGATGCACGTAGGGAGTGAAGGCTGGCCCGTGTGGTCCGATCAAACAGACGAGCTACTGTAGCTCAAATTGCTCAAGAAGTTAATGCTGGTTCTGATAGAAAGGTGTCAGAATACACAGTGCATCGCAGTTTGTTGCGTATGGGGCTGCATAGCCGCAGACCAGTTAGGGTGCCCATGCTGAAAACCGCCGAAAGCGCCAACATTGGGCATGTGAGCATCAGAACTGGACCACGGAGCAATAGAAGGTGGCCTGGTCTGATGAATCACGTTTTCTTTTACATCACGTGGACGGCCGGGTGCGTGTGCGTCGCTTACCTGGGGAACACATGGCACCAGGATGCACTATGGGAAGAAGGCAAGCCGGTGGAGGCAGTGTGATGCTTTGGGCAATGTTCTGCTGGGAAACCTTGGGTCCTGCCATCCATGTGTATGTTACTTTTAACACGTACCACCTATCTAAGCATTGTTGCAGACCATGTACACCCTTTCATGGAAACAGCAGGATAATGCGCCCTGCCACAAAGCAAAAATGGCTCAGGAATGGTTTGAGGAACACAACAACGAATTTGAGGTGTTGACTTGGCCTCCAAATTCCCCAGATCTCAATCCAATCGAGCATCTGTGGGATGTGCTGAACAAACAAGTCCGATCCATGGAGGCCCCACCTCACAACTTACGGGACTTACAGGATCTGCTGCCAGATACCACAGCACACCTTCAAGGGTCTAGTGGAGTCCATGCCTCGACGGGTCAGGGCTGTTTTGGCAGCAAAAGCAGGACCAACACAATATTAGGAAGGTGGTCATAATTTTATGCTTGATCGGTGTATATATATATATATATATATATAAGGGATGCATCGATATGAACATTTTGGCTGATACCGATAACCGATAATTCTTTATATTTGAAAGTCAATAACCGATATATTGGCCAATAAATTTAAATCCAAATTTTTATATAATTTTTGAAAGCTGATTACAAAAACAAAAGTCTCACCATTAAAAGCCATGTCCCAAGCACACAATTATAATGATCTCATTATAATTTTATGTAGCCTATGACAGACTTGCGCTGCACATGTTGCACTTAACTGTATGCATCTGAAGTGTCTCAGCTGAAGGAAATAATCCATTATTTGTCGGCTTAAATATATCGGCCGATAAACGATAACATTAAAAATTAACATATATAGGCCGATGCCGATATGGTGGCCAATATATCGCAATATATATGCATCCCTAATATATATATATATATATATACGCACATAAAAGCAAGTGAGGGAAAGACAGACAGATCCAGACCATTTTATGTAAGTGAAGGTGCTGAAGGAGAAATTCTCCATGCTGGTAGAGCAGAAGCTCTCGTGGGTTGAGTATTTTAGAGCTCACTAGAATCAGCTCTCCCTCACACTCCCACTGGGCATCCATGAAATCCATGAATGACCGGCCTGCACCTGAATGCATGTACCAACAAACATCATTTAATGTGTCACACTTTGATCACGCTGCATCTTTGCAAACTTTAACAAAAAATAAATCTGTTAATTAATTACATTGTCACATCCCTTAAACTTTTAAGAAGCTGCTAAAAATAAAGCTCAGGATATATTTTCACTGACATGTACTTGATGGTTCTCATGGCTTTAAGTGATCTGTTGCTACACTAATGACTTTGCAGTTCTGATGAGTTCAGATTTCACATTTCAGTGGTGATAATTAGAGCCTGACCCAAGGGCTGGATCTTCAGCAGGCCTCTATCTCTGGCACTATCCCTGAGCTGCTGCTCCACTTCCTTCATCAGCTGGAAGAGAGGAGATAGCGCTACTAGTCTGGACCACTCTTCCTCTGCAACACCGTAAAACAAAAACAGAACAGAAAAATAATTACTTTTTTTTGCTAAATTACTAAGTGGTTGCTAACTTGTTCTGAATAATTTTCAGTATATTTCCCAAGTCACTTTAAAGTTTAGGGATTTTGGGGCCATTTTAAAGGTGCGATCACATTAGTGAATTTTGCGGCAAAAAACTTGAGTACTACAACACTGACAAAATAGTGCAGTTATGTGCTAAAGTTTAATATTTAGGGTTAGAGATGTGAACAAACTCTAAGTGTGAGCAAGTATAGACAATATAAGTATTAAGTATGGTTTATACCTTAAGTACAGAAATTGTGTTGCCTGCCTTAGAAAACACGCTAATAGCCTCAATAACTACTTGGGTCATGTGCTAAAGGAATGTAACAAATCACGTTTTGCTTCACTGTTCTCCTGTTGTTAAACCGTGACTTTCAATGTTAAAGAAACTTTTCTTAAAAACATACTGCAGGTTTCACTCAAAGTGTTCCAGTAAAACACTGACCTGCTAGCTTTGGGATACTGATGTATGTGGACAGACCAGGTTCCTGGAGAGATTGGACATCTGAATGGAACAAGAGAGAACATCATGTCACAATCTGAAATGAGGATGCCGGCAGGGCTTGACATTAACTTTTTTCACCAGCCACTGTGGCTAGTGGTTTTGAGTGGGCACATCGGACATCGATACCATGGGGAAAAACTGCCATATAGATATTTTTAATATTACCTCATAATTTGGCAGCAGGTAAATTAGGCTGCTGTCACTTTAAGACCTGACGCACAGATCCATCATACTGTTACACATGCGTTTTCTTTCTCAATCTCAACTGTTTATGTTCACTTAAAATATGTTTTTATGTGTTTACGTGAATACTCGGCAAGACCGGCATTTTGACATTATTTTGTGTGTATTTGACTGTTTAAGAGCAATAAGTAGTGGAAAAAGAATTCAATTTAGTACTGAGAGGCGGCTTTATGTGCACGCACTTTGGGTGTGAACACAAAATCTGCGGGAATGTGTAAAATTATGCACAATACGCGCAATCCCATGCCGAAATTCAAGCCCTGTAACACCAACAATACTCATCCAGACATTCCGGAGCTAGTGAAACAAGTGAGTGAGGGCAGGCGGGTTTGTGTGTCAACTCGCTGTCGGAGAGATGAGAAAGCGAGAAAGCTCAGCTGGTATCGTGTATCTATTCTGCGGAAAATTTGTATTTAAAGCCTTTCAGTAATTTCAGTATCGATATGTTTTGAAAAATCGATATTTTTGACACTACATTGCAATTATTCAGATGCCCTTAGAAGACCACAATTGAAAAATGTATATATTAAATATAAAATTCAACCTGCCAAAGAGGCTAGTAGGAGTGAAATCCACCCGCATTTGACTTAAGAGAACCTCACCCTGGCTGTGGTTTAGATGTCTTTTTTCCTGGCTTTTCTGAGTGTAAGATGGGTTTGACAGACGAAGAGAGGGCACCGTGGCATTCTGTTCACTTGCAGATGGAGTCTTCAATTGATCTTTAAAGGACTGAGTCGAGACACCTGGCGTAGCAGGAGACATAAACACAGCGGTGAAATTCTACAGACTTGACAACCAGAATCTTGCTATTTATTCTCTGTGCTTTCAAATATACCCTTCACAACAGACGCCGATTCGGTCCATGCTCTGGAAGTGCTTTCCCAGCCAAACGCTCGCTTCACTTTTGAGATAAATTTCGCAACTGAGACATAAACATGATTAATGTTTCTATAATAATAAGGCATAAATGAGGATATTGTACCAGAGCTCTGTTGCCACTGCGTGCTGGTTGACGGGCCGAGTGCTTTGCTTTCCTCCAACAGCTGAATAAGTCGTTCAAGCCGAGGAAGGATTTTCTGCTGAGTCATGGCTATTACTTTCAGAGGGTTTCTGACACCCTTGGGCTTCAGCACACCAAAATCCTTAAACCAGAATGTGCCAGACAACAAAGACTAGAGGAAGAGAATCAATTTAGTAGACTGTCAAGGGAAAAGATGGAATAAAGTCTCCTAAAGCATTGTCCCAAATATATACAAAACAAGGTAAACCAAGGACATCACTATTAAATTATCAGTCAGTGCCACAAGCATGCATTACACATCTAGCCACCGGCACGTGTTACCTCTGCGGTGTCAGCATGTAGCTGGGAGACCAGACGAGCACAGTGGAGAGACGAAAGAACAGCATCCAGCTCTGCTTGTCTCTGCATTAATTGCTCCCACAGTTCCTGCTCCCTCAGTTTCTCACCCTGTGATAATCACAAGATACCGTGTTATTTATCCTACAGCACACTCCATTAAACTGGAAAACGGACAGTGCAAAGCCAGAATATTGGCAGTCGCACCAATAGTCACGTGAAGAATATTAAGCTTCCAATCTATTGATCTGCTCATTCAACTGTTTAACAACATAGTAATGAGCTCAGCAGATTTGTATGTTTCTGTCTGAGGGTGAGTGTTTCAGTGTGAAAACAAGCTGACCAGATGCTGCGTTTCCTGTACTGATAGCTGATCCCGGTCCGTCCGCAATCTCTCCATGGACACACTTACACGGTTCAGCGCGGCCTTAAGTCCGGTGTGCCAGTAACACTGCTGCTCCCACTCCTCCTCGTCTCCTTAAAGGAAGAGTTCACACAGAGATGAAACCTTTTATGAAACAAAATTGAGGGCAATATGTTTTTCCACATCTAGCCAACAAACTCTCAAGGCAATTTGTAACTATTTTACATTTTGCCAAACCGGTGGCTAATTTGAACGTTTTCATACGATCTTCTTACACCCCATTGATGGTTAGGTTTAGAGGTGGTGGATCGTCATGGTTACTTTTTTTGTAAAAATCGCACAAAAGAATCACATTGTAAAATAGTTACGTTTTATCATGTTTAAGCTCCAAAAGTGAGTGACTATAAGCTGTAAAAGTGGTCCACGGAATTCTCAATTCTTCTGAAGTCATATGATAGCTTTATGTGAGGAACATTCTAAAAGTTATGTTACTCACTGATAATTTTCTCTTCCAGCGAGTCATTCACTCGAGAACCACTGCGAACGGATCATTGAACTCAAGAACCGAGTAAGTGTAGGAATCCTTATTTTGAACTGATTTGTGATCCTGATCCTTGTACACAAATTGGACTAAACGATTTTTTCACAACTGATGAACAAATTAGATTGATTTGCTCAAAAATCAGAGGTCGACTCACTGGTTTAATGATTTGATTCTTGAGTTAACAGCTTACTGGAGGTGAAGTTATCAGTGAATAATAACCTAAATCTTGGTCTGTTCCTCACAAAAATCTACTTCATTGTATGACTTCAGAGGACTTAGAATATAGTGCACAAGGAGTTTAGACTACTTTTACGGCTATTTTGCAGGGTTTTTATGTCATATTTTTTGCATTTGAGCAACTATAGTCACTATGAACTGTAATTGTCTAGAAAAGACCTGTGTAAATATTCTTACAATTATCAGATTTTTTGTTCCAAGTTAGCAAGTGAGATATATTAGGGCAAAACAGAACTGTCATTGTTGAGTGAATATACAGATTTTAAGTTTTAAGTTGTCAAAAGCAGTTTGTTACTTGTTTCTATATTATACCCTACCGATCAAAAGTTTAGAGTCATTAAGATTAATTTATTTTTTGAAAGAAATGAATTAATTTAGCAAGGGTGCATTAAATTAATCAAAAGTGACAGTAAAGACATTTATAATGTTTTATTAAAAGATTTCCATTCCAAATAAATTATGTTCTTTTCAACTATCTATTCATCAAACCTGAAAAAAAAAGATCACAATTTCCACAAAAAAACTGTTTTCAACATTGATGATAATAATAAGAAATGTTTCTTGAGCACCAAATCAGCATATTTGAATGATTTCTAAAGGTGACAGTTATGTTTTGAATCTTTAAAGCATGACCGTTTGCGCTCTCAGTGGGAGTATGAGCGTGAGGACTGACCTCCTGTGAGAGCATGTAACACATGGGCTGGTAGGAGCAGAGATAACTCTGAGTTCTGGAGAGCTTTTCTCTGGGCCTCACACTGAGCGCTTTCCTGAATCTCAGCGGCAGTCTCTCTTAGCTGCCTGTCTGTGTCCATCCAGTCTATCTGTTTCACACACACACACACACACACACACACACACACACACACACACGAACATATACAGAATCTCATTTAGCATGCAAGGATGGTGAAATTGCTTTCTATCACACTGACACTCACAGAAATAAAAACAGACACTTGGTCAAAAGGCTTGCATTTTAAATAGGCCACAGAGTGTAGTGCCATCTCTGTGGAGTCAACTCACACAGTCAGACTCATGTACGGATGTGGATAGATAGTGTTTAACGGCTCTGTCAAAATCTCCCACCATCTCTTCTTCCTTCAGTGTTTGTTCACGCCAGTAATTGCCCCGTACGCTGCTCTCCTTTTGGAGGGTTTCCACCTGAGGCAAACAAACACGTTTTGCAAACATATAAACACCCCCCAAGCCAAATGAGCTTTTATGCGGCTGTGATTTAGTTCAACTTCTCTCACCATGACACTGTCTGGGTTTTCTCCTAAAGTCAGAATCTGGGACACAGTTACAGGAACCACAGTCCGCTTCCAAACATCCAGATTGGCCCCCACAACTGGAGCTAGCACCCCTGTCACCGGGTCTACCGTCTGCGCTCCAAAACGTATGGGAATCAGCCCTGAGAGTTGTAACAGGTTAACACCTAGAGATTAATGTAACAGGATTTGGGCATTCCTAGTAACCTCCATTACCTTTACCATCTGTATCCTCCATGGTACCCGCCAGAGGCACCACGCAGCCTGACACCCAGTCCAACTGAGCTCCGAGAACTGGGACATGCAAACCCGAGCCTCCGGGGTCAGGATACTCCAATCCGGGTAAAGCTGGCAAGGAGAGCTCAATGCCAGGCAGCTTGATTTCCCCTAAAAGAGCAGAAACAGCAAGTTATCTTTTAAACAATTTGAAAAAATGCTTTAAAATTTCTGCTTTAATCTGATTACTGTAAATGTTAAGCATACAAACAAAAACTTTATTTTATACAAAAAAGTATAAATGTAAATAAAATGTGGAAATTAAAATTACATTTTACAAATTTATTTATATTGCTATTTTACTGTATTTTTGATCAAATAATTTCAGCCTTGGTGAAAATAAGAGATTTTGAATGGTAGTGTATCACTTCTTTACGTTATGCAGTAACTTTCTTTAAAACTCCAAAGTCTGCAAATCAGAATGAAGGAAAACACTTCGGCACACACTCACAGTCAACAGACAAGAAAAATTAGAGATTAAAACAGATTACACTAGTATAAATTAAGTTCCTAATATTTCTAACACCCTGGTACTGTGCACTCCGTGAAGTTACTTTGGACATAATATTTTTGGATAATTTAATTTAAAACTACCCAAATACACAGATCCTCCATAAACATTAGAAATGAGTAAAACCTAGAGAAAATGGCAGACAACAGTTGGTAATCTACAACTGGTCTACAATGTTTTTAAGACGGAGCTTAGCGAAGGGTAAATCGATCATGATTTTACCAAAGTATAACTGTAGTAACCATTTTGTCAGAATGAAACATTTTTGCACTGACCTAACCTTTATATTAATATCCAGATCTAGAAATGTACAGAGCTTTTGTAGTAAACAGCTCCTACCCACCCACACTACCACCATTCTCCGCCACACCCCTGGCCTGTTCCTGTACAGCTTCCAGACGACTCAGCAGCTGCAACATACAGTGTTGGCTGCTTTTCCAGGCCTGCTCCAGCTCAGATGTTGCTGCCGATAGTCTATCCAGGTCACCTTGTAGATCTGCATCTGCTGAGCTCCACTCCTCACTGCAACCTTGCAGGAGCTCTGCCACCCGCAAGCAGGCGCCCAGAGCATGGCTGTCCAACAGAGCCTGGAATCCCCCAGCATGAGGCACCACCTTCCCTCCTCGCACGCTGCCTCCACCTACCCGCACCATCCGGCCGCTCAAGGGCTCGATGAAGGACTCGCCCAGGAGGAGCCCCCCAACTGGAAGTACAGCCCCTGAACAGACACAATCATCAATCAGGCTGTTTAAACGTGCTGAGATTTTTTCAACGTTCAGAAAACAGACCTGTATGGGGATCAAGACTGACCCCCGTGATGAGCACCAGGTTGCCTGTACGTGGGTCCAGCATGGGAGAGCCAATCTGAATGGGCAGTCGCAGGCGCGAAATGGGACACATGTGCACGCCACCCAAAGGATAAACCAATCCTGTTTGTGGATGGATGGTGACTGCCAGAATAGGCACCAAAACACCAGTGTCATAGTCACACATTGGTCCTCCGAGCACCAGCCTTTGGCCTGAATGAAGCGCCTGTAGTTTGGAAGCAGCATGGATTTCAGCATGGCAAGATGGAGGGTATGGAATGAAGGGCAGCAGGGGTGATCCCCATTTTCCCACCTCACCTAAAAAGAGAAAACCATTGTAAGTACCTCACTGTAAACTTGATTTAGCAAAAAGCAGTAAAAAAAAGTTTTAATCCAACTATTGTAAACGTTAAACTTTTATCTGTTTAAAAAAAGTATTTTGGTAAAATAATAAGCTTCACATTTTTGCTTTTATGTCCCCTTGTACTCACATTCGAGTGCCTCACTATAACCTCCAATTTTTTTTTGTTTTTTTAAAGTAAACAAGTCAGATTTTTTTTTTTTTGGAGGGGGGGGGGGGGTAATCAAGTGTGTCTGACTGAGTTTAACTTGTACTGAACACAGAATATTCATTTAAACATACTAACTAATATATTAAGTGACTCACCCACACAAGCATCGGCTGTAAAAACAAGGGTGGAGGAAGCAGGATCAAAGCCCACATTTCCCGCCACAGGCAGTAGTTTGCCAGTCTGGGGGTGCAGGAAGAAGTCCGGGGGCACTGGCATGCTGTGCCCACTGGCCAGTAACATATGGGCATTAGAGTTGGGTTGAATGAGGCCTGTGAGGGGGTCTACATGAACGGCATCACAAGCCCTAACAGATCCGTCAGGAGCTGTGAAGGAAAAAAAGAGTGCAATCTTTCTGTGTTTCCACAGACTTTAATCAATCAGTCATGCCACATACATGCCAAGTTGAGCCTCAGAGGATATTTGTCAGGATTTGACCAGCAAAACGTGTGCTATGTTGTAAAATAGCTCCACCTAGTGGGGTAGCTGGACTTTAAGTCTTACGACTATTTTCTGTTAAAATTCCACTAGGGGGCGTGATTGCACAGTCACTCAATGAAAACATTCTCACCATATACTGTATAATAATAACATTAGGTCTGACTTATATATGGTTAATATCTGTAAATTCGCTAATGTTTTTAAAAGTTCTCACCAATAACGTCTTCCCTACTGAGGACTGATCCAGTAGCAGGGCATAATAGCTGTGCTCCAGTGCCTTCTTTAAGCACAACCCAGGCTCCCAGCCTCTGGCTCTCCACTGATACCATCTCAGTCATCTCATCAGCCAGCACAGCTACTCGCTCCAGAACACTGCAATGCACAACATATATCAAATTAAATTGATGAAGAAAAATTGTTGAAATGTAAAAAGCAATTACATTTAAAATATTTTATTCAGTTGTTTAAATACACACACAAACATACTGTACCATTCAAAAGTTTGGGGTCAGCAAGATTTTTTTTAAATTATTATTTTGAAGTCTTTTATGCTCACAAAGGCTGCCTTCATTGAGAAATATTCATACAATTTAAAATAACTTTCTATTTTAATATATTTTAAAATGTATTCCTGTTATGGCATATTACTCCAGTCTTCAGAGTTACATTATCCTTCAGAAATCATTCAAATAGGCTAATTTGGTGGTTTAAAAAAAAAACATGTCTTATTATTATCAATGTTGAAAAAAGTTGTGCTACATAATATTTTTGTGGAACCATTACATTTTTTTCAGGATTTTTTAATCAATCTTTTCTTACAATACTGTATACACACACACACACACACACACGTTCATTTCACTATATTAGAGAGGACATTCCACAGACTTCTATTGATTTTATATCAGGTTAATGATATTTTCTATCGCCTAACCCAAGACCTTCCCCTAAACACAACCCTCACAGAAAAGTGTAAAACACTAGATTTAAATAAAACATGTTTTGGTCGATTTATAAGCCTTTTAACAGTAAAGTAAAAAGTAAAATGTCCTCACTAGTCGTTTGTCCTAATATTTCTCTACATAAGTGAGGATATTTGGCCCTCACAAGTATAGCCAAACCTGCACACAAACAAACACACAACACACGTACACTCACCTAAAGGATTATTAGGAACACCATACTAATACTGTGTTTGACCCCCTTTCGCCTTCAGAACTGCCTTAATTCTACGTGGCATTGATTCAACAAGGTGCTGAAAGCATTCTTTAGAAATGTTGGCCCATATTGATAGGATAGCATCTTGCAGCTGATGGAGATTTGTGGGATGCACATCCAGGGCACGAAGCTCCCGTTCCACCACATCCCAAAGATGCTCTATTGGGTTGAGATCTGGTGACTGTGGGGGCCATTTTAGTACAGTGAACTCATTGTCATGTTCAAGAAACCAATTTGAAATGATTCGAGCTTTGTGACATGGTGCATTATCCTGCTGGAAGTAGCCATCAGAGGATGGGTACATGGTGGTCATAAAGGGATGGACATGGTCAGAAACAATGCTCAGGTAGGCCGTGGCATTTAAACGATGCCCAATTGGCACTAAGGGGCCTAAAGTGTGCCAAGAAAACATCCCCCACACCATTACACCACCACCACCAGCCTGCACAGTGGTAACAAGGCATGATGGATCCATGTTCTCATTCTGTTTACGCCAAATTCTGACTCTACCATCTGAATGTCTCAACAGAAATCGAGACTCATCAGACCAGGAAACATTTTTCCAGCCTTCAACTGTCCAATTTTGGTGAGCTCGTGCAAATTGTAGCCTCTTTTTCCTATTTGTAGTGGAGATGAGTGGTACCCGGTGGGGTCTTCTGCTGTTGTAGCCCATCCGCCTCAAGGTTGTGCGTGTTGTGGCTTCACAAATGCTTTGCTGCATACCTCGGTTGTAACGAGTGGTTATTTCAGTCAAAGTTGCTCTTCTATCAGCTTGAATCAGTCGGCCCATTCTCCTCTGACCTCTAGCATCAACAAGGCATTTTTCGCCCACAGGACTGCCGCATACTGGATGTTTTTCCCTTTTCACACCATTCTTTGTAAACTCTAGAAATGGTTGTGCGTGAAAATCCCAGTAACTGAGCAGATTGTGAAATACTCAGACCGGCCCGTCCGGCACCAACAACCATGCCACGCTCAAAATTGCTTAAATCACCTTTCTTTCCCATTCTGACATTCAGTTTGGAGTTCAGGAGATTGTCTTGACCAGGACCACACCCCTAAATGCATTGAAGCAACTGCCATGTGATTGGTTGATTAGATAATTGCATTAATGAGAAATTGAACAGGTGTTCCTAATAATCCTTTAGGTGAGTGTATACTGCAAAATACTGTAGTAAAACTGTGGCTATTGATTTCAATCAAAAAAATAAATTAAAATACCATAAAGATGCTTCCTACTTTTAAAATTATATAATGTATACACTTTATAATTAATTTACTTAAATTAACTTTTATGGTATACCTGTTGCAATACTATGGTATTTTTGCAACAACAAAAAACTAAAGTTAGGGAATGCCAACAGACTGGGATAAGTGGAGGATTTAGGCTTTGAAGTGTCTGTGTGATATGTACTGTAAAAACAGAAGGAGGCACTGAAGGAATTAAAAGGTTGTGCAGAGGCTAGGTAGAACCAAAGACATGAAGTCAGACAGACACTGGTTTTGTGGTGGCCTGGCAGTGTTGTGCAGTTCATCCATTTAAGGACACCTTGCTGCTGTCTCTCATGCTTATGTTATCTGATGTGCCTTCAACACTGAAGTCATAGACATGAACAGAGGCTAAATGTCTAGTTTCCAGTCCTCCACTTTCTTCAGTGAAACCTACTTTCTTTTAACTCTTTTCATATCATGATAACACATACATCTTACTGCAGCCGGGCAGATATATTGGATATAGACAGTGCATTCTAAAAAACAGATCCAATTTCAACACAGTCACTGGACAATCAATCCTAAAGATCAGATCTGAAAAACAATCACAATTGTGTGCAGAACAAATGAAGCTTTAAGCTTCTCTCTCGCTTTGTGATTATGGATCTGGAAATGTGATAAGGGGGCTGGGAAGAGAAGGAGACGAAGGGATTCTCCGCCATTTATTATGGGGAAATTTTGTTTTTAAGAAACAATTTTAATGTAAGTGCACATTCACTTATCTAAAACACACTATATAATTGTACTGCTTTTAATTAATGCAAATTCAAATGACAAATGAACACAAATTTTAACAGATTAATTCAAATTTTATCCCTAAAAGATTTTTTTTTGAGACGCCTATATGAAGTCTACCTCAGAAAGAGTGACAACTTAATTGTAAAATGGGTTACTGTTAAAGTAGAACAGTGATTCAGTTATTTACTGTGAAAGTAGGCCAGTGATTATTTATCTTCACAGTGGTGTAAAAAAATACTGTACAAAGTCTTATGCTCATCCAGACTAAATATATTTGAGAAAAAATGCAGTAAAAGTTTTAATATTATGAAATATTGCAATTTAAATCACCTATTTTCTATTTGAATATATTATAAAATGTAATTTATTCCTGTGATGGCAACGCTGAATTTCCAGTCTCAGTGTCACATGATCCTTCAGAAATAATTCTATTATGCTGATTTGGTGCTTATTATCAATGTTGACAACAGTCATGCTGCATAATATTTTTGTGGAAATCGTGAGACATTTAAAATTTTTGAGTAGAAATGAAATGAAAATGGATGAAAAAATTTGAAATAGAAATCTTTTGTAACATTATAAATGTCTACTGTCAGTTTTGATCATTTTAGCACATTCTTGCTCAAAAGTATTAATTTCTTTAAAAAAAAATCTTACTGACCTGAAACTTTTGAATGGTAGTGCGTGCCATTAAGTGTGATTACTTAATTATTGGATATATCATATGATTCATTTGATAATAGGCCTATATTTTAATCAGCTGAAAAGCATTAAAAGCATTTATGAACCATTTCTGCTTGAAGAGGGTTTTTTTCAAGTTTGTCACCAAGCAGAGATAAAAACAGACAGATACATATCTGCCTCTCCATACTGTTGCTTGATGTGTTTATCCCAGAGCGAGGTCTGACCCTCAGCCAGCAGTCTGAGAAGCCTGGCACTCTCCCTCAGTCGCGCTCTGAAGGTCTTCTGCATGGCCTGCTGCGCTCTCATCTCCACCCGCAGGATCTGAAGCTGACTGTCCAGTAGCTGTGTCAGCTGATTGCCCAGCGCTCTTCGTCGCACCATCTCCTGCTCCACCTGTCTCTCCAGACCTTCAGTTTTCCCTCCAAACATCCTCCAGCCAGGGTGGAGCTCTCTCAACTTCCCCAGCACCCCCTGGTAGAGCTGCTTCACCTAGACAGGGTGCACGTTTCCTTCAATAAAACAAGCTTTCAAAGGAACGTTATACTTACAACTCATTTTACAACTTAACCCACACACTTCGCCCCAGGGAAGTAAAAAACTCGCTTCTGTATCCTACATAGTATCATACTCAGCAGTGAAACAAGAGAGATTGTTAATTACAACTGAGCATCTCGCTGATGCTATTCAATATATGTTATAAATATGTTTGAACTTTACGAGGGCGCTATTTGAAGCTCTGAGGGGTGGGAATTAAGCCTGTTGTTCCCATGGAGTCTCACCTCTCCTCTGAGCTGTCCAAGACGTACTGTGACAGACACGCTGTGCTTGAGCAGGATGTCGTAGAAGATGCCGGAACTGAAGGCTTCAAGATCCACTTGCTCTTCATAGTCCCAGAACTCATTTGACACCAGAGCCACCGCTGTGGGCAATGCGAGCACAGTTTGTGGGAATTCTAGCTCTGGACGGAGCTAATACAATACTATAGGAAAGCAAAATGTGTCACACCCAAAAAGTCTCTTGACAATCATTGCTTTGAAAGCAAAGATTAATCTTTGGTAACTGTGCACTATGCTGTCTAGGACTTTTAGTGTTTGTCAAACAGCGATATGGTTCTGCCAAAACGGCAGGGATATCTTAAAAACTTGGGTAAAATGAGTCAGTTTACTACTGCCATCACAAATGTAGCCTGATATCTTGATTATCTTAAGCAGATAAATAATCTTGGCAATGGATGTTCAAATGCTACTTGGAACAAATAAAAGAGCTTTTGAGATCTTGGGGTAATTGTGTTCTCCTTTATTGTGAAGTATAGGGGGATTCCTTGTAATTTGATAATGTTCAAAAATCAATGGATGCCATGTTTGTTCATTTTCTAACAAAGAATTTCTAATATAGAAAAAAAGTGACTTTCATTAATAAAACATTTCCTTTTTTACTGGTTGTTGGGCACTAGATACATTGCAAATGTCTTTTTTTATTTATACATTTCAAATACAAATATTGTATATTTTATAATATAAAATTAATGTAAAATGTGTTATTACGTGCTACCAAATTGTATGTTTGTACTTGAGGAAAAAATGTAATATAAAAAAATCAAGTAGAATGTATCTACTACTAATAATAATAATATAAGAAATAAAATAATATTTTTTATCTTTAATCTGAAATAATTCAAAATCTACTGTATGTTTGGGTAACATTTAACAACAAGGTTCTAAACTATTGTTCAAAAGTATGGGGTCAGTAAAATCTATTTCAAATAAATGCTGTTCTTTTGAACTTTCTATTAATCAAAGAATCCTGAAAAATGTATTACGGTTTCCACAAAAATATAAAGCAGCACAACTGTTTTTAACAATCATAATAATAAGAAACTTTTCTTGAGCAGCAAATCAGCATATAAGAATGATCACTGAAGGATCATGTGACACCAAAGACATTTTAAAATGCACTAAAACAGAAAACAGTTACTTTAAATTGTAATAATATTTCACAATATTAATAAATATACAAAAAATCTGTAGTTTACTGTATGTAAAAATTAACATGAACCTAGAGTACTGTTCATTGTTAGTTCCTTATTGTAAAGTGTTAGCATTGTTTGTTAGATTATGTTAAGTCTGTAATCTTTTAACTAATAATCTGATATTGGCTGTGCATGAGGCATTTTGGACAAGGATCCTGGGATGTATAAGGTCAGTGGTGATCTTGTGTTAGACAGGTCTATGTCTGTGAGAATGTGGCATGTGTAGCCCCTGGTAGTACTAAAAAAAGGTTTACTTGTGTCTGTAGTGTGTGACATCAGTGGGTTACCTCTCTGCACTGAATCCTCTGTCAACCCCACCTGCAGGTTTCGGTGTGTTTTTTTCACAGCCACCACCCTGGAGCCCTTCGATGAATAGTCATCCATGTTGTACCTGAGCTGCAGTTGACGGTACCTGGCCTGAGCTGGCATTTTCTCAGGCCAGCCATACTCCCTAAACAGGATCTGTGAGGACACAGTGTTCCGTCATTTCAATAAATCAAGCTTTGTTAACCACCAAGTTTTTGTTAAAGCCTCCGTTATCACTTACCAATATTGTGACGCACAAGCACAAGACTACCACAGCTCCAACTAAAAGCCCACCGATCAGCAGCCAATCGGGGCGGAGCAACAGTTGGCGCCTCTGCGCGATGCCCATGCGGGTCAAATGATGTGGGTCAGATGGAAAGAAGGGTCCAGTGTCATAACATTCTCCACCTGCAGGCACTACCCTCACATACTGAAAGGACCAAACAACATCTACCAATGAATAGACATGGAGGTTGATTTTTTTTTATAATTATTATTACAACTAACAGATTTTAACTTGTTTATATGTGAAGGTCTTGGAAATTATTTATCATGCTATCATATAATATACACCGATCAGGCATAACATTATGACCTAATATTGTGTTGGTCCCCCTTTTGCTGCCAAAACAGCCCTGACCCGTCGAGGCATAGACTCCACTAGACCCCTGAAGGTGTGCTGTGGTATCTGGCACCAAGATGTTAGCAGCAGATCCTTTAAGTCCTGTAAGTTGCGAGGTGGGACCTCCATGGATCAGACTTGTTTGTTCACCACATCCCACAGATGCTCGATTGGATTGAGATCTGGGGAATTTGGAGGCCAAGTCAACACCTCAAACTCGTTGTTGTGCTCCTCAAACCATTCGTGAACCATCTTTGCTTTGAGGCAGGGAGCATTATCTGCTGAAAGAGGCCACAGCCACCAAGGAATACCGTTTCCATGAAAGGGTGTACATGGTCTGCAACAATGCTTAGTTAGGTGGTACGTGTCATCCACATGGATGGCAGGACCCAAGGTTTCCCAGCAGAACATTGCCCAAAGCATCACACTGCCTCCACCGGCTTGCCTTCTTTCCATAGTGCATCCTGGTGCCATGTGTTCCCCAGGTAAGTGACGCACATACACCCGGCCATCCATGTGATGTAAAAGAAAACATGATTCATCAGACCAGTCCACATTCTTCCATTGCTCCGTGGTCCAGTTCTGATGCTCACGTTCCCACTGTTGGCGCTTTCGGCGGTGGACAGGGGTCAGCATGGGCACCCTGACTGGTCTGCGGCTATGCAGCCCCATACACAATAAACTGCGATGCACTGTGTATTCTGACACCTTTCTATCAGAACCAGCATTAACTTCTTGAGCAATTTGAGCTACAGTAGCTCGTCTGTTTGATCGGAACACACGGGCCAGCCTTCGCTACCCACGTGCATCGCCCATGACCCTGTCGCCGGTTCACCGCTATTCCTTCCTTGGACCACTTTTTATATATACTGCTGACCACTGCAGACCAGGAACACCTCACAAGAGCTGTAGTTTTGGAGATGCTCTAACCCAGTCGTCTAGCCATCCTTATGCTTGCCCATTTTTCCTGCTTCTGACACATCAACTTTGAGGACAAAATGTTCACTTGCTGCCTAATATGAATAATATGAATAATATAATAATATAATGATACAAACCCGATTCCAAAAAAGTTGGGACACTGTACAAATTGTGAATAAAAAAGGAATGTAATAATTTACAAATCTCATAAACTTACATTTTATTCACAATAGAATATAGATAACATATCAAATGTTGAAAGTGAGACATTTTGAAATGTCATGCCAAATATTGGCTCATTTTGGATTCATGAGAGCTACACATTCCAAAAAAGTTGGGACAGGTAGCAATAAGAGGCCGGAAAAGTTAACTGTACATATAAGGAACAGCTGGAGGACCAATTTGCAACTTATTAGGTCAATTGGCAACATGATTGGGTATAAAAAGAGCCTCTCAGAGTGGCAGTGTCTCTCAGAAGTCAAGATGGGCAGAAGATCACCAATTCCCCCAATGCTGCGGCGAAAAATAGTGGAGCAATATCAGAAAGGAGTTTCTCAGAGAAAAATTGCAAAGAGTTTGAAGTTATCATCATCTACAGTGCATAATATCATCCAAAGATTCAGAGAATCTGGAACAATCTCTGTGCGTAAGGGTCAAGGCCGGAAAACCATACTGGATGCCCGTGATCTTCGGGCCCTTAGACGGCACTGCATCACATACAGGAATGCTACTGTAATGGAAATCACAACATGGTCTCAGGAATACTTCCAGAAAACATTGTCGGTGAACACAATCCACCGTGCCATTCGCTGTTGCCAGCTAAAACTCTATAGGTCAAAAAAGAAGCCATATCTAAACATGATCCAGAAGCGCAGGCGTTTTTTCTGGGCCAAGGCTCATTTAAAATGGACTGTGGCAAAGTGGAAAACTGTTCTGTGGTCAGACGAATCAAAATTTGAAGTTCTTTTTGGAAAACTGGGACGCCATGTCATCCGGACTAAAGAGGACAAGGACAACCCAAGTTGTTATCAGCGCTCAGTTCAGAAGCCTGCATCTCTGATGGTATGGGGTTGCATGAGTGCGTGTGGCATGGGCAGCTTACACATCTGGAAAGGCACCATCAATGCTGAAAGGTATATCCAAGTTCTAGAACAACATATGCTCCCATCCAGATGTCGTCTCTTTCAGGGAAGACCTTGCATTTTCCAACATGACAATGCCAGACCACATACTGCATCAATTACAACATCATGACTGCGTAGAAGAAGGATCCGGGTACTGAAATGGCCAGCCTGCAGTCCAGATCTTTTACCCATAGAAAGCATTTGGCGCATCATAAAGAGGAAGATGTGACAAAGAAGACCTAAGACAGTTGAGCAACTAGAAGCCTGTATTAGACAAGAATGGGACAACATTCCTATTCCTAAACTTGAGCAACTTGTCTCCTCAGTCCCCAGACGTTTGCAGACTGTTATAAAAAGAAGAGGGGATGCCACACAGTGGTAAACATGGCCTTGTCCCAACTTTTTTGAGATGTGTTGATGCCATGAAATTTAAAATCAACTTATTTTTCCCTTAAAATGATACATTTTCTCAGTTTAAACATTTGATATGTCATCTATGTTGTATTCTGAATAAAATATTGAAATTTGAAACTTCCACATCATTGCATTCTGTTTTTATTCACAATTTGTACAGTGTCCCAACTTTTTTGGAATCGGGTTTGTATAATAATAATATTATAATATATAATAATATGAATGATGAAGAGATAATCAGTGTTATTCACTTTACCTGTCAGTGGTCATAATGTTATGCCTGATCGGTGTATATACACTACCATTCAAGACAAGTTTGGGGTCAGTAAGAATAATAATACAGCAAGGATGCATTCATTGATCAAAAGTTCAAAAGAGTAAGTAAAGTACTTTACACTGATACAAAAAATGCTATTTCAAATAAATGCTGTTCTTTTGAACTTTCTATTCTTCAAAGAATCCTGAAAAAAAAAAATCATGGTTTTTACAAAATCATGAAAAAACTGTTTTCAGCAATGATAATAATATGCTTCTTAAAATGTTTCTTGAGCAGCAAATCAGCATATTAGAATGATTTCTGAAGGATCATGTGACACTGAAGACTGGAGTAATGACCGCTGAAAATTCAGCTTTGCCATCACAGGAATAAATTATTTTAAAATATATTAACATAGAAAACAATTATTTTAAATTGTAATACATTTTCACAATATTATTTGTTTTACTGTATCTTGTAATTTTGCCAATGTATGCACTCGTTAAAGAGTAAAAATACTATTTAATTGTTTGTAAACGGAAATTAGCCCTGGCAAATTGTGATACCTAAATTCACTTGTAGCATTTAAAAAAACATTGATGTTAGGCTTTAGTATTTTATATTTAAATTTATTTTAAAATTGAAAATAAATAGTATAGTATTTATATTTAAAACTGAATAGCATAGAATTTTAATATTGGATATAGTGGTTATTAGCCATTACATGAAAATGGATCATAATACCATGTGCCTATGTTGGTGGCTGCTGAGTTTCAAGGCGTACACTCCAGGCTCATGGAGACTTATGGAGAAAAGGGAGTGGGCAGATCTTGCCAGTTCTTGGTCCTGTGCCAGTAATCTGAAGGGTCCCCAGTCAAACGCAGCATTAGTGTTGTACAAGCTGTCTCTGTGAAAAAAGCAGGATTCCCTCTGTGACAATCTGGGACAGTGAAAATGAATGGGCAGCACATGAATCACATGCAAGCATGTACTTACACATCATACTGAGGGTAGTGCTGTTGTGTCACAGTAAAGAGAAGAATGTCCCCAGGATGTAGACATGCTGTTGGGTTCAAGACTCCTCCAGGCCGGATTTCAGATGTACCGAACGCTGATGATTTACTAGACCAGTGAGAGTCCCAATCTTCCTCTTTGTCTTTGATGTTTCCTAACAAAACATATCTCATTATATGTCCAATACAGAGTCTGGAATATATATAAATATACATATATGACATACTGATGTATTAGATACCTCTGTCTGTATCTAGGGGCTCAAAATGGCTGTTTGTTTCCTGACTGTGGACCAGAATCAACCTCCGGACCTCCACGGGGACAGCATTGAGCAGACCAAAGAATCCTGTCTCTGCACAATGGCAAACAAACAGCAGGTTGCTGATAAACCGTGGTCATAAAACCCTCTCTACTTCCTGCCCTTGTCTCAGGCCACTCACCCCCTGTTTGCACTGTGTACACAGGCCTGGAGAAATTGAGCTGCACGTTGCATTCCAAGCTCCCACGGGAGTCCCAGTGCTTCAGGATGGTCTCCAGCATGCTTCCCGACATGCTCACCTTTTAAGAAAACACAAGGATAGTTTAATAGTAAATAGGTCAGAGTGTTATCTTACCACTGTTTGTGCTAAGCTTTCACTTGTGTATAAACAGGTCTGTATTACACTCTCAATGTCCTGTGCAAGTCCCTCACATTGTGTACTTTGTTAAAGTTATCCGGTCATACTGTTTCCTTTCTTTTTTTGCTGTTAATCGTCCTATGGATTACGATACTTGAATGAATAAAAAAAACTAGATCAACTTTTTGCTTGTTGTTGTTGATCTGTGCAGTCATATCACACTGTGACAGTACTTTTCATGTTTACATTGTGTTACTATCTACATATTTTAGTAATAATTAGTAATAATTAATAAAATGTACATTTTAAATTATGTTATTTAATTATTGTTACTTTCTAAGAAAAGTAATGTATTAAGTTACCGTCTGCTGACTGAGAGACTCTCTTTTCAAGAGTGGAATGTTTTTGTTGTTATTTTTTCATTCAAAGCACATTGTTGTTGTTGTTTTTTTGCATACATTTATACCCAGACATAACAGTGTTGTTATTGTAAAAGTCACCATGAAATCAAACCAATTCTTAATTTTTTACAGAATGTTGCCATGTTTATTATAAATGATTTATCCATGCACATCATTGTTTTAAAATGTATGTGCACTCATAATCTTTAATCAGAAACATTAAAGAAATCGTGATGTGAAATCATTCATGACGTGTGTCTTGGTGGAGGGTGGGACTAAATATCCTCCACAACTGACTGCAAACTGGCATTCAGATCTGCCTCCATTTAGTCAGCAACGTCCAGCTTCCTACAATCCAATCAATTCCAGAAGGGTGAAATCAAAATCCCGCCCTACATTTGTTCTTGTTCCAGAAGCCGCTTAACTTGGATATACATCACAATAGGGGGAAAAGACTATCACAACTTCTATTTCATGCTGACTTAAACAGAAACTAAAACTTTATTAAAAATCTTTTTCATTAATTGAAATAAAGCTGAAATAATATGTAAATAGAAGATGAAAAACATAAAATTGTTGCCTTGGCAACTAACTGAAATAAAATTGTTAATAAAATAAATTTAAGTACTTAAATTACTAAAACGGAAATAAAAATAAATCTAAATAGAAATGTTTAAAAAAAGACTAAAATAATAAAAATTACAAAAGCACAAATTTACTAAAATTAAAATGAAAACTGAAAACATGAAAGCTAATTCAAGAATATTAACAAATACAATAGTGTATAAATAAAACTAAAATAACTGCACAGTTTGCATAAAATTATATATATATATTTACAGACATTTTATGCAGTGTATACTGGAAATACAATTACATTAAACAACCAAAAAACAGTTTTACTTTGCTGTATTAACTTATACAATACAATCCTACAATGCTTAAATGCACCTTAAATATACCCATATTTCTCATTTCATGTGTATGTGTCAGTAAATATATTATGATGAAAATTTACATGCGGTTTTGCTTTTTGAAAAAAAATAATTTAGCATATAATTCAGCATATAATTTAGCACGTTAAGGCCCGTTCACACTAAGAACCATAACTATAAAAAATAACTAACAATAGCTATTATTAGCATCCACAACAGCGGACGATATCATTCTGTTTATTTATGTGTTGCAGTTTTGTTGTCTGTTGCTTTAAATGCCTGAGCTTTTTAAAGTAGGATGGATTCTGATTGGCTGTCAATGTTTTATCATTCATCAGCTGGGAAAAAATCGTTCTGAAAGTGATTCCAATGATTTTGTTTCTCTGTGCCGTTATCGTTATAGTTGTGGTCTGGACTCTGCTATTGTTTTATATTTAGAATGCTTTTTAGAACTATATCTTTATCGTTATAGTTATAGTCATTGGTGTGAATGGGCCTTTACCCCCGAGACTCGACATTACTATAAGGTGTCATAATGTTTGGACCTGTTGATTAGACTCAGTGTAGAGCAGGTAAAGGCTTCCAGTGCAAACCAGCTGCAGAACTGGACTCGGGATGTTCCGGCACCAGCCCACACACTCAACCCTGTCTGGCTCAGGCCTGGACAGACCACTACACACACACAGGCCCAGGGAGCCATCGTAGCCCTCGTACAGCTCAGGAGATGGACACACCTGCAGGCAGGTACAACATATGACCTACTGATCAATGGGGTCATTTGGCTGCAAGAGTCCAAGGGTAAGTCACACGTCACGTTCAGAGGTACATGTGAGGCCCCTTATGTGCATAGTAAGAGTTCATGGAAGGAGGTATTTTACTTTAGAGGCCACTGGTCAACCATTCAACACTAAGAAAACATTCAATACTGGATGCCCTTCATGAGCAAAATAAGAAAATTGTCATGACGCACCACGCACCATTCATAAAATTTTCAATGCTAATGACTGAATAGTCAGTGTGTCATCATCTCTGCGCAAACAGCATGACTTTAGTATAGGTTTCTCAATATTACCTCGGTTTCTGTGGACGCTCACCTGCTGGGAGCAATACTGCTTCCATTGCTTGAGGTCCAGACATTCTCCATGCTGGTTACGTGCTCTTCCATCCTTGCAGATCTCATAGACCTTCAACACACAGGCTTCTCCTTTCTGCATGTATCCCAAAGTACATAGACACTGTCCATCACTGGCCTGCATTCAGGATTGGGGAGATGTCAGCCGTTAGAGACAACAAATCCTGACTCATTTCCCTAGTGGGTAGTAACTGATGAAAAGAGCATTCAGCAGTCAGTGAGAGTGGTAACTAGACTCCCACTGGGCTGAAACATGAGCGTCTATCTTAGCAGAGGTCTGCAGATTGCTTCTCTACACGGATGCAATTAGCTACAAACGCATGGGAACTTATGTAAACAATGCATTAAGTTTTTACCTGGAAGACTTGACCCTCTTGCAGACATGTACAGCTGTCCTGTCCAGGCAGAGGCTGCTGTGACCAGGGCCCACAAGGCAGGCAACTGCTCAAGCCTTCTCTAGGTCCATAGTGATGTGGTGGGCAGCTGATACAGCTGTTTATGGTCATGGCCCAGAAACTTGGTCCAAATGTTCCTCTGGGACAGGGAACTGGACCCTCATCTCCCTCCGGGCAATAAAATCCTTCACAGTGCATAAAAGTAGAAGGTTCTCCAAAGAATAACCTTGATTGCTCCAACAATCAAACTCTTAAATTTCATATTTAAGTTGTTCTTCAACTATGTAAATTGGACCCTGTGGACTTTTAGACAATAAGCTCTTAAAACACATTCTTCACTCTAACTAGTTTAATTTGTCTTCTGATAATGTCTACCGTGGTGGAAATTACATTTAAAATAATTTGGGATAAAATCACTTATTTGTCTTGATTAATTCCATTACTAGTACTGTATCCTAAATAAAACATTAAATAATATTTGTACACTTTTTGCATAATTTCACATAATTACAGCCAGGTTGGAAATGGCTTACCATAAAAATATTCTGTTAACACGTGATATTTACCTTGATTTTCTTCATACACATCTCATATTTCATCTTGGTGAACAAGTAAACAAACTTTTAAAAAACAATTTTTAGGGAAAAATGCATTTATGGTGGAAATAAAGCCACAACTGAGGTGGGACATTTTTTCATAATTTTTTAAAATAATTTTAACAATAAATATTGATATGGTTTATAATTATTTCACTATGTTTAGATCATCATAATTTCGAAAATAATATTTTTTATAAAGCATTTTCGCAGTTTAACATTGAAAGATTGGGTTTAGAACGAGGATAAAATATTATTATTATTATTATTATTAATAAAATATATACATGAATGGCATTTAAAAAGTAGCCAAAATACATGATCACGGCATGGTAAAGAATTTAAGATGGTCAATGTGATGTTCATTAAATAAATAAATAAATAAATAAATAACCTCTGGGACTAGACACCCACTTGATGCACTTTCACCTCGTCATGTCCTGGAAAAATGCAAGTTACCTGGTTTGCAGGAATATCTTTCAGGATGTCTTAGAGTAATGTTTGATCCATCAGCAGGGCTCAGTCTTAGGGTGAAGAACCAAAGTAGGGAAGGCCAGCAGAGGCAAACCCTGAAAGAGCACATCATTTCATTATGCTGTCCAGGGCTTAGAGACAGCCCGAAGGCATACAGGAAGCTCTTTCCCTGCCATGCTGAATGATTCATGAACAGTCTAGAGATAAAGTATCACACATGCCAATAGGTAGAAAGATGCAACCTGATGCTGCCAGTTTAGATTACAGGCCACAGTGAAACCCTGAAACTGATTAATTTTGGCTGTGCTTTAAATGTCTTTCAGCACATCTGAAAAACATTAAATCAGTCACAAGTTGCAGGTTTATGAGAAAATATCCAAGTTCTACTTGTGTGCACTTTCTCAAATACTTTGGCAGGAAAAGTGAACATTGCAGACACTCTGTATTCAAACAAGCAATGGGTCACTAAAACAACAAACCTTGTTTTTCACATCCCTTGGCTTCATTCCTTTGATGCACCCCGTAGGCGAGAAGGCCATGGTCAGCCTAGTAACCAATTGCTATATCTGGGTTAAAGTTGAATTTGCAGGATCCAGAGCCCTATATCACTACACAAGGGTGAATTAACACAAAACGCTTACATAAGCAAACATTTTTACAATCTTCGAACTGTGCAATGGAATCAAATATAATATTATGTAAACAGGTCATAAAATTTGAAGTGAAAAACAATATTTTAAAAAGCATGAATCTGTACACCAGTTACACATGCTTACTGCTTATGATGACCTCATAATTTTTATAGTGCTTCAAAATCAATTAACTTGAACCCTGAATTACTTAAGCAGAGTGTATGTGGACTTTGACCTTATGGTGACTTCAGTTATGTAATATATTTTCACATTTCACACACTTTTGGGCCTACGTAAGAATTAATTTAAATGACAACAGTAGTTTTAGTGTTGCATTTGCAAAATGTCTGATAAAACTGATATATTATAAATAAAGACATTCAAATAACAGTTATTTAGTAACAAATGTAGATATACAATACCACAAAAGAACCTATTGCACAATCTGTTATTGCAAGTTTAACTCTTATCCGTAAAACATCTTGCAATATCGTGTTTCCAAACATGGAGAGTTGTCCTGCAATTCCTTCATTTGACCTGGAATCTTATAACAACTGTGTCCGTCTTTAAATATCTAACTCAATAAGCAGTGGTGGAGGAAGTACTGAATCTCAGTACTTAAGTAAAAGTACAAATAACCAGAGATATATTTACTTTAGTGAAAGTAGAAGTACCATAATGACAACCCTACTTAAGTAA
Organism: Coreius guichenoti; assembly: GCA_039654105.1. Classification (NCBI taxonomy): domain Eukaryota; kingdom Metazoa; phylum Chordata; class Actinopteri; order Cypriniformes; family Gobionidae; genus Coreius; species Coreius guichenoti. The sequence continues at coordinate 27,015,188 of CM077174.1, forward strand.
AAAAGTAAAAAGTACCTGTTTTAAATGTACTTTAAGTATTAAAAGTAAAAGTACTTGCATAACAATTTATTCTCTTAATGTCTATATTCTAATCATTAAAAAAATGATGTTTTATGGGCTGTGGCATTTTAATTATGTTAGTTTTGGGTTAATGTAATTGGGCCCAGTTTACATTCTGACTTACAATTCTGGTTATCTATCAGGGTGATCTGCAGAGTTAAATATCATTATTCTGAAGAAATATTCTCACCAGTGTTCTATCAGCTTTGACGTATTTAAATCTGCATATTTATGATATTTTTACCTTTTATAAAGGGCATTTTTCCCTAATCTTATTAAATATAGGGTATGCTTCAGCTTTCCTTTTATATTCCTAAATTTGATCAATAAATTAAATTAGAATAAGACCCTATAGGGCTGTTACCAATCAAATTAAATAATTTACGCTGAAAAATTACAACTGCATTAAATAATGTTATGTTAGATTGTTTTAAATATTTTTGAATATACAAATAAGAAATGTTGGAAAGAATGTTTAAACATGATAAACTGCCAGTAGGTGGCGGCAGGTCTTAATGAGTGAGTCATTGAGTCGATTCGTTCAAACGGCTGATTCGTTCAAGAATGAGGCAGTCGTTTATTAACGGGTCATTGAATCTTTGATTCATTCAAAACGCTGAATCATTCAGTAGGCTAACACTGTTGCTGTGAGATGCGTTATGGTTCTGATGTGATCTTGGAAATAATTTCGCTGCTGAAATAGAACAAAAACAGTCAATATTGCATCTAAAATGTAAGTGACTTAATGTTAATTAATTGTTTATGGAACTGTCATATGAAATCAGTGTCACATTTTCAGTCGTGATGGTATTCAGGAAAACAGCACTCTTGGTTGTGTGATGTTGCTTAACTGTATCGTATGTTATAAATATAAAAACTCCACAATTTGTAATTTTAACCGTGTATGTTAACTGAGTTTCTTTGTGTGAGAGGCGCTCATTTGTTTTCGATTTCTCCTCATGAGGCTGCGTGAGCCTCAACAGTGCAGTTCATTACATTATATATTATTATCCACTATCGATCACCACTTACACTAAATGAATGCAGAATCATTCTTGCATTTTGGTGATTCCCTAGTTATTTTTGTTATTGACGTTTTAATCAGCTTGTCCGGTCGGGCAAGTAAAATTCTCTTTCACTAGCCCCTTCAAAAAAATCCACTTGTCCCGGGCAAGCATTAATGTCGAGCCCTGAAACTGATCAGAAAATGTAACGAAAATGTAACGGAACGTTGTAGAAATGTAGTGGAGTAGAAAGTATAATAATTGCTGCAAAATGTAACGAAGTAAAAGTCAAAAGTATGCACTATTGATTCTACTTAAGTAAAGTACGGATACGTGAAAAATGTACTTAAGTAAAGTAGTATTTAATGGTCTCTCCAGGAAAAAGTCTAGCGAGTCGTTGCTACGCTTGCTTTTTACAAATGCGTCTTATTGACAGTGGTGGAATGTAACGAAGTTTTTAAATCCTTGTCTGAGAATGGATTGCCTGAGAAATATTTTACTATACATCAGAGGCGGACAGTAGTGAAGTATTTTTACTTTCTACTCAAGTACATATTTTAAGTAAATGTACTTTATCAGTGTTTTTCTTTAGAAAACTTTTACTTCACTACATTCCAAAGCATGTCGTACTTTTTACTGCACTACATTTCATAAATTAAAGGGATTTTTTAACCTTTAATACTTAATTACATAAAAAATTTAGTACTTTCTTACTTGTACTCAAGTAAAACTTTAAATAAAGTACTACATTTTTTATGTAATTATTAAATGATATTCAATATGAAACGTAGTGCAGTAAAAAGTACAATATTATGTTTTGGAATGTTGTGAAGTAAACGTTTTCCAAAGAAGAACAGTGATAAAGTACATATACTTGAAAAATAAAATTACTTGGAAAGTAAAAATACTTCACTAATGTCCGCCTCTGCTATACATACATAGGAGCCTGTTAAAAAAAATGTCAAATAGGCTATATAATATATATATCACCAGAATTTAATGATTATATGACATCTCTTGTTAAATCATGTTATTGCCCAGACTGCACTGGTGTAAAATCAATGGGGCAAGTTACAATGACGTAGTAGGCGATTTGCACAACAACAAGTTACACCAAACAAAACAGCACGTTCGGTAACCAAAATGATGGCATTTGTATGGCAAAATTCCATGTGCTAATAGTCTAATACACGCTTATACATGCAGCTGCCAGAAAGTAGGTCTAAACTGGAATAATCAAATGTTCAAAGTATCCCACTATTGGCTTTGTTTATCACTAGCTTTGGCCATGTAGACTCAAAGCAAACCTAAGGGGACCCATTCAGTAAAGTAAAAACAAACAGCACCTTTGTTCGCAGAGCCAGAGATAATGAAGCAAGCCTGGAGGGTTCATTCTCTGTGACTTATTTCTATGTCATTGCTATAGGAAAGCCAAGTAGGACTCAACACGACTGATAAAACTAAGCCAAATTTCATGCAGTTCAGTTAACTGAGTGAACTTAAGACCTGGGACAAAGCATCCTGTATGAAGTCCATGTCGTAATATTAATGCGCACTTTTGTAATGGAAATAGAAGTCGTGTATAGAAGTTTTCAACCCAAGAGCTGTCCAAACACCTCTGGTTAGTAGTAAACATATTCCAGTAGCATTGACCTTGAAAATTACGTCAATATTGGCGTCGGTGTGACATCACTGTGGCTACTCTGAATCTGTGTTGTTGGAAAAGAGTAGCTTTGAAGAGGCAATCGGCAAAATACCTTTAGGTTCCTAATGCCTATCGTTATCAAACTGACCCTCCACGTGGTTTGTGTTGACACAGATGAAAAGCACGACAACCTCTGATAAGGGACTGCTTTAAATGTGGACTCTGAGAAGAAATTCTCATTTTCTCATCAACAGGTAAGGGCCAGATGTCCACTTGCATAGATGAATTACTTAATGCCGTTTGAGTTGTCCTGTTATATATTGATATATTGATAGTCAATAACATTTAAATTAATGTATCTAATTACATACATCTTTTTCCTGTTTTCAAACAGAAACAACCTTCATCAGTAAAAAAATGAATCTGCAGTTTGTTACATTAGCTTTGGCCTTTGCTACCACAACAGGTTTGTTGCCTCTCCAATATTATCAAATTCAATTTCCTGTAAAATGGTTATTTTTATTTTTTATTACATTTATCTAATGCAACCATCCTCCTTTTCAGCATTTCCACTCAACGATGAGATCAGTCGAGAAGCATTTGGTTTACAGAGAGACAATCAGGCCACGGACAAGAAAATTTTTGCCAAAGACTCAAAGTAAGTTTACTCTCATACGATATTTTGTGTACTTTCATTTATTAAAAACGCAATTTATACATGCCATGCCTTGAACACACCTCTTCTGTGATGAAAAAAATATTTTATTTCAGATATTAAAAAATTTTTTTTTTTTTTTTGGGCATAATGTCAAAATGTCAGGGCGATACAATTATAATGAAAACAAATTATTGAAAAGTATTTTGGCAAAATATATTATTATTTCATAGAAAATCATAATATTTCAATAACATTGGTCTTGTCATGTGGTAGACTCAACAAAAACAATGTTATTTATGAATTAATAATAAATGTAAAAAAAAATGCTTTTTACATTGAAAAAAGTTTTTTTTTAAAAATAATAATTTTGAAAGTAATTATTAAGATGTATACTCTCATATGTTTTTAATGTGTAAGGAAAATATTATTTATTTTTACTTGGTTATACCACAGAGTTATTAATTTGAAACTTTTCTTGAATATGTTTTATACGTTTTTAAAAACCATATGAAATCAACATGAATACAAAGAGTCCATGTGTTTAAAACTAGAGTTCTTTATCATAGACACTCTTGTAAGTCATTGACCCCTAATCCTGTTTTGCAGTGGTATGTGGAAGAACCATGTGGTGAGCAGTGACCTTTACTCCCAAGACTCTTCCAACCCCATGGCGGCTGAACTGAGACGCAAGCTGAGCATGGAGTCTGAGCGGCTGAGGGCTCGCCTAAAGCAGGAGCTTGCTGAGTTGAGGGAGAGACTCTCTCCTTACCCCAGCCACCCAAAACACACCTTGGCCAGTGTCAAGGAGTTCCTGGCCCCCTTCAGTAAGCAGCTCCAGACCGCTCTCCAGTCAAATACTCAGGAACTCTGTGAGAAACTCAATCTGAACCTCCAGGAACTGAACCCAGAGGAAGCCACACTCTACCAGGAGGCAGTGCAGAGGATCACGCAAGCTCTGGATGAAAGCCACCAGAAAAGGACAGCAGCCTTTGAGGACTTTAAAACTAAAGCATTTGAGGCAGTAGAGGAGGAAAGAGACAGCAGTGGAAAGGAACTTTGGGAGGAAGTCACTGCCAGGCTGGGACAGGAAGTGTGTACCTTCAGTTTAGAGGTACAAGGGAAAGTGGCAGCACTGAAGATAGCTTTGTTAGGCCATCTTGCCTCAGCACAGCCTCCAAGGGATGTGATGGCTTCAAAAGTGGATCAGTTCTGCCAAAATTCCTCAGCTCGGAATCAACAGTTTATTTCAAACTTAGACCAACAGATGATCGCTCTCCAAGAAAACCAGAGTCAGGGTGAGTCATCTGGTTTCCATCAGACAAACATAGAGTCCATACAGGAGGATTTTTCCACTAGACTTACAGCCCTGTTACAAGACATCATACACACTCTAAATTAAACAACAACACACCTCCATTCCTATCAGAAATACAACTGTAATGTAAATAACAGCTCTTTTGTTTGGATTGTACATTGTGACCTGTAACTTTTGTAGAACAATATTGTTGTTTGTACAGTTTTCAAAAAGAACCTTGTATGACGTACAGCGAAACCCATTGAATTGAAAGACAGAAACGAAAGCCTTTCTTCATTTTACTAAAGATATGTTGTGTAATGTGTGGATATACTGTTTCATAGACAAAAGCATGTAAATAAAAAAGATCAATTTGTACAAATTTGAAATGAATATATGTTGTCCATTGATTATTGCCTCAACTACAGTATATTAATAAAAGTATTCCTTTCTAAATACATCACATCTAGACAATTTTTTTTTCATATTAAATTACAGGGAAGCAGCAAGTCATTGGCTAATACAGGGGTTTTCAAACTGTGGTTCGGAAGGAGTCTGTAGAAAATTTGAGGAACTATACATGAAGAAAATTGTTATCTAAACTGTAAAAGAAAACTATTTTACAAAATTTATTTTTTTTAGGGCTGTCAAAGTTTTGGCTGTCAATCATTTTTAACAAAATATAAAAAAGTGCTTTACAAATAAATCTGAATTTAATTGTTATTCATTTCATACATCTAAAAGTAGGTAGGTAGAAAACTTTACAAATATTTCCACATAATATTTGAATTTGCTTTTAATAGTCAAATTAAAAGGCAATTATTTAATTCAGAAAACAACATGCTTAATATATTTTTCACACAATATAAACGGGTCTTTATACATGACAAAATAGCTGCCTTTATATTTTAAGAGGGTCCTTTAAAAGTTTGAAAACCCCGGGGCTAATATACAAGCAATGTGTATAAGAAAAACGATTACATCCACAGTTTGTTCCTCTCAATAATACCTACATACCTTTTACAGTATAATTCAGAAAATGAACATCTAAAACTCATGATTCAATGCAGTATTTGCATTTACATGAAAGAATTAAGCATAAGTTTTCTTCCAAGCGCATGGTGACTGGACTACACAGTGCTGTCTAAATAGATTAAAATATGCTAAATAGGCATTATACAAAGTGGTTCTTTGCTGGTTTGTGCAGATGCCATGATGTGATCAGACGTCTTATCGGGCATATCAAATTAAGCTTCATTCAACGCAAAACAGATGGCGAGTTGATGGATCTCTTAGTGGAAAGCCCGAGGCAGACCACCGGCCCAGAAAAACTTCTTCAGCACAAACCATCCAGCCATAACCACCAACACAGCACCGCCAGTGGCAAAAATGACCCCCACCACCACTCCAGCCATGTTCATATTGTCCCTGTTAAATGGCTCACTGCCTCCTGATTCACAAGAGAAAACAAGCGGTGCTGTTACTGTCTAGCTTTCATTCATTTTTAAGTATTTTCATCTGAATTTCAGAAACATCAAAGTGCAATATTTTGATTGAAATAAAGTTTCAAAAAGAATCTCATACCATAGGCCGATGCAGTGGGGACATCATTCTCTACAGGATCAAAAAGAGTATATCAAAACAGTAGTTAGGCATGGCAGAAAATTCAGTATATGTTTGACAGCAAGCTGGGTCTCAGATCGGTCTCATTCTGGATTCATGCGTGAACGTGACTGACTCACTCAGGGCTGCAGTGTACAGAGGACCCACAGACACCGTGGCAGATTCTTTGGCTTGTGATCCGTAAGGTTCTAGGGCCCTCCGCCGTCGTGTTCTATTAGAGTTGCAAGGCTGCACAAGTAAAATGAAGTGACTATTATAGTAATGTTAATTGGCTGACATTACCAGTAGTGGTATTCTATTCAATTCATTCTATTCTAACAGTAAAAGGCTCCTACATTAAGCAATTCTTGGCACTTGTTTGGCTCACAAAGTCGCAGAATACAGTGCAGGTATATTGTAGACTTTTCTTGATCACGGTGCTCCACGAAGCGGAAGGCTTCAAATGAAAATCGGGAAAACTTGGAAACCCCATTATAAAGCACCGTTGTCCGATTCTCTACAATGCATCTGTGATAAAACAATAGAGAAACATTGATGTAGTTGCACTGGTGTGAGGGCGGGACAACCTCACAGTCACATGACATCACAGCAATAGCAAACCAGGGCCGTAACCACCATAGGCATTGAGGGGGACAAGTCCCCCCCAATAATTGTAAATGGCCAAATTGTCCCGGCCAATATATGATATTTCTTAATGTTGTTCTCCATTACGTACCGCTCAGTTTATTGTTTGTTGACAGACCGTCTGGACAGGCTGGTCTGCCTGAGCGGTCTAACAGCACTCGTCAATGATGGCCAATCAGATTAAAAGAAGGCGGGGCTTAATGTTCACTGAAGACGAGGGTGAATTCCAACGCGACACTTTTAGTTTTTACAGTGAACGTGTGCGTGCGTGATAATATATAAGTAGCTAAACATTTAATATTTGACAACTGTTTTACAATGGATATGTTTAACGACCCACAGTAACATACAGTGATGCAAACTACTCAACTTTTTTTATGTAATTTCGCCATTTTGAATTGAAAATATGCTATTATTTAAATGATGATGTCATTCATAACTGAATGCAATGAGACGAAACTTTTTTTGTTTTTTGTTTTTGTACATTTTTGACATATTAGACATACAAACAAGTGAATGTGTGCATATTTTGAAATAAAATATTATTTGCAAAGAGTTTAAATGGATTACTTCACAGATATATAGGCTATAATTAGACCAGGAACTTAAACATTTGAAAAGCCCCCCAGACATGGATATGTTCTAGACATGGTTATGTCCTTGTAGCAAACAACCATCCAGCGATCCAATCAAGTGCCGCCCTACATTTTTTCTTGTTCAAGAAACCATTTCATTAGGATATATGTCACAATAGGAAAGAAAAGATGATAGAAGTTTCATGCTCACTTTAACTAACTAATATTAACAAATGGAAGATTATAAAGTGTTACCATGAATTCAAATCTAAATCAAGAGTAACTCACCCTGTGAAAAAGCTGTGCTGTTTGTTGTTGGTGTGATTATAGGGTGATGGGGTTGCAAAACAGTGGTCCAGCAATAGATTAAAACTAAAGAAAGACAGAAAATAGTATTTAATTCTTTAATAAAACCCTTAAGAAACAAACTATTCACTGTCCAAAAGAAAACTGCAGTGTTCTTACTTTCCAGTTAGATTGACAGCCTTTACTTCAACATAGACTTTTCTGCGCAGCTCTAATCCAGTAGGCGGGACAACCAAAGGGCTGGTATAATCTGTGTTCTGGCATGAAAATAATCAAAAATATATTTAAAAATTTGACATTTTGAATTCAGAGTAAAGAATTTAACACAAATCTACACTTGCATTGAAGACACCCATGCTGAGAGTGTCAATGAAAGTTCCATTGTTGTCACTAGTGGCCACTGACACTGATGACCTGTATGAAAAATCAAGTATCAAGTCAATCCTCTTGTTGGTGACTGCAGTTGGTGAAGTGTGCAGTGCAGGATGAATGTCTTAATACTCACGCTATGATCTGAGTGTTGTTGATGAGATATTCCAGTGGATAACGGCAAGAGAAGTGATAGTAGAGGTCTGTGGAGTAACTGATGACACCCTCTGCGGAGCTGGGCGTATCAAGATATCCTGTGATAATGACGGACTGAATGCTGGAGAACATGCTGAATGGACCAGAGGAGCTGGGCACCTCATCCACAATCTAAAAATGTGCAAAGGAAAATTCAATTATTTAATTTCAACTATTTTACTTTTATTTTTAATATATTCTAAAATACCTTTTTATACTTTTAATATACTTACTTTACTTTTTTATAATTATAATATATTTTAAAACAAATTCTATGATAATTTTTTTTTTTACATTTTACTATTTTTTATAATTAGTAGTGTGTATTTAGCTTTTGTCACTTTTCATTGTACATTTCACATTGTTTTTATAATTAGTATGTATGTATCTTTTATGACCTTATTCATTTTTTCAGAAAAATGCTATACATTTAAAAAAAATACTATTTATAATTTATATGCTTTTTATAATTATAATACATATTTTAGATATTATATTTTCTATATTATTTTATATATATATATATATTACATCTTACTATTTTTGTATAATTAGCATGTATGCAGGTTTTATGACCTTATTCATTCAAATTTTATATTTTCTAACACCATTTAATCACCATTTAATTTAATCACTATGCAAATGGTATAAAAATGGTTTAAAATATATATATTTTTTTTTTTTACACATATTCCTCCATTTTTTTATGTTTAACTATTTTTAAATAATTTGTATGTATACCGCTTTTATTAATATTTTATTTTGTATTTGCCACATCACAACTGTGATTAAAAAAGGAGGAAAATTATGTTTTCAAGCTTAGACAGAGAAAGATAGCAAATATAATGTTTTTCTTTACACCTGCAGAGACTGTCTACATGGGTTCTCCTGGCTGTGGTTGACTGCCAGCTGGTAGCGGATGACAGGTGGGTTCACAGTGGTGTCAACGGTGCCCTTGCACTGGGCGTTATTGCGCTCCCCGTTCAGGGCCAGGCCATTCGGGTCAAAGCCTGCCCACTCAGCGGTGCACAGGTTTACCTCCAGAGAGATCATGCTAGTGCCACAGTGTACCACCAGATCATTGTTGTCTAAAAAAAAAAAGGGAGGTCTTAGTGTCGAGCAAATTGCAGAGAATGGAGGACTCTCTCAAATCTGAAAGGTCACAGACTCACCTGGAACCCTGTTATACACCGTGGAGCAGTTATAGGCCGAGTGAATGGGCTGCAGGACGAGAGCCAGTGCACATAAGCAGAGGCACAGCATCATTCCTGCTGTAGAGGCAGAACATGAGTAAAAATTCACCTAATAAAAAGTCAAGTCATCCAACATCACAACCTTAACATCTGTAACAGTTACAATAGCAATGAAGGTAATTATTTAGAATGAATTGTGTTTTTTTATAGTAATTTAGGAGAAAATGCAGTAGATATCAGTGTAAAGAAACAGTATACCATACCTGTTTAACTCCCAGGGAGTTGAATGGACACTATCACTATGATCTAAGGTGATGATATGCTTCTTATATAGCGTTAGACCCCAGGCGTGATTCAATAGGTGCAGGGAGTGTCTCATCCCTCCTACTACATTACCGTACAGTTTCTTCCCAGATTATAAAATTAATCCTCTGGCTTTGGTTAACAATGACAGTCCTTGAATACAGTGACAGTGGGATTTGACACATATCCAATAGACACTTGTTCTAATTTTCCAAGTCCATATAAATGAATACTAATAAAATTGTGATAATGACCATGAAAATATAGAAGACATATATGTAGATGTTAATAGGTGTATATTTATATAATTTTATAATCAAATGGATTTTTACCATTTTTTATTGAATGTGCAATATGTTTTCAGGTGCTTTTATGTAATTTAATGTGTATGTTTATATTTTATTAGTAAATGTTTCTTGCTTCTGAGAGCTGTCACTATAAATGTCTCTGTACTTGTACAATGACAATAAAGTATCTTACTTACTCTTACATGATTTTTATATTTTAAAATTATACCCACTGTACTGTGCAATAGGTTTTATGGTTTATCATGTATAAGCTGGAAAGGATATTGACATCTGTCATTTGTATGTATATAATATGAAATACATTTAATTAATCTGTTCACTGATCTTCAGTATTGAATAGCACACTATCTAAAAATGAAATCCTGTTGGCCAATATATTAATTTTAAATCGTGTTGGTTGATTGGTCGTTTTCAACAGTAAAAGATTTTGAACAAGTGTACTCATACAAATTATTACAGGGTTGTTGTGAGACTGATGATATTGTTATATTGTTGTAAATGAACATGAAAAAACTTATCTTTAAACTCTTAAATGTGGTGTTGTCTGTGTGAACCAGCAGTAAAAACAGTCCAGTATATTCTTGCATTCAGATTTTATTTAAAATAATTGTTAATATTTTATCCATCTGCAAACATATTTTTCTGTAACAGTATTGAATCTCAAAGCTTTAGAAAGTAAATTAAGAGTCTATTATGTATAAATCATTTGAAACATAAAATGTTGCATCATCTCCTGGGAATAGAAATGTGATAATTTGCCACAAGGTATGAAACACAGGACGCCCAACAAAAATAGCTTTTGTTCGTCTGGCTCGCATGCAAGCATCATCTATTATATTCTAAGAGCAGCTAGCTCAAGACTAGCTCAAGACACCCCTGCTAAAGGCTAAAGGCTCGGTTTTGACTGAGTGATGGTGATATCTGACAAAGAACTTTGAATGAAGCACGTACACTTGTTTGTGCCAAAAAGCCCCTTGGTCAGAGAACATATTTCACATATTACACTTCAATGCGTCACACCTTGATGAGTTTCTGTCCTTCTCCACTGGACAAAATAAATAACAGTGATAGCAATCTATATCCCTGTGTTCTTCAATTTTATTCACAGTTTAGATGAATTCACATGACTGCAGTGGTCACTATCTGATTCAGAGAGGAGCTACAATGCATAGTATGAGAATCATACTCGTTCAAGAAGTCAAACCGCCTGCACAGTAAGGTAAGGACTAAATTGACAAAATCCTTCAAGACTACTTTATTCATAAGCCAAAATTCATACATGTGCAAGGCAACATCTCTATAAATAAGAATTTTCCACAACTTCCCATTCTGATCCTGTAACTGCAGAATAAATATTTTAGCCACACATTTCTCCATTTTTAAAATAATAAGAAGAAGAACAAAAAGAGAACTAAACCAAACAATATGTCATTGTGTGTTGCGTCCTATCTCATGTGCCAGTAATATAGTATAATACTGTAATTTAATCATATTTTTCTGGGGAACAAAATAGTGGTTATTAGATTAGTTTAACATCCTCGTTCGATTATGTAAAAAGCTATACTGATAATTCACACAGCGAGGGAAGACCATTTTGTAAAGAATAGAACTCTTGTCAAATTATGATTTATGACTCCTTCATGATTAATGGCCTAAGGCCCTGTAAGACAACTGTACAATCACATTTCTTGAAAATTAATTTCCTCTTGTTGTTAGTGTTCTGCTTCTTTCATTGTGGTATTAATAATTATATGATGGAAAATTTATAAAATAGATCCTTTAAAGTATGACAATTGATACCGTATTAGAGTAGCCTTGCCTATCTAACGGCTGAACAAACCAGGGACAGTAGAGCCTCGTCAGAAAAAAATAGAACAATCCTAGAACAACACTACCACCTGCTGGTTCAACAACTGAAAAACAGCAACACCAATATTTTTACCAGTAAATGAGCAATGATATTGATAGCCATCTTAATGCCAGATAATAATGATCATAATTAGGGGTTCAAGCACGAAGTGCTGAAACCCTATTGTAATTGTTAATTTTCCCATGATGCATCATTCTCCATTTAAAACTGATCGGGCAGACCAAACCGTAAGTCGTAGAGAATTGAAACTTTCAGGGCTGGTAGTACTCACACCGACTACGAACGTCACCGAGGGGCGCCCCGATCGGCCTGACGGGGGCGCTACAGCGGCCAAAAGTACGAAATGGCTCATAACTCCTAAACCGTTAGGCGTAGGCTCAAGTGTCTTATATCGTTAGAATCGTTGGACAAAATGCATGCATCGGATTGGCTCGCCCTTGAGGCGCCAATTTCAAGAAATTTTTGGTTTTTTGAAAAACCTACTTTTGTGCACTACTCCCAGGTTTTTTCCCTGATCGGAACCAAACCACTGCAGAAATGTTCTTTGGAGAGAGTATATCAATAATTACGAAAAAAAATCGAAATTTCGATTCATAGTCGCTAAGGGGAACCAAAATGTTCAATGTCTCCAGGGCCACTTTTACTAAAATAACTATAACTTTTAAACGGAATGAGATATTTTCACTGAACTCGGTTTACGTCTATGAGCTCAAATTTAGGTCACATCAAAAAAATCGCGACAATTGGCCACTTGGTGGTGCTGTAACAGGAAAAAAATTCATGAAAATGGCTATAACCACACCCAACCATTAGTCCGATAATAATTGGCATGCAGTGTCTTTGTCAGCGTGCCATGATAGTCTATGAGAACATTGGCATATCTCAAAAAACTCAGTATGCATAATCGGCACAATGCCCTGAAGGAGCCTGAGAAGTTTCAAGCCACTGTTTTTCACAAGAGTCACCTCCTTTGATTCCTGAATACTTGCCAAGTCCAACGATACCAAACATGGCAGGTTTTTTGTCTTATGGTTTGTGTAACAGTGTCATTGAACGCTTACAAAACTTTTGCGATTATCTTCGAAACAGCTAGTCCGATTGAGAAAAAACAACCACAGGAAATTTGAAAACATAGGTCGATAGCTAAACAATAACATCCAAATGTCAAAATTATGATAGGAAGTGAAATCCAATCAATGTTGCCTATGGGTCATTTATATACTTTCATAAATATACTGTAACTGTCTATAATGGGGTGTCCAATCCTGCTCCTGGAGGGCCGCTGTCCTGCAGAGTTTAGCTCCAACCCCAATTAAACACACCTGTACCAGCTAATCAAGGTCTTAATAGGCATACTAGAAACTTCCAGACAGGTGTGTTGAGGCAAGCTGGAGCTAAACTCTTCAGGACAGTGACACCCCTGGTCTAGAACTTCAAAATAAAATGAGATGTTTATAACAAATTTGATACACATATGTATGGACACACTCTGAGTACACCTAAAAAAGTGGTGGAGATTGGGCAAGACGTGGTGCTATAACTGCTAAAAAAAAATTTTAATTAAAAAATGTTTCCTTAGTAAATTTGCTGTAAAAGGTCTTTTTCCATTTATGATCTAAGTTTATTTATTTATTTGGATCCCCATTAGCCAGTACCTAGGCAGTGGCTACTCTTCCTGAGGTCCCAACAAGTAAAAAATACAAAACTACATTAAATCCACTACAATAAAAAGCCAATGAAACATACAAACCCAAAATTCATTCCAAATATTGGAACAATTTACTATATATTGTGCCATTAAATGTTCCTTTAAAGATTTTAAAAAACTTAAAAAAAAAAATATTTTACTTAAAATATGTAATATCCGATGGTAAATCATTCCAAATTTCCATTCATCTATACGTTGCACTACGTTGTTTTACAGTAGTTTTCGAAACAGGAAGTAAAAAACATCCTTTTGATGCATGCCTGCTCTTGAAATTATGACTAGTACTACTACATAAAAGTTGACATTACATGACATTAGGAACTCTAGACAGAAATATATCTTATAAAACAAATCAGAGAGACAATATTTCACCAGTGGCCATCCTAAAATTTGGTGCATTCTTATTATATTAGCCCTTCTACTACAGTTTTAAGGTAAGTCGTGCGGCTCTGTTCTGGACTGTTCTGTTACTTGATGCACTCAACCACACCACTGGGCAATAATCTAAGTAAGAACCATTGCACAATTTAAGAAATACAGTGTTGTAGTAAAAAGTTTGCACATCTCTAATAACTGACAAACCTCTTCCCATAACTGTTTGTAAGCCGGGTAACCCTGACCACCAGTAAATGAGTTAAAAGTTGTAAAAAGTTCATAAAACGAAAGAATGAACGTGTTCTAGAAGGGAAAGAGATTCATCCAATCAATGATTGTGTGGCAGTGACTGACACTCCTGTAAGCCAATAGTAGCGGTGCATTCACGTCCCGCGGGCGCCGCTGTCACTCAGAGAGTCAGATCAGAGCAGATCAAACGAGAGAGCGTTTCTCCACAAACTCCCTGCGTTGAACGTTAATCTAACGAAAATTGTGATTATGTGCACATGGAAAGTTAGACTTTGGATGCGTCAGCTGAACTTTTGTCGTCGGAGAGAAAGAGTTTAGTGAAAATCTGAGATTTAGAGATGGATCGGATCCAGGGTGTATTTCAGAATAATCTGAAATAGTGATTCTATCTGGCTCTGGTGAGTGAAATGTCAGATATTACTCTGATATTATGTAAAAGAAATGTCAGGGTTTCTGAAATGATTGGTTCTGAGCAGAGTTGAGTAGGCCGCGTGCACACACAGCGCTAGCTGAACTGATTAGCACACGGGCTAAAGCTACCACGTGTAAAAATGCTAATTGTGTCATGAAAATGAGTCCAAAAGTGATTTATACGTGTCAATGTGTCAAATAACTGTTGGATTGTGTCATTTGAGCTGTGTGTATATAATTCATTATGGGAAGTCTTAATGAAAGATATTGTTTGCCTTATCTTTTGCAAGGCTAGGTTTTTTTCCCCTTCTATCTTCTATCTTTCCTGTTTTGTGCCAAATACAATCCTCTGGAGAGGAATCGTCTGTGTTGGACGTGATTAAATGTGCACAAATGGCGAGCTGCCCACGGACCTGTTTTCCCTTTGAACTTTTTCCCTTTCCCTTTTTTTTTTTTTTTTTGAGCATCAACTGGTAGGAGAATTACAATTTTTCTTGTTTTTTGGACACAAAAGACTTTATTACGTTGAATCCGTTTGATTTTTGCTTTCGAAAAGGAGAGACTATTTTTTTTTTTTAACTTGAACTGATCGAAAGGGAGTTCAACAACTCTTTGAACTGAATCATTTGATTTGCGAACTCGCTAATTCGTTCAACTGAGTCGCTTCACTCATGTACTTTGTTCAACCGAGTCAATTCATTTCTTTCTGTATTTCCAATTCATATTGTTAAATGTGCTGTTTACTCTATGAAGGGAAAGTGATTTATTGGAAGGAGTTCTGAATTATATTCTATGTTTTGGGTCAAGTCAAATATTGAATTACTTTAATATCATTTTACATTTGGGTTATTGAATATGATATTTTGTTTGAGGGTTTATTGTTGTAAATTACTTTTGTCAAATTGAAAGACAGACACTGTTTTTTTTTTTTTGAGAATCTACTTTATTTACACTGTGTGAAAAGTGTGAAACCCCATCAAATCAAATTGAGAGCTGTTAAGCTGTTGAAATCTTGTCCTAGAAAAAACAATAGAAGACTTGACAAATGTTTTGATTTACTGAACTCATTAATTGATTGTTCAAACCTATGATTTATCTGATTGAAATAAATTACAAAGAGAACAAATTCTTTAAATAATATAATCTTTGATCTGAATCAGACTATTCACTCACCTGTCGCATCTTTACCTCCCTCCAGTAGCCATTCCTGGCTTCTGATTTAATTGCCCGATACTGAACATCATTACTGGGTGTAGCGCATCAGTTACGTTGCACACTACTTGCTATATGTTACCACAGTTTTGACCACTTCAGCCTACTGTCTAATATAACTCCAAGAAGTCTTATTTCCTTTAATAGGCAAACTCTTTACAGACAGATTTAACTGTGGTTTAAATTTAATTTCCTAAAAGCTTTTGGTTTTTGTTAAGTTTAGAACCAACTTATTATTCTGTACCTACTTTATGACCAATTGTAATTCCTCATCCAAAGCAGTAGACAACTGCTTAATTGATGTTGCAGTTAAATATAATGTTGTATCATCTGCATACATGACTGTCTGTGCACACTTTAAAACAAGAGGAAGATCATTGGTAAAATAGAAAATAATAATGGTCCTAAACAACTTCCTTGAGGTACACCACATTGCAACTCTTTCACATCTGAATAACTTCCATTATAAAATACACATTGTCCCCTATTAGACAGATAACTTTCAACCAATGTACAGTATGAAAAGTAAATTTAAAATAAAATCTAACAATACTGCTTCTACTAAGTTATTGTCCTCAATCTGTGCTAGGCTATCATCTGTCATCTGTGTTAATGCTGTTCCTGTTGAGTGTCCCTCATACATGCTGAAAATTAGAGGGCAAATTATTCTCCTTGAAGAAGAATTGAATTTGCTCACAAACCATCATTTTCAAAACTTTGCTAAGAACTGCGAGCAAACTTATTTGTCGACTATAATGACCATTAAAATCCAGTGCTGCATTTTTCTGTAGATGAATAACCTTTGCATCTTTCCAAGCTAAACAAAAAAATCCCTTTTTCAATACTGATATAAAAGATGTGGCAAACTGGTTCTGCTAAACATTTCTTCTCTTAATTTATCAACTTTATTTATGAAAAAAATCATTAAAATAATTTACAATTACATAAGGTTTAGTTTAAAATGAGTCACGTTTCAATAAAAGGAATTTGACTTGATTTTACCATCAGATTTACATTCACTTGTTTTGACTTTGTAAAACATTCTTTTCTTTTTCCTATTAATTTTAGTTACTTGATTTCTTACTTTGCAATACACTTTCCAGTCCTCCTTGTTCCCAGTTCTGTTTGCTGTACCCTAATATTTTTCAACTCATTAATCCATGGTGCCCTAACATTCTTCACCATAAATTTGTTTTATAGGTGCATGTTTGTCCACCAAAGGGTAAAATAATCTTTCAAATGACCCCGACTGGCCAATAGGTGGCACTATAGCAAACAAAAGCATGAAATTGCTCATAACTCCTAAACCGTTTGTCAAGTATCTTATACCACTGGAATCCAGAACTCAAGACGAACAAAACGTGTATCTCAGATTTCATTTCTGGTATGGAAATCGGTACACGTGTATAGGCTCAATCTTTCGTCACGTGAAAAAAAAAAAAAGCGCCTATTGGACACTTGGTAACACTATAACATGAAAAAAAACATGAAAATGGCTATAACCAGCTGACCGTTAGTCCGATTAACTTGGAAATTGGTATGCCCTGTCTTTGTCCAAGGTGCCACAATAGTATGAGGACATTGACATATCTAAAAAAACATGGCCGCCATCGGCCAATAAAGTTTGAGCACCTATTAGACAAGGTTAACGGAAGCTGATCAGAACGAAACTCAATGGGCATGTTCGACTCATGGTCCAAGATCTACACAATATGCATATCATTTGATAGATCTCCTCATGTTGAACAAATTTGCCTTAAGAACCACTGACGTCAATCAAATCATTCATTAAATGTTCGCAGTTATGTTAAAAACCTACTTTTGCAAACTAGTCCTAGGATTTTTGCTCACTATGAATAAAACCAATGCAGTACCATTCTCTGGACTCTCCTGATCAATATTTATCAAAAAAGATGAACTTTGCACTTTGGGTCGCTATAACAGGGTCATTTAAAAAATGAGTGTGGCAAAATATACTCAAAATTAGCCTATTTATCCTGAAGGAAAACTCAAAACTTCACGAAAATAGGTGAGCACGTGCAGCATATGACTCTAAAGAAGCATGCAAACTTTTGAGACCTGAACATGGTGTTTTAAAGGGGAAACCTGAAATAAGTATTTTCTCATTTATTTTTAAATATCTGTATCTACAAAAAATGTGTAAGCACGTTTAATAGACTTAACATGGAAAATGTACTTTGAAACCAAAAACAGACACTTTAAAAAATGAAAGTGACTTCACCTGCCACCTGCTGGTTCAAATAGTCATTTTGTCATACTAACTAATATTGCTCTAAAATTCATATTTAGACATTATAAAATCAATATTATAACATTTACAATCACATTTTCACAAAGAGCTTTAATAACAATAGATTTCCTATGGTAAATTGGCTGTAAATGGTCTTTTCCATCTATGATTTAAGTGGTTACATGATTACTAAATAAAACTTAATATCTTTTTATGCATGTGTGCCTTAAAGGCCTTAACTGCTTGAACCCCGATAAATGCTGCTCGCAGCTTTAATTTGTTAGGTCTGTCCTGCTTTAATACAAAAAATATTATCTTACTAATGGTTTGAGCACAAAATAAGCAGACAGTATAATATAACACAACTAATCAATGAAAACAATTCTTATATTTTAACACTTATTGGCTTTCAATCCATTATCAAACTCTATCTGTCTATGATGGTATTGAAAGTAGTGGCAGTAGATCTGGTGTCTTCTCAAACTCAGTTATTACAAGAGTCAGTCTGTACTTAAGTATGTATATCTGGCTGTTAAAATAACTACTTTCCTGCATCCAGGTTAAAATGCATTGCATTCAGTGAGATAAACTTTAATGTCCATTCTATATGCATGTGCAATAAATATGCTGCAGCCACACAAGGTGACACAAGCCGAACATAGTAGGCCTACCTAAACAACTTGCACAAGTGGTTAGTTTGTGTGTAAATGTGACCAACTTTTTCCAGTTTTGATGTCATTTCTAGCATGAAATCAGTATAGTAGTAATTAAATATTAACTTAGTTATCACCAAAGCTCTCTCTATTTTGTTGATCAATAAATCATTATTCTGCCCCAGAAGCCAGTGCAAAATTAGTTTTGAAAGGTACCTTCATGCGCAAAAGCTGCTTCATTGCCTAAGCTTTTGGACACAGCCTTGCCCAGGAGTGCTGATATAGCCTACCGAAGTACCAATGCCGGTTACTTTGGCTGCATCAGAAATTGCATACTTCACTATTATATAGTAGGCGAAAAACAGTATGTGACAGAAGAACTATACCCGAATCCATAGTACTTATAAAAGAGTAAGCAAAAACTACCCCGGATGACCTGTCACTTCCAGTGAGATTCTGAAGTGTTGATACAATGGACACTTTACTATCCCATGAGGCCACGGGAGAGGATTTGTGAATGGCAGTGAAGCGACGCAACTGATGCTGGACGCAACTGATGCTGGTAGGTCACGTGATATGACAGCATTGATTACATTCATACTACACACACTCATACTATATAGAACGTACTTTTTTAAACGTGGTCATGGCATTACTTATTCAAAATAAGTACCTACTTAAGAGAGTATGCGATTTTGGACGCAGCTTTTGTCTTTCAAATCTTTATGAATGAGTCATTGAATCATTCATTTAATCAATTCATTCAAAAACACTGATAACATTCTGGAATGAAACAAAGTGACTGACCGAATTCAGAATAGCACAGGGCCATCGCTAGAGGACCCCCGTGATTCAACCGAGGGGGGCCCACAGCAACAACCCACACCGGGTCCCTGGATACCCTAGCTACAGCCCTGGAATAGTGTACTAACATGCTTCTTATTTCTCCAATATATTTTAATGGCAGAATTAGTATAAGTATTCTGCTATTCCAAATTTAGCCTCCGTCTTTATGAGTGAGCCATCATTTTTAAGTTAATGAGTCATCATTAACTTAAAGCTGCAGTCTGTATGTTTTGCCTCTGTCGCCGTCTCTGTTTGAAACCTGCAATTGCAGTTATTTGCGGAATTATCGTTTTTACTTGGGTTGTGCATCAGCACGCCTCCTCAGCGCGGATGAATCTAATGTTTTAAGGAGTATATGCTGCTGTCATTCATTCATTCACCGCACTTTGTGGATACTGTACTTCGGAATCACAGATTCTACGTCTTGGAAGTACAACCAAAATAAGAATTTTCACCGGAAAATGTCATCTGAACAAGTTAGTAACATGTCTAACACTTTTGTTCTGACCAACTGAGAAAAAAAACATTACAATAAATCACGGTGATTAAATCTAACGATCGCTTAGCTCACATCACATCAAACCGTGCAAATTATTATTGTTGTTGTACTTCAAATTGTTAATGTTAACAACATCAGCATTATGTGACTACGTGTATTTAGTGTCTATTAGCGTTACCTGTAGATTTCAATTTCCGTACAGTCTAATCTTTTGCTTTTGACTACAGGTGAATCTCCAGTTGTCACTGATGATTGTCGTTTGGACCTTTCTGGATTACAATCCGCCATCAAAATGATAAATTTAATTATTCCAGCTGCTGTGAGAAAAGACTATAAATGATCCGCCACCTGCAGCATCCTCACATGCGATAGTACTACTATCCAGACTCCTCCTTTATGTATACAGGCGTGACGTAATGACGCAAAGACATGCTCAAATTTCCCGCAGAAATCCACCAGTACCGCTCAAATTATAACACATTATTACAAGCTTACCATTGTGAATCGGGCTAAGGTAAGGAGATAGTTTTGAACACTGGCTGGTTATGTACTTGCTCAAAAATTGATGTTGGATCCTTTTTAACCAAAAAAAGTTACGGACTGCAGCTTTAAAAATGATTCATTAATGCACAGGGATTGTGCTGTGGCTTTGTGGTGGAGAAAAACAGAAAATTAACTGGCATGAAATGTAAGTCTAAATAGTTACTCAATACAAGATATAAATAGAACAATGTAAATAATGTAAACACTCGATAATGTAAATATAACAATTAAAGCAATAACACACAATCATACTGTTTTCAAAAGGTTTCAATACAAACGACAAGCATAAATTCAGTGGTTAGTGGTTCTCAAAAGAAGTGACTTGAGCCTAATAAAAGAGACATGACAGACTGCATTCAGTGAGGAGGGGCAATGAGTCCGGGCAGCCTGCCAGAGATCAGCACAAACAAACTACACATGCAGTGCCACTGGCCTGATGGCCTCACCCTTACGTCTCCAAAACCTCATGACATCTGCAGGATCTGTTCATAATACCAGATTTTACTGCATATGATTACATACACAGTAGGAGCTTAGGAGGTTTCCTCTTCCAAGAATTTAACCCAAGTTGTAATTGGGTCTCTTGTAACAGCCACGAACACCAGAAAAGGTTTTACAGCTTATATTTCTCAGTTTAGGGAATTTATTTTATTTTCTTTGTCAGGTCAAGGGGAAAATGTCTGGAAATGAAAAAGGAAACTAAAACCCACAAAGATGAAGAGGAAACAGGCTGTTGAAAAATGGTTTGCTTCCTTTCCTGACTGGCTTCCTATTCCTGAGGATAGTGTGTGTCTGACTGTGAGCTGGCAGGGTCAGCAGCGTTGACTGAGCTCCTTTGACTTGCACAACAGTCACCCTCATAAAAAGGCATCTTACTTCCTCTGTCAGTTTGCTTGTGAGCAAAACAAAACTGATCCCTCTGCACATGTCTCCGAACTGATTTTATGTGAATTAGAAACTACAGTGATTGCACACCAGTGATTGGTGCTTATGTGTTAGTTATACAGGAAAAGTAGAAAATTGCTAAAAGATAAAGCACACAGTTACTTATCACTTATCTCCTGCAACATATTTAAAGGTGCAGTGTGTGAATTTTAGCGGCATCTAGTGGTGAGGTTGTGAATTGCAACCACCCAAAGCTCACCCCTCCCTTTCGAAGCACATAGAGAAGCTACAGTGGCCGACACAGGACAAAAATGTCATCGTCGGAGAGAGCAGAGTGTGACTAGCGCTCTGTAGAGACGTTTGTCCATTTAGGGCTACTGTAGAAACATGGTGGCACAAAATGGCGAACTGTAAGGGGAAAATTTCACTGTAAGGGGACCCGCGGAGTATGTAGATAATAATAAAAATATAATGGTTCATTATGTAAGGTCTTTATACACCACTGAAAACACAGTTATGTATATTATATTGCATTTCTGTCAATAGATCCTCATAAATATTACACACTGCACTTTTAACATACAAAAGTCAAACAAAAGCACTGCAACATAAAAACTATTTAGATTATTATTATTATTATTATTTTTATTTTTTTTTATTTTTATTTATTTTTTTTTTCAGGATCTGACCCCCAAAAAATAAAACTATGGAACTATCCATTATTTAAACGCATGTTTGTGAACAAATGGAATTTGCGATGGTCTTTTTTTTTTTGACGTTTCTGAGAAACAGCTTCTCGAACAAGAAAAAAAACTAGGGGTGTTTCCATTTGTAAAACATTTTCATTTTTTTATTTAACTTTTTAGTTTTTATTTATGTGTTTTTTCTTATTTTTGTTCAATGTACCCCCTTGACTATAGTTGTAATTCTTTGAAAACAATGAAAACGCTATTGCTGTGATCTCATGTGAGTGACAGGTTGTCCCGCCCTCGCGCCAGTAAACACGTCATCAGAGAAGAGAAGAGATGTCACTGTAAGAGGGAGGGGAAGTTATTTTGATTTTAGATTATGAGGGCACATGAATTAATAAAGTAATGATGTGCATAAATAATTTAATATAAATACTGCAGTATTCCATAAAAATAAGAATGGTCAATTTTGATTTTAAAGTGACTTTAAAAGTTTAAACTGAAAACAAAACATAGTTAAAATAAAAAAAAAAGGATTCAATCAGTATAGTATACCACATTCTACCATCATCTATTAAGAATTAGTTAGGCTACATTTCACTAATTTATTATTAGCTTATTTATTTAAAAAGTAGCTAACAAACAAGAAACGCATTGTAAAGAAAAACATTCTTCGGAACACTGTTTAAATTTGCACAAAGAGTGTCAGGCACAAAAACAGCTACAACAGTTTCTGCTAGCAGGCACATTCATTCGGACGGAGACTCAAGCAGCCTTTCTTGGGTCAGAGCGAAAACTTATCCCTGCGTTTGTTGTTTCGTCTGACAGCGGGACGTTTTGCCAGGATCTAGAAACAGTCGAGTCACACGCCTTTTGAAACTATGTAGAGATGGAGTTCATGAAACTGATCGGAACTGTTTTGGCAGTTTGTTTCCATCCCAGTTGCGCATCAAGCGCTTTCGGTGGTGAGTTTGTGCTTATTTATGTAAAATGTCGGTTCATGCACAGTGATATTCAAACGATCTGGCTCCGTTAGATTATGCATGCCTCTTACATGCGTTGAAATAAAACTTCGAGTGCACAATATGTACGACTGACAGTCAAATAATACGATAGTTTCGGTTAACGGACCACAGTTTTTTCAAATAAGGATTTCTGAAGCTTTTTGCAGAACCATTTAACGAATATACACATCTGATAATACAACAAAACGTTTAACTATAGCTTAATTGAGTTTTCATTTTATGTTGAAGTGGTTTGTTTATGTACAGTTTTCGGATAAGAAGGGTTTTAAATTTGGGTCACAGCTGTTTTTCAGTCAGAGAGGATATGGCTGATGGCTGTCGCACACATGACTTTGCTTGAGAGGATTTTCCGCCTGACAGTATGTGGAAGTTCTCCTGGTTTCTTCCTCTCTTTGCTCACTTAATTCCCTGCGCCAACTTTCCTATAACGGTTCCCACAATATTTCCATAACAGTACTTTAGGTTCAACAACACTAACATCAGTGTTTTTGGTGATGTGGTTTGCAGATCACAGGATATGCCGGAGAGGGACAGAGAAGCCCTGCTATAAGATCACAAGCTTCCAGGACAGCAGGCTCAGAGTGAGCTTTGAGGCAGCCAGACAGAAATGCAGGGAGGATGATGGGGAGCTGCTCAGTATCGAGACAGAGAATGAGCAGCGTCTGGTGGAGAGGTTTGTTCAGGAGCTCAGGGCCACTGATGGAGACTTCTGGATTGGGTTACGAAGGAGCTCACAATATAATGATGATTGTTCAGCACAGTATTACTGGCTGGATTACAGTCAGGCCACATTTAGGTAAGAGATTTGCAGTAATAACATCCTGAATTTTTCTGATGATTTTCCCCCCATATGTTTGGTTTTAGAGATTGTCATCTTTTTCTCATCCTCATGTCTTTCCTATGACTTTCTTTCTTCACAAAAAGTGATATTTTGAATATTGTTCTGGTTGCAGTTACAATAGATGGGGACTGAAGCTTTCAAGCTTCAAAAAGTGCACAAAAGAATCATAAATGTGCTTTTTTTTAGTGCTTTTATTGTTAACTAAAACTCTGAACTATCAAACAAAAATATGGTAAAATTTGGTATATCAAAATACCAAAATTGTTTTTGGTAACTACCGAACTACCGAAATTGTATAAATATATATATAATAAATATTAGATGAAAAAACTTAAATGGAACTTTGGCAACTATTTGAAATAAATAAGTTGAAGTTAAAATGACTAAAACAGAAATAAAAAGGAATTACGGTAATTGAAATAACTCTGAAATAAAATACAATATAAATATTAGATGAAAAAACTTAAACTTAAAGAAAACCTAAATGGAACTTAGAATTTTGGCAACTTGGCAACTAATTGAAATAAGTACGTTGAAGTTAAAATGACTAAAACAGAAATAAAAATGAATTAAAGCTAGGCTATAAATGACAAAAGCACATAGCAAAATTACTAAAACTAATATTAAAATGTAAAAATAATAGCTAATTGATAATAAATAAATATTATATAATTTATACAAAAATATAAATATTAATAGTAAATAATGCTAAAATAACACTGCAAGTCTTATGAATCATGAAGGTGAGTAAATGATGACAGAATTTTCCATTTTTGGTAAACTATGCCTTTAAGTGAAAATAAAATAGTAAAATGTGATATAGAATTTTCAGTGAGTCTGTTGTGTTTTTAGGAACTGGCTGGTGACGGAGCCCTCTTGTGGCCTTGATCAGTGTGTGGCGTTATTCTATCGGCCCTCGTCTTCTGCTGTCCAGAAGAAACGCAACATGTTCAAGTGGACTGACTACAACTGCAACTCCAAGAATAATTTCATCTGCAAGTACTCAGACGGTAAGCTTTTGCTTATGTTAATGTTAGCTGTCACGTTAAGATGTTTAATAGAGAACAAATATCAGTCAAACATCTTTTGGTTTAAACATATTATGTAAAAAAGACTTTAAATGTAAACTCATGTGTGTTTAGAGAAGCATCCTGTCCCAACTCCAGCAGGAAATATCACTACACATACAGGTAAACAAATCCATAAGTTTTATCTGGTGTGTTTACTACTTTTTTTCTGACACAATAATGGTGATATTCTATGTTACTTATTAATAATATACAGTATTATATACAGTGAGAGTGCCCAAATTGTTGTGAGATATTAGCATTTTTATAGTACTGTTAATTTCAGATAAAATGAAAGATTAATGGAATAGTTCCTCAAAATAATAAATATTTTCTCATCATTTTACCAGTGTTGCTGTCATTAACAAACTAAAACAACTGACTGAGAAAACAAGTTTTAAAATGACTAAAACTAAAATAAAATAAAATAAATTATAAATATTTATTTAAAAATGACAAAAGCACATTTAATTACAAAATTACAAAAACTTAAAGTAAAATGTAAATTCTAAATATTAATAAATACTATAATAGTATATAAAAAAATACTTTAATTGAAAAGAAAAGAGCAGCGTTAACATTCTGCTAAAATTCTTTGGTGCTCCATGGAGGAAAGAAAATCATATAGATTTAAAATGACATAAGGGTGTGTAAATGTGTAGCCTACACATTAAAAGGACAGAATTTGAATTTTTAGTTGAATTCTTCCTTTAAAAAGACATTCCAACTTTGTATGGATAATAATGCTTATGATGGCCTCTAGTGGTGGAAGTGGAATTATACTTTTACTCATAATCATAATATCTCAGTCATCATCTTTAAAGGGATAGTTCACCCAAAAATGAAAATTCTGTCAATATTTACTCATAGTTGTTCCAAACCTATATGAATTTCTTTCTTCTGCTGAACAGAATGTCTAAAAGAATGTCTGTAACCAAACTGTTGATGGGCCCCATTGACTTCCATAGTATTTTTTTTTTTTTTTTCTTTCATTTTTGGGTGAACTATCCCTTTAAGGCCAAACATTATAAATGCTTATTCATCATTCGCTGTCATTCTTGTTTTTAGGTATTGATGGCCTGACTCTGGTGCCAAAGCACCCGCCCATTACTGTTGACAATGAAAGGATAAAAACTGAACTCTCAGAGTCATCAGGTAATACAGCAATAAATGGTCAACCGAATAACCAAAATCCATCCCTTACAATTCATGATGATTTTGAGGCCAAAAATAAAAATATTCAAATATATATATGTGCTGTCAAATCGATTAATTGCGATTAATTGCATCCAAAATAAAAGTTAGTTTACATAATATATGTATGTGTACTGTGTATAATTATTTTATATATATATATTTGCATGTATATACTGTATATTTATTTATATAATTTATATTATATATAAATATAAATAGTTTATATATAAATATAACAAATTTTTCTTAAATATATGTGACCCTGGACCACTAAACCAGTCATAAGGGTAAATTTTTTGAATAAAAAGCTTTCCATTGATGTATGGTTTGTTAGGATAGGACAATATTTGGGCGAGAATCTGAGGGTGCAAAAAAGTCTAAATATTGAGAAAATTGCCTTTAAAGTTGTCCAAATTAAGTCCTTAGCAACGCATATTACTAATAATAATACATTTTTTACAAATTTACAAAATATCTTCATGGAACATGATCTTTACTTAATATCCTAATGATTTTTGGCATAAATGAAAAGTCGATCATTTTGACCCATACAATGTATTGTTGGCTATTGCCACAAATATACCCGTGCAACTTATGACTGGTCTAGGGCCACATATACATGCATTTGTGTGTATTTATATATACATAATAATTATACACACATATATTATGTAAACACAAACTTTTATTTTGGATGCAATTAATATAAAAAAAAATCTATATTAAATATAATTAAATAAATATAATTAAAATATTATTTTATTATATATGATTCATAATCATTTTTTTAACATTCAATAATTATAGCCTTTCTCTTAGTATCTATTTCAGATGACACAATTAATATTTACTACATCCTCCTGGCCATTCTCCCTGTGATGCTGCTGTTGATATTGGTGGTGTCGGGGGTGTTCTGTTTCAGAGTCATGTCAAGGAGGTGCGTAATGCAGTGCATACCTTTTCATCAATTCATAGTTTGATTATCTCCATGAACTATTTTGTCTTTCACCCTGCCATATAATATATTTTTCGATATATTGTGTGTCTTTAAAGGAGAAAAGAACAGAATGAAATCTATGCCGTGCCAGGACAGTGGGTGCGTCCAGTAGCTCCAAAAAGTCAAAATGGTTATGAACGCACCAACAAATTCAACCAGTCTGGAGCTCACCTGGAGTACATGAGCTCTGAAATTAACAGAACATTTAGCGTGACATCCCCAAACAGTCAGTTTGAGGACTACGAGAACGTTCCGACCCGCCCCACACAGTGCGGTTTTGTCACCAATGACATTTACGAGACCTGCCGGAGCCCCACGGCAGTAGAGGCTGGATGGGTGGACAATGACATATATGGATACTAAAACACTATACAGTATATACTGACTGGTAAAGTATATCGACCTCTCTCCCACTAGTGTGGCACCATGTTTGATCTCATCTCCAGCCTGTATGCCTGCTCTTTGATGTGCACTCTGTGACCTAGTGTGAAGGATGGGGAAGCGAGTGGGGATCTAATGCAGGGGTGTACAGTGAAGCTCGGATTCCCATAACTGACTATACAAAGAAGCATAAAGGTGTCATCGGCTTGTGAGAGCTTCCTCTGTGGAAGCTGGCATCCTGGAACAGGACCTTCCCTTTTGGAAATCCACAAAACAGTACGCTGACCTCTCAGCTCATCTCAACAACATCCTTCTATGTCTCTGAAAATGGCCTCTTTAAAGGATACCTACTGTTGTTCCCTTGTTTTTAAAGGCTATGTAGCTGCTTTGTAAGCTCCATTGTGTAAAAAGAAAACAGAATTGAAAGTATTAGCTAAAGGATTTTTATGCATAAAACATTATTGTAACATATTGAATATGTATTTTTCTTTTGGGTATGAAATTGTGAGGAAAAAAAGATAAATAATGAGTTTTAGATTGTAAATGATTATATGTTGCCTCTGTCCTTATAATAATAATAATAATAATAACACTGTCATGTTATTTGGACTTATTCTTAAACACAGAAAAGCTGTTTGTATTTAATCAACATTGTTTCCACACTCATGGAAAACCTGGTAATTTCAGGGAGTTTTAAAATCAGGCATGAAAGAGGAAAGTATATTTTTATAGTGAATATACTTTTTTCTAGTTATGCTTGTTTTATAAAATATTTCATTGGCTAAAATTCTTCTTCATGAGTGTAGTTTCTATAAAATCTTCATGACTACAAAAAGCATGGAAGTGCATTGATCAAAAGGTCTGCCCTATTCTGCCCGTCAGAGCTGCAGGAGCAGGGAAGTATTTTATTAGTATGGCAGTACAGCACGTGTCCAGGAGAGGTCGCCATATGATAGGCTGAATATCTTGCAACGTTGAGGACATATATTTGTTTAAATTTCCAAACGTACGCTGTCTGTAGTGGGTTTTTTTTATTTTTTACACTTGCATACTCTATATATTAATAACCTGTTTATTTAACTGTTGTATAAAATGTTCAGTACTATACAATACCGCTTTCGCTCATCTGATTCTTTGAAGACACGTTTAATGTTTGTAACGAAAATCTGCTTTATATGATGATGTGAATAGAGCAAATATGTGGTAGGCTACGATTGCTTTGATGTCACGTGTCAAAATGTGATTACTTAAGGGATAGTTCACCCAAAAATGAAAATTGTGTCATTACTTGCTCACCCTAATGTTGTTCCAAACATGTATGAGTTTCTTTCTTCTGTTGAAGACAAAAGAATATATTTTAAAGAATGTTGGTAGTCAAACAGTTGACGGCACCCATTGACTTCCATAGTAATTTTTTTTCCTACTATGGAAGTCAACATTCTTTAAAATATATTCTTTTGTGTTCAACAGAAGAAAGAAACTCATGCAGGTTTGGAACAACTTGAGCGTGAGTAAGTAATTAAGTAATAAAGTAAGTAATAAACAACATTTTCATTTTTGGGTACACTATCCCTTTAAGGCCGGTTCGTGTGGGTTCTTAAGGGGGTTCGTGGAAATGTTTAGAGAAAAACTGTAAAATCATTAAATAAATACATAATAAGATTAAAATAAATAACGTTTAGCTTTAAATGAATAAATAATAGATTTAAATAGGTAAATAAGCTAGTGAATAGACACATACATCTTACAGTACAGCACAATTAGTAGAAAAAAAACACTAAATAGAAACCAAAATTATAATGTGACATATTTATAATATACATTTTTCACAGTATAAATAGGGTCTTTATAGAAGAAACTGTTTTTAAATTTTAAGATAAGGGTCCCTCGCACGTTGATCGTCATATTTGGGGGCCAGGGGCACCTAAAAGTTTGAAACCCCCTGACTTAAAGGATACTTGATATTAAGATACAATACAGACAGAAAAACAAAGCGCACAGCCTTCAAATAGCGAGCACGCCCCCCTTCGGCTCTCATTCCTCGACTGAAGTACGCGAGAGACTTTATCAAAGTTGTTGGTGGCACAGGGTTTCACAGCCAGCGATCGAGCAAACAGAGCGACGCTCTGGCCGTTGACGTAAGAGGTGGGTCTGGTCGTCTTGGAAACGAATTGGCACTGGAGTGTGGAAGCGCCTCGAAGCCCCGCCCCCTGTACAAATACCCCCATAGGCTCTGACGTCAATGCACGTCAACCAGAGAACATGATGCCTCCTGCCAGTCAACTCGTGTACTCTCGCAAACACAGCTGAAATATTAGAGCTCTATTGTATTGGCGGAGGTGGCGTGACACTTCGCCGCGCTCCTAAACACTCTGCTTCTCCTGGTAAGACTGGAGCGGACCGTCAGCGAGCACCGTAGCCGGCACACTGGCATTTCTACACGTTTTAGCCTCTGCCGACCTCGTTATCTTGAGGCTCAAGTGGCAGGTCTCTATCTTCTCACCCCAAACCCTAGTGTTTCACTAACAGCATGGTCATGGCTGACTGTCACCAAAAGCCAGTGCTCAGGGGTCCTGTCCGAGTGGGATTCTACGATATCGAACGGACTCTTGGAAAGGGGAATTTTGCTGTTGTAAAACTGGCAAGACATCGTATAACCAAGACAGAGGTGAGTTGAGAATATATGAGCTAACCTAAATACATGAACTAACCCTTGTGTGTGCACAGAAAAACTACTAGATACAAAGTTACAGTCTCTAAAGCTTTACTCACACTGGCTTGATAATATCATAGTATTGTTGACACTAGTTAAATGTGCGAACTTATTATCTTTGGGTAATGAACAACCTGCTTGTCTGAAGCTATCTGAATTGTTTTGCTCAAGGAACCACCTGGGATGTTTTATAACTTAATCTGGGCTGATTCATCCGATTGTTTTTGTAAAATATGTTTTTAACCATTTTATCAACATATATGTGAAATATTTCAATTAAATCAATTAATTTAGTGTTTTTCATTATAAAATAACATTACCATCAAACCTATACCTAGATAATATCAATGTTAATAACCGGGGCATTTTTGTCACTTTCAGTTGAAATGCACATCTAGCAGCCTAACGCCTCAATGGAAATATGCAGAGTATTCAACCATTGTCAGCTTTAATTGTGTCTGAAACTAGTTGTCAAAGAAAGACAAAGGCTGTGTACAATAGCAAGAAATTATGCCCTTTTAAAATGGGCCGTGCTGTTGTGCATTTGTGCAGTGGTTGCATAAGCAACGGGTGATTTTGTGATAATGGATGTCGTCTCATCACAAAACCTGAGCTGATGTTTGTCTTATATTCCTTGCAAAGAAACCCTGCTGAGCACTGCATGACACAGGGTCACAGAAACCAGGGAATTGTCATGAAAATTATTTTTTAAAAACATTTTACGTTTTCTAGTTACACTAAGCGCTAAAATGTTTGCTCTTTGAGTGCAGTCTTTATCAATGACCTCTGGTGCAACTGTGATTGTGTTGCTTTGCAGTAAAGTTTTGGTTTAGGGTGTTATAGGTGCGAGGCTGCGAGCTGTAATTTACGCTTGCTCTGAGCTCCTGTGGTTTTCAGACTGTCTGCAAGTCTGCAGATGCAGAGTTTAGCATTGGAGCAGTATGTGAGGGAATTAAGATATTTAACAGGATTATATTGTACAGAGTTGATGCATCTCTGCAATGGCTGCCTTGAGGCGTCTTCATTTCTTTAGGGACGACACTGTCTCGGCTCCCAGAGCTTCCCATCAGTCTCTCTTGTGTTTTGTGATTTCTCTGTTCTCCCTCTGAGCTCTCTTCAGAATACACAAGCTCTTGGTACCATGTGTCTACCGCTTTGTGTTTCTGCTCCAATATTGCCTGCTTTGTTCACGGACAGTTGGATCACTGTTACTGCCAATGAGAATGACTAACCACATTCGCATATGACAGCTGATTCACAGGGGGTGATGTGCTGTAATGTTTTCAGTCAGTTACCATTATCTTGGCCCAGAGTCATTGTGAGAGAGTTTCAGGCCAGTAGACTGAACTGTCACTTGTCCAGTACATTCCAATTTTCTTACGTTCATTGATCATGTACATATGTTTTATTCCTTGCAAATATAAACATTTGGATTTTTGTGAAATACTGATTGTTGTTTTGCAAATTCTGCTGATTCCGAGCTCCGATAATGTTATGTAGCTGACTAACATAGATGACGTCTTGTTTGTGTGAAAGCATCAGTTTTATACATGATTATTATTATTATTATTTTGGCACCAAATGCCATATATATATTCACTATGTAATTAAAATATTTTTCTCTTTGTCTGGTCATCAGTTTGGATTTTTGCATTCCCTACCTACATTTTCATCTGCGCATCCCCCCCCCTACCCTAAATATATATATTTTCCATAACATGATTTTGATAAGTGTTGGGTTTGATAAATTGTGGTGGGGCTGGTGAAAATGTTGGCAGGGCAAAAATGACCAGCAGGAAAAAATCCTTGTTGTTGAGCCTTGCTTTGGCATTAAAAATATTCCTTATACTAACAGTACTGTAAATCTTCAAAACAAAAATCATGTTTTATACTACTGTAATAATATAAAACAAAGGTCGAAAAGTCTTTAACTCTGGAGTCTGTTCTGGTTTCTCTGCTTCTGTGTGCTTACCTGAACATTATTATTATTAATATTAATAATAATAATAATAATAATATTATCATTATTATTATTAATATTAATAATAATAATATTATTATTATTATTATTATTAATATACCATCAAAAGGGGGATTAAGGTATGAGTGGTTATGAAATGGTAAATTACTTCTGTTCTTCTCCCATTTGTCTTGCAAAAGATGAAAAGCCTGTGGGAAAATGATAAGATAATTTGGATCATTAGCCTACTTCAGTAGTTAAGCCGTTAACCAGATGCTTAGGTGTGTATTAGCGTTGCTCATGTGTCCTCTGCCTTTGATCTGCGCTGGGACTTGTGAAGACTGGATCAACTTGCACTGCAGACAGCAACAAGACTAATGAATTTCACTGTGTAGCTTGAGGCATTAGGCACCGTACCAACAAAAGTGTGTCTCTGTGCCCTTAATTCAACAGGTGGCTATAAAGATCATTGACAAGACCCAGCTAGATGCTGTAAACCTGGAGAAGATCTATCGTGAAGTACAGATCATGAAAATGCTGGACCATCCACACATCATTAAACTGTACCAGGTAATGCCTGCCCAGGCCATTTTCTGCCAGTATTTGCTCTTATATGATAAATTGCTAGTGGTGCTCCTCTTTTTTTTTTTTTTTAAGTTGATTTGGATAAAAGCATCTGCTAAATGGCTAAATGTAAATATAAAATACTTGATATAATAGTAAGGTTTTAAGAAAGATGTACTAATAGGGAACTTCTGGACTGATAACCGACAATCAACTGCTTACTGTGGCTGGTACATTAACCAATTATTTATCTTTAAAAGGGTTATGACACGAGAAATCAAATTTGCCTTGATCTTTTGACATTTAAGAGGTCTTTGTATCATTAAAACATCCCACAAGTTTCATCGTTTAAAATATCCTCATTATAAACAAAGCATTTATTTATTAAAGCTCCAAAAAAACGTCTCGTTTGGATATTGTGGGATTTGTGACATCACACGGGCAAATACATCGACGAATAGTTTTACATCATCACATTTTACTTCAGAAGGTTCCCAGCATCGGGAACAAGTGGATAGTTTATTTTTTAATGGCATCCTGTATCGCGTCAGAGAATTATATGTTTGTTCAGAGCATTTTGTTTTGTAAATGAGGCACAGTGTAATGGAGAGTTTGCAAAGAAACTTTTGTTGAAAGATGAAACCGCCAACTGTATTAGATCTGACAGCATCTGCATCACAAACCATAAGTTAATGATTTCATAATGCTTTGTCTTTAAATTACCGTTTTATATGGATAATGTTTTCAAAACACTACTCACATGCAATAGCAAGTGGCCGTTGATACATTTTCCTATGCAATGTTAGCCTTAAAGGAGTTGCCACTTAAAAATTGATAACTTCAGAATGAAATTTCTGCGTAATATATTAGTTTTTTTTTTTGTGTGTGCAAAAAAACTTGATTAACATAAGTGAACCTCAAGGAACATATTAAAATAATAACAAAATCCTTTAACCTGGCTAGCTAATTAATAAATATCATATATATCACTGGAAAGGTCTCAGCTAGTAGACTACAACAATCATATTGGTTTTGCTCGCTAAGTATATAAAATATTTGAATGTGAAAACCCTTTTTACCATCTCCCAAAAATGACAGACCAGAAGTTATTCATTTCCAAAGGAGAGTAGTACAGGACCTGCATGGAGTTCTGATCATGTGCGCATGCAGAATCTGATCTGAGCTTCTGATGCGTTGAACATATCTGAACTTTTGCAACTATATAGAATGCAACATAACCAGACTGGATATGATGTATTCTAATCAAAACTATGAGATTAGTAAAGAACAAATGGAGAATTACCCATGTTTTCCCACTAAAAAGTTATTCTTTAAACACTATTTCTGAGATAATTATTCATAAGAAATAATTATTTTATAATTGTTAAATTATTATTTACGTTAATTAGCCGTAGAAAATCTGTTTCAGCCATATTGGTGGTCATTTCTTTTATGTGGATAATCATACATTCATTATTCATTAATTTTACCATGGTGAGTAAGCAGAGGGTAACGGCTGTTTCATGAGTAATTTGAAAGTTCCATGAGACTGTCACTATGGGAGCGAAATGCGACAAACGTTTGTGAATTTCTGAGATAGTGGAAAGGTGGCATCAGACATCCATATGTGGGGTGTTCACACAGAACTTGTTCTTGCATTAAAAGAACACCACAAAATGGAATAGAACACAGACACTCATGGCGCAGGATGCTGAACAAACAAAAAAAGACGCCCATCAGATGCATGTAAACAGACCGACAATTAAACAGCAGAGGTGGAACACGTAAACAGCACAAGTCATATACAGACGTGCCTTTTTTTTAACGTTTTATCTTTTTGGGTGACGTTGACACCAGGGTACCCGCGGGGTCTTAAAAAGTCTTAAATGTCTTAAATTTCAAAATCAAAATTTTAGGCCTTAAAAAGTCTTAAATTCGCTGAAGTATTGAGTTCTTAAATAATTTTAAACAGGTCTTAATTTTCCTACGTCCATGTAACGCTACCTCTGTTGCTCATTGAAATGCTCCCGCAGCACTTTAAATTTTCCTATGCAATGTTAGCCTTAAAGGAGTTGCCATTTAAAAATTGAAAGAGAGTTTGTGTGTGTGTGTGTGTGTGTGTGTGTGTGTGTGTGTGTGTGTGTGTGTGTGTGTGTGTGTGTGTGTGTGTGTGTGTGTGTGTGTGTGTGTGTGTGTGTGTGTGTGTGTGTGTGTGTGTGTGTGTGTGTGTGTTTATTCCGGGGTGTTGTAGTTCTTTCTTTCACTAGTCCAACTATAGGTTCTGTATTACAACTACAAATGAGACCAACCTGCATCTTATATTGCAGCCAATCAGCTTTTGTGTTATTGGCTTTCGGATTGTACCACAGACACATCAAATGGATTTTATTCTTCAGCTAACAGTTCTCCAGTTCTTCCAGTTCCGCGATCGTGAAAGCAAAGGCGAATCTTTCTCACCTGCCATCTCGCATAACGACCAAATAAAAGTATGATATGCCTGATAGCACTAAAAAAGAGTTAATAAAAGCGATGTAAACCCCAAACTTAATTTCGGTACTGACACACGGACCGATGTCAGACTGGCTGCAGATTCTGTGCATGCGTTTCCCCCGTCAGCGCTCGCGTGAATGCGTTCTATTTGCCCCTGAACAATCAAACACACACATTATTATGCCTATGTCCATATTGGTGGTTATGTCATGTGTAAAAAAAAGTTTGGGACGTGTGTCAGTATTGGATCTGCGCATTACTGTAGGTCTTAAAGTGAAAGCAACCTAATATAGCCTAGCCTATACCTGCTCCTGTCTGTCGTTAATGTTAAACAACAACAGGGGAAAAACAAACAGTAGCCTACTTAAACTTAAAGCACTGTTTGTATCTGTATCTTTATGTTGTATTTATTTGTCCTATTGTCATTTGTTTATAAGTTCTTCTTTTATTACTGACCGTTTACTTGATTACTTAAATACTTGAGAACTTTTTACTTATATTAAGCAATTGCTTATTGCTGTGGTTTACTTGTAAGATTTCGGTCATATTTCCCACCCTAAGCGATCATGTTATTAAAGCTACACAGCACACCTCTGGACCAGCCTTTTTTTCTAATACCAAACAAGATTCATGCATTTTGTTTGTTTTATTGTCTTGTGTGACTATTGTGCATCTAACATAATAATATGGTAAATGTGCCATCCTAATTATGAAGGGAAAAAAAAAAAAAAAAAAATGCAAATTTTTCGCAAATTTCTGGAAATGACCACCACAAAATTCACCAGTCATTTTGATCTAAAAAAAATCACATAAATTTTTTTTTTAAAAAATTTAAAAACTTTTTTTTATCATAGGTACTCTTCAACTGTGAGAGACGGAATCTAAAACAAAAATCCAGAAAATCACATTGTATGATTTTTAAATAATTAATTTGCATTTTATTGCATGACATAAGTATTTGATCACCTACCAACCAGTAAGAATTCCGGCTCTCACAGACCTGTTAGTTTTTCTTTAGAAACTTTTGTTGAAAGATGAAACCGCCAACTGTATTAGATCTGACAGCATCTGCATCACAAACCATAAGTTAATGATTTCATAATGCTTTGTCTTTAAATTACCGTTTTATATGGATAATGTTTTCAAAACACTACTCACATGCAATAGCAAGTGGCCGTTGATACATTTTCCTATGCAATGTTAGCCTTAAAGGAGTTGCCATTTAAAAATTGAAAGAGTGTGTGTGTGTGTGTGTGTGTGTGTTTATGTGTTTATTCCGGGGTGTTGTAGTTCTTTCTTTCACTAGTCCAACTATATGTTCTGTATTACAACTACAAATGAGACCAACCTGCATCTTATATTGCAGCCAATCAGCTTTCGTGTTATTGGCGTGTTATTGGCTTTCGGATTGTACCACAGACACATCAAATGGATTTTATTCTTCAGCTAACAGTTCTCCAGTTCTTCCAGTTCCGCGATCGTGAAAGCAAAGGCGAATCTTTCTCACCTGCCATCTCGCATAACGACCAAATAAAAGTATGATATGCCTGATAGCACTAAAAAAGAGTTAATAAAAGCGATGTAAACCCCAAACTTAATTTCGGTACTGACACACGGACCGATGTCAGACTGGCTGCAGATTCTGTGCATGCGTTTGCCCCCTGTCAGCGCTCGCGTGAATGCGTTCTATTTCCCCCTGAACAATCAAACACACACATTATTATGCCTATGTCCATATTGGTGGTTATGTAATGTGTAAAAAAAAGTTTGGGACGTGTGTCAGTATTGGATCTGCGCATTACTGTAGGTCTTAAAGTGAAAGCAACCTAATATAGCCTAGCCTATACCCGCTCCTGTCTGTCGTTAATGTTAAACAACAACAGGGGAAAAACAAACAGTAGCCTACTTGAACTTAAAGCACTGTTTGTATCTGTATCTTTATGTTGTATTTATTTGTCCTATTGTCATTTGTTTGTAAGTTCTTCTTTTATTACTGACCATTTACTTGATTACTTAATTACTTAATTAAACTTAAACTTTTTACTTATATTAAGCAATTGCTTATTGCTGTGGTTTACTTTTCGGTCATATTTCCCACCCTAAGTGATCATGTTATTAAAGCTACACAGCACAGCTCTGGACCAGCCTTTTTTTGTAATACCAAACAAGATTCATGCATTTTGTTTGTTTTATTGTCTTGTGTGACTATTGTGCATCTAACATAATAATATGGTAAATGTGCCATCCTAATTATGAAGGAAAAAAAAAAAAAAAAAAAAAAAATGCAAATTTTTCGCAAATTTCTGGAAATGACCACCACAAAATTCACCAGTCATTTTGATCTAAGAAAAATCACATACAATTTTTTTTTAAAAAATGTAAAAACTTTTTTTTATCATAGGTACTCTTCAACTGTGAGAGACGGAATCTAAAACAAAAATCCAGAAAATCACATTGTATGATTTTTAAATAATTAATTTGCATTTTATTGCATGACATAAGTATTTGATCACCTACCAACCAGTAAGAATTCCGGCTCTCACAGACCTGTTAGTTTTTCTATAAGAAGCCCTCCTGTTCTTCACTCATTACCTGTATTAACTGCACCTGTTTGAACTCGTTACCTGTATAAAAGACACCTGTCCACACACTCAATCAAACAGACTCCAACCTCTCCACAATGGCCAAGACCAGA
The DNA here is from genome assembly GCA_039654105.1 of Coreius guichenoti. Taxonomy (NCBI): domain Eukaryota; kingdom Metazoa; phylum Chordata; class Actinopteri; order Cypriniformes; family Gobionidae; genus Coreius; species Coreius guichenoti. Next base: position 27,053,466 of record CM077174.1, read on the forward strand.
GAGCTGTGTAAGGACATCAGGGATAAAATTGTAGACCTGCACAAGGCTGGGATGGGCTACAGGACAATAGGTAAGCAGCTTGGTGAGAAGGCAACAACTGTTGGCGCAATTATTAGAAAATGGAAGAAGTTCAAGATGACGGTCAATCTCCCTCGGTCTGGGGCACCATGCAAGATCTCACCTTGTGGGGCATCAATGATCATGAGGAAGGTGAGGGATCAGCCGAGAACTACACGGCAGGACCTGGTCAATGACCTGAAGAGAGCTGGGACCACAGTCTCAAAGAAAACCATTAGTAACACACTACGCCGTCATGGATTAAAATCCTGCAGCGCACGCAAGATCCCCCTGCTCAAGCCAGCGCATGTCCAGGCCCGTCTGAAGTTGCCAATGACCATCTGGATGATCCAGAGGAGGAATGGGAGAAGGTCATGTGGTCTGATGAGACAAAAATAGAGCTTTTTGGTCTAAACTCCACTCGCCGTGTTTGGAGGAAGAAGAAGGATGAGTACAACCCCAAGAACACCATCCCAACTGTGAAGCATGGAGGTGGAAACATCATTCTTTGGGAATGCTTTTCTGCAAAGGGGACAGGACGACTGCACCGTATTGAGGGGAGGATGGATGGGGCCATGTATCGCGAGATCTTGGCCAACAACCTCCTTCCCTCAGTAAGAGCAATGAAGATGGGTCGTGGCTGGGTCTTCCAGCATGACAACGATCCGAAACACACAGCCAGGGCAACTAAGGAGTGGCTCCGTAAGAAGCATCTCAAGGTCCTGGAGTGGCCTAGCCAGTCTCCAGACCTGAACCCAATAGAAAATCTTTGGAGGGAGCTGAAAGTCCGTATTGCCCAGCGACAGCCCTGAAACCTGAAGGATCTGGAGAAGGTCTGTATGGAGGAGTGGGCCAAAATCCCTGCTGCAGTGTGTGCAAACCTGGTCAAGAACTACAGGAAACGTATGATCTCTGTAATTGCAAACAAAGGTTTCTGTACCAAATATTAAGTTCTGCTTTTCTGATGTATCAAATACTTATGTCATGCAATAAAATGCAAATTAATTACTTAAAAATCATACAATGTGATTTTCTGGATTTTTGTTTTAGATTCCGTCACTCACAGTTGAAGAGTACCTATGATAAAAATTACAGACCTCTACATGCTTTGTAAGTGGGCAAACCTGCAAAATCGGCAGTGTATCAAATACTTGTTCTCCCCACTGTGTATATATATATATATATATATATATGTATGTGTATGTATATATATATATATATATATATATATATATATATATATATATATATATATAATATATTAGTGAAATCCTGGTGGGATTGAGCTATGAGGAAGTGCAAGTTTACTAATACTTTGTTCAATTTGAATAAATTAATTTGTTTTGCATGTAATTTTGTGATTCTGCATTTCCTTTGTACATTTTTTTTATTGCATGATATAGGTCTTAAATTTAATTCATAATGGTCTTAAAAAGGTCTTAAAAAGTCTTAAATTTGATTTGGTGAAACCTGCAGATACCCTGGACACAAGACTGGTACAATAGTACAGGAAAATATGCCATCATTTACATTTATGCATTTAGCAGATGCTTTTATCTGAAGTGACTTAGAGGAACTTAATATATATTATATGATATATCATGCACTTCTCTCATTTTACCTGAGCAAATTTTGCCTGATTACCAGCCATTTGTCCACAGTTAATGGCTAACTACTATTCACTGTATACTTTCACATGACCACATTAAAGTTGTCCAGCTGGAAAAAGGCTGTTTTTTAACAGGAGATCATTCACACTCTGGAGTCAAAGTCACACAAACACTTAGATGATGAGATAACTTCTCCCTCAATGTGACTTCACTGCAGCATTATGTAAGACTTTAGGTCACTTTGGTTTTTGGGAATGTGAATAGCGCTTCCTTATTATAGAACGTACCGGCACCAGTCCAAGCCCCTTGCCGTGTAATCATAGTGTATCATTATTTCCAACGGTTAGTCCATTCAAACGGCATGGGTCAATTAGTCATTTCCTTTCAGCCCTCATAAACAGAGGGCAGCTCTGCAGGCCCTGCCATCTCATCTCTAACCCCCGGTTTCCCTCTGCCCTATCTGCCACGGCTCAGGGTCCTAACACCAAGCAGCTGCTCCGCACATGCACCCTCACGTACATGTAATGCAGCAGCAAATGCTCCATATTTACTGTGGTGATCTGCCTCTTCACACATCATTCATCAGAAGCCTTACATGTGAGCTTTTTCTTTAGACATATCAGATGGAATCACAAATGTGCATATGCAGTGCACATGCATTTCAAGCACACTATAATCCTAAAATTCTTAAAGCATCCTTCCTGTAGGTTATTGGGTAGCATGATTTGTTGGTTGAAACTTTAAGCAGTGTCAATTTAAGATGAAAATTTAGTGTGATAATTTTCTTAAAATTCCATATATATTATTATATATGCATGCACACACGTATGAATATTATTATTAATAGATGTAATAGAAAAAAATAATGTGTACATGTATTGCAATTAATTAAAAAATTTACTTAATATTGCATATACTCAAATATACCCTAAATACTCAATACTAAATACTTAATATTTATTCAGTTCTAGTATTCTACATTTATAACATGTTATCTTAGCATAGCGTCAAAACGCAGAAATTTATGAGATTAAATACCAGGTTTTATCTCCAAAGTCACTGTATAACATCAGTCGAGTGTTTGAAATAACTTCTGTGATCGTATGTGGCTTCTTATCACAGAATGAGACAGAAAATATATTATTTTGTAGTATTCTATACTGTGATTTAAAAAAAAAAAAAAAAAATCATTAATAGATAATGTGTAAATGTAGTGCAATTATTTAAAAAACTGCACTAAATCTACACCTCGAATGCATCGAATAGGCATATTATGTAATTTCTAATTGACTGATAGTCTTACTTTGCTCTTTGACAACAGCGTGACCCATCCCTTGACTTAATGTGACTCACCACTACTGGCGGTTTGTCACATAAACTGACAGCCAGCTAGTGTAGAATCAACTATTCGCATGAGATAATTTGAGTTATTTCCAGTTATTTGCTTGTTTGGCAGCTGATTGGGATAAGAAGTGCTTTGTGATCATTGTGTTCTGAACAGCGCTGAGATCACAGCTTCCATCAAAACAAGTTTCTGGAAAGGAGAATTAGTTGAGGAGTTTAAAAGATGATTCATATTCTGGCCTAGTTGCTGATTTTATAATGCCTTTAAATGGCAAGAGCAGAAAATCCCCTACAAGTTGAGCCCAGATAAGGCTGATTTACACAAAAGCCTCTTGGTACAGATGAGGCTGATGTATCAGTAAACCCCAAACTAACTGACTGTATAAATGGCCGACAGTAGTGTTTATGTGGGACTCTTTGAATGTTTCTGAATTATAACATGCTGCTTCTCTTCACTACATTTAGGTCTATTCATCTTTTTGTTTGCTTTGGCTAATTCTGGAGTCCTCCCACACATTGCTGGCTCTGACACTGCACTATGAATCGAGCCTACGAGTAAACTAGCGTCCCACTCTGATTCATGCGTGTTTCATTATAATACTGTGAACTCAGTGGGATACTTCAGATTTTAGCTGAATGTAGCAGTCATTTTATCACTCAATGGTTTTTGCACTCTTTATGTGGTTCGTGTGTATTTTGGTTTTATGTACATCATCTACCTCTAACATGCATTATATTTTTAAACCTTTACGCAGGTCATGGAGACCAAGAATATGCTGTACCTTGTGACGGAATACGCCAAGAATGGGGAAATCTTTGGTAAGTGTTTTTTTAGTATTAATGACACACCAGCCATCACTGACTAAAATATTACAATTGATTTGTATGTTACTTAATTTGTAAAAATGTGTTATATCGGTATAAAAATTGGGAGTTGCACGGTATATTGGTACAAAAATGTTGTGGTACCAAATGTTTACTATAGTACAATACAATTGTTTTGCAAATTTCAGTACCTGAGCAGTGTGGCGTGAAGTGTGAAAGCAAAGTTAACTTTTAGGGGTACACAAGTGCATCAGTGCATGATTTGAGAAAAAACATCAAACGCATTGAATATCTAATAAAGAATAATTGTTACTATAAAAATATATTAACACTCACAGTATCAGTAAATGATTGGCTGAATGTTGTATTCAAGATGGTTAGCAAAGAATTACTGAGATGATTCACAGAATTTACAATCTGTACAATTTATTTGCATGTTTTTATCTATTTTTTAAAGCTGACTATTATATTGTGATGTGTATAACGACTCAACAGTGTTGTTGTTGCTGCTCTTGTTGTTGATTCAGGATGACAGCCAGATCTACCTCTTATTTCACTGAAAAATCCTAATTCCACATGTCACTGACAGAGAGAAAGTGTGTATTCAGACTAACATCTTGGTTTCAGATGATAGTGACAAAGGTCAGGCTGAAATTAGCTCAGGCGTGACAAACACAGTCTGTGTGAATAACCATCATGGTCACAAGCAACAAATGTGTCAGTGATGATGATCATATTCTGACGGGTCAGCTGTCTGTCTTTCCGTTCCAATGCTTTGGAGTTCTGTTCTGTCTGACACAAGCTCGACGCTAAGAGCAAAACTGAAGGTCAAGGAATAGTTCATGCAAAAAATTAATTCTGTCATCATCATTTACTCATACACTTTTTTTTTTTTTTTTTAACTAAAGTACATGTACTGGTCACCCTTTCATTTTACAATAATGGGGACTGAAGGGTTAATGCTTCAAAAAGGATATAGGAATCTTCTGAAGTCATATGATCATTTGTGTGACAAATGCACTGAAATTTAGGTCATTATTCACTGTTAATTTTCTATTCCAAGTGAGCTGTTAAAGGGTTAGTTCACCCAAAAATGAAAATTATCCCAGAATTTACTCACCCTCAAGCCATCCTACTTGTATTTGACTTTCTTCTTTCAGCCAAACACTGTCAGAGTTATATTAAAACATTTCCTGGCTCTTCCAAGCTTTATAATGGGACTGAATGGTACTGTACCTTAGATTTTGAAGCCCAAAAAAGCACATCCATCCATCATAAAAGATATCCACACGGCTCCAGGGGGTTAATAAAGGCCTGAAGTGAAGTGATGCATTTTTGCTTTTTGCAAACTATAATCACTGGCTTCCGGTAAGTTAACGGACGTATGCGAGTATCCTCTTACATTTCTCGTAAAACTTCTCGTTTTAGACTTCTAATTCGTGACCAGTGTTTTGTTTTGCTCTGTCCTCTGCGCTTCCACATTCGTCAATACGTCATGCGTCGGGTCATAGGTCACTCTTCCACCGGAACTAGACTTGTGTACGGCCGTTACCGGAAGCCAGTGATTATAGTTTATAAAGTTTTCTTACAAAAACACATCACTTCAGAAGGCCTTTATTAACCTCCTGGAGCCGTATGGATTACTTTTATGATGGATGGATGCGCTTTTTGGGCTTCAAAATTTAAGGTACCATTCACTCCCATTATAAAGCTTGGAAGAGCCAGGAAATTTTTCTGACAGAAGAAAGTCATATACACCTAGGATGGCTTGAGGGTGAGTAAATTATGGGATCATTTTCATTTTTGGGGGAACTAACCCTTTAATTGTTGCTACCAGATCATTGAGTCAGTGAGTTGAACTTGAGAATCATTTGACCAGTTTTGTGAACTAGATCAACCGAATCTTTGAAAAGATCTTATTTAAAAGAACATAGCCTTGTGGGATGTGGCTTATGGTCCTTTTCCAATTCTGTTCCACTCTCTCCTATAATTTCCTGTCACTGCTTCTACTACCCTATCATAGCAAAAATGGCAAAAATATAATTTTAAATGAACCGTTTGTTCACTAATTGGACATTGCTACTTCGCTCCTGAACATGCCAATGAAAGCTAGGACTTAAATTTCGGTCTGTTCCTCCAACAACGCTATTGTAGGACTTTGGAAGACTTGGAATACAATGAAGGAGTTATATAGATTTATTTTTATTATATTGTATAGTGTAGAGATGCACTGGTCAACCGACCATAAATCGGAAACGGACGGTTTTTGCTCCAAACACACGATCGGAAACCTGTTTTTAGTTTTATTTTGGCCGATCTCTATTCCGGACTTGCACACAAACTGCATTGCAATCATTTTCCAAAATGTAATTTGTGTGGAAATATTACGAAGTCTGTAAACAGGACGTTAACATGGGCCAGAGACGGGACACGCCGAAGTCTGACTCAAAGAAGAGAATTCAATGACATTTTCTTTTCCTCTTATCGCTGTATGAACTAGTGTTTATAAGAAAACAGCTGCTGTTCCATAAGTGCCACCTACTGTCAGAGAGTGAATTTGCATTTCCATTCAGTCCGTCTGCTGTTTTTGATTTGTGCAGGTGTCTCTTATGTAGCATAATTTCACAAATCTAAAGTCAGACCAATCTGTTTTTGCTTTAAACTGACACACAAAAACAACTGTTCATGCTACATGTGTGTGGCATCTTTGTTTGGATCGTGATTTTAAAATGCAGCTAATTTCAAATGGCTACAGATATTTTTTCTTTAAGGCCAGTTTGTCTATTATAGAGCAAATAAACAACAAATAAATTTGCTTAAAGAAAGAAAGAAATCGGAAATCAGAATCGGCTATGAAAAATCATGATCAGTGCATCACTGGTATAGTGATTCACTTTTATTATATTGAAAAGATTGGGCAGGATAATCTTTAAAAAATTCACGCAGCAGAGAGTCATACGGGTTTGGAACGACATGGATGTAAATAATCACAAAATTTTCATTTTTAGCTGAACTATCCATTTAAAAATCACTTGAAAGTGGACCACTCTAAGAGTAGACTACATCACTTCCACTGACTGATCCCTTTGACTTTGTAGCAGCAGTTGCTGTTCACCACCTGTGAGAACTCACATAATCATCACACATTGTTCTTACATAACATTGTGTCTGTTTCACAGTACACGGCAATGTGATATGCTACTAAGAAATTGTCACCCAAAGCTAAATCCTATTGGTCCAAAACTGTATATTCACATCAGATATGTTCAGATTGGCTGTTGTTCTGCATTGTGCTTTCATTTCTGCTTTCATTGTGGACCAATTACAAAACACTATTTTGCTTGGGATGTATTGGTTGATTTTTGTAAACATATTTGTCATGCAAATTCTGCTTGTCCAGCCACAAATCAGCATGCTTGTACTAGCAAAGTGTTTTATTACAAGACAACAAACAGACATTTAGCGTGATGCTTTTACCATCTCGCGGTTGTGGTGTACGTTGTGTGGACACCATGACCCTGGTGTTGGTGACAACAGCGTCTCTGTTTTGAAAGAGATATAAAGAGGAATGTCGTGGTGGGGCAAACCAAATTACTTGTTCCCGCCCAAGTGTACTACAGGGTGAGATAACAGCCAAATCTCCCATAGAGACTTGAAATGAGATTGCCGAGGTCAAGCAAATAAAAAAACAAAAAACAAATAAAGGGATCTGTCAACATAGCATAACAAATAGTTGCATGGCTGTTTTTGTCGAGATTACCCTGTAAGTAGTCTCTGATAGTACTGAGAGGCCATGTTGTCCAGCTATTGTGATTCTCTGATTGCACAATATGATTATGCAACTTATTTACAGCATGTTCCATCGCTATAAAGACTAAAAGTCTTCAGTTAATCTCAAATTATGAAAGATACTTTTTTGAAATGAAGACAGAGTGATGTCTGCTTGCATCACACAAAACGGAGCATGATTAATTCACACTAAACCTAAACTATTCTAACATAACACAGGCACTCACTTCCATCAGATAATCTTCACAGGGATAAAAGAGAGAGAAGAGAGAGAGCGCAGCATTTGGTGCTGTGAAGTGCTGGGTTCGGTCCCCCGTGGTGGAGTTTAGAAGTGCAGAAGCCCACCACGAGAGTCTGTCTGCTCCACCAGCACCGCAGATCAGAGCCGAAGCATTAGAGGGACCTGGAAACTGGGTCAACTTCGAATAAGCAGGAGCTGCAGAACGCACAGGCAAAGCACGAGAGAGAGAGAAAGCTAAGGGACATTGATTTGAATTTTGGAAGTGGAGGGGAGAAATGTAGGCCATGCATATTTTAGAAAATACAGAGCTGGAGAAAAGGTTCTTTTTCAACATGTCAGCTGATCAGTCTTGACACCCATGTCTGCCCTCAGCCTCTCGATCCCTGCCCTACTATTCCTAGTCTGTCATTTTTAGGTTTTACATTAGTGGTATAGGAAAATTCATAAATCCACTGTCTAGATCATTTATGACACACTGGAAAGTGTGTACATGTGTTTCAAGACCAGAAGAAATGTATTTTGTATTTTGGAAATAGTTTTGTTTATTTTAATGTGTGCAGGAATCCACTAACAGAAAATGACCAAAGTAGTAGTATTAGTTTTATAATACCATAGTATTTTTTTTTTAATACTATTAATTTATTTATTTTATTTAACATATATTTTTCTTTAATTATTATATATGTAGTTTATATGACTTAATTAATTGAGAGACTCTTTGAAATCTTTTTAAAATTTTATAAATGTTTTTAAATATTTAAAAAAAAGTCGCACAGCAAGGAAATGGTGAAAAGCTTAAAGATGGTAAAATGCTTAAAATAAATGAATTAGAAAAGAAGAATTAGAAAATACAATGGTATTCTTTTGAGTATTATTATTTTTTTTTTTTATCTTTTAAACTTTTTATTATTAAACATATATTTAATTTTTTTATATAAGTTTATTGAACATATATATTTTTTTATTATTATTAAAAATATTTTATATATTTTATTTTAGTGAATTAAAGATGTTGAACCTAATATACCATATCTGTACGTGACAATAATGCTAGGACAAGGTTCAGCTAGTTCGTGTTTTAAAACCCCCAATACGCAAGCCCTTCAGATAATGCATCTTGCTGGGAAGAGGAAATGGTCTTTCTCCTCTTCGTGTGCCTCTTTAAGGCAGTTAGTCAGTCCATGCAACTGTGGTGTGACTGTAAGGGTCACTGGAGAGGAACTTCAGCTGTTCTACTTATAAAGTGGAAGCAACTTTTATTAGGTCAGCCGGCCAGCTCAGGCTTTTTCAGGTCTATCTTGTTCATGCTCACATGGCTAATCAGAAGAAGAGAAATGCATGTATAACAAGCACGTTTTAGAGGTCTAATGTCCCTGGTATGCTGGCACCAGACTGATATTGTGTTCTGTTGGTCACAGTCCACAGTCTCTGTGGATTACAGACAGTTGAGGGGTATAGAGTAGAGTATATGTACATCTTATCTCAGAGTAGATTCCCACCGGCTAGTTGACATAAATATGAGACATTCCTTTGTCAGGTGTGTTTTTTGATTAGCAACATACTCCTAAAAAATTTTTTTTTTTTTTTTTAAACGGAGCACAATTTCAGAATGTTGCATCTGTTATCTAATTGGTTTGCTCAATGAATTTTACATTTGGTATTACTGTAAATGTATTATTATTGTAGTAATATTACAATGTATATAATATATTAGATATATTATTAATAATATATTATTTAAATATCATATACCATTAATATGTATTATATAAAACGTGAACCCTGTACATACGCAATAAGATGGGTTAGTACTAGCTAATATGCATTCTTTGCACACAATGCATTCTTTTAAATATATGTATCACACTAAATCACATTATCACATTAAATGACGTGTGGACTGGACACAATGTGGCTTTTTTAAGTAACCAATGTTTTTCTTCTCTGCTCTTTAAGCTAGGTTATGCAAGGTAATTCTGCAATCACAAATGAGTGTCTGTTTTTGAAAATGGATTTTTTTTTTTTTTTTCCCCTGCTATTAGAAAAACAACTTATGCAGAGAATGACACCTTAAACATGTTGCCATGTACACAGTCGCTCTGCCAACCCACCTCAGTATAATCCTAGGGCAAGTATGGAATGGAATGTGTGAGGACTGTAGGTTTGGCCACGGGCCGAGAGCCAGGGGCTGACCCAGCACTCTAGGGTGTGGTGACCACATGATTACACCATCCGGGGGGATGTTTACCCTACTCACACACCACAGAGCCTCCTTATTGTGGCTCATCAATCTCTGCCACTAGCCACACCACACCACCGGAGCCTTTCCCGGTACAACGTGTGGTCATGGTTTTCAAATTATTGCTTTTTTTTTGTCCAGTCACATTTTATTATGACCCATATTACACTACAGTACCCATGCAGAATGTTTAATTGATTGTGTATTTTGTGATGTTTAGTTAACCCCACTTTCTTTTTATTTAGACTACCTAGCCAAGCATGGACGGCTGAGTGAATCAGAGGCACGACGCAAGTTCTGGCAAATTCTGTCTGCTGTTGAGTACTGCCACAATCGTAACATCGTTCACCGGGACTTGAAGGCGGAGAACCTGCTGCTAGACGGACACATGAACATCAAGATTGCTGGTAAAGGCCTTCATAGTTACACTATCCAAAATTTTGGCTTTGGAACATTAGTCTGATACAAAAAAACAACTGCTATAATCTACATTATATTATTATTTATATATTTTAGTGTATATAATATATGAATAATAATATAATATACAGTCAAACCAAAAATTATCACAGTTTATTCGCTATAGTTTAGAAAATGGTAATAATACAAGAGCTCAGAGTTAAACTGTGTCAGAACAAATTCATCTTGATAATGTCCGATAACTTTGATAGAAAGGTTGTAATGGATTACAATCAACCAGTCAGCTGTCAGCTGTTAAATTTAAGTACACAATTAGATAATACCAATTTAGGTCAACCAATTACCAAGCAATGCTTCATTTTGTTCAGTCTGTGGTGTAAAAGGTCGCATTAGCAATTAAAGAAAAAACACTTAAGCAAAATATGGTCAGGTCAAAGTGTCTGAATAATTTTGGTCTCAAATTTTTATCGATTTTACTGGTAGTCCACTGTATGAAGATTTTTTGGGTATAATATGTCACAGTTTACTTTATTTTGCTATCCTCACTTACATAAATGAACTATAGTGTCCTGCACCCACTAGTAAAAAATTATATGTGGTGTCTGAATAATTTTTGTTTGACTGTAAAACAATATATTATTTACCCAATTTGTTTTTTATGGCTATAATGAATTATTTTTTATTATATATTATATACTTTTTATATAATATAATAAATGCACAAATACAATATATTTATTTATTTATTTTTTATTTATTTAATATTCTTGCTTTTTATTCGTGCAACTGGGTAAATGCACAAATGTTTTTTTTTTTTTTAATTGTGTTTGTGTGTGTGTAACACTGAACTGGAGACTGTAAAACATTTATTAAAGTTTGTAGCACCACAAAACCAAGCCGAAATTTGTAGTCAAAATGGTTTGGTACTTTTTTTTTTTTTTTTGTAGTAGTAGTAGTTTTCCTTGCCTTTTTTGTGAGTTAATAGTCATAGTTAATTACAGGGTGTGATGGACAGTTTATATCATCAAAGCTGTACTGCTCAGCATGATGACTCAGGTACTGCTCAGTTGGCAAAGCCATGACTTGCGTCAAGAGGACACAGGTGCATTCTGTGCTGAGCCATATATGCAGACCAAGGTTCATTTGCTATTTCATTTTATTTTTTTTGCAATCAAGAGGCTACTGACTATAAAGTGAGCCAGGTGCTGAGTATCGCAGCCATGCAAGGCTCTCAGTGAAAGGAGAGATTCCCACACACATGTGCACACATATTCAAACACTGACACCTCAACCTGCTCTCTGCCCAAACTCCACTGTCATGATGGTAGATTGTGATGTTTTGCACAGCAAGTAATGCAGTGGCCAGTCACAGAGGGGTGTCTCACAAGGCTTTGTTAAAGGTCCTTTTTCCTTTAGCCCTCACACTGATGCACAGTCAGCCGCTCAGAAGATGGCTGGAGCTGGGTCACTCAAAAAAAGGTCATCAGCCTTTTATGTTCCACTTCAAACATTTATGTGCCTGTGTCTGAATAAAAATTTTTGGGGAAGCAGAAGACACCGTGAAACTCTAATCTATTAACAGGAAAACCCTTTCCCATAGTGTATAGATATACAGAGCAATATATCTTTCATTTCACAGTGATTTTGCATTGTGATTTATATGACAATTGATTAAATGTCAAAGCATGAAGAAAGAAAAGAGTTTACATCTGTTTTTCCATTAATTCATGTTGAATGAGCAAACCTGTGGGAGTGAGAGACTTCCTGGGGTTGGGCAATGATTGGGAAACCGTATAAAAAATGGTTAGTATAGGATCCCCAGAGATCTTTATACAACCAACCTCCAGCACAAATCCAATGCACAGTGTGTTACGCATGTCCACTGCATTACGAAATTATGAGAGCCAGAGCAATTGATCTCAATAAAAGCTTTTATTTAAAGTAACAAAAAGATCAGCTCTGCCTGCCTGCCTGTAAATATGGCACTAGCTGCTGTTTTCCAAGCTGCAGGAGTTAAGCGCTGGGGCCGGATGAGATTGAGTGATTCCTGTATTGAATGTTGAGACTCACTCCTGCAATGTCTGCCGCTGGACTGCCTAGAGCATTGACGTCAATTCCTCCTGCTCAGCATTCAACTCATGAAGTGGGTCAGCTCAACTGATATGGACTCATCATACTGGCTTCTTACATCACAGTCACAATGTAATGTAACCACGGCTGCTTTTTATCTTTCCTTAAGGGTCACATTTTCATTTTATGAGGTCCCTGGAGCTCAGATTCTAGAAAAACTCTCAATACTCACTGGAATTAAAATAAAATCAGATGATTTGACATTCCAAATATATATATTTTTCCTGTTTTAAGTTGTATTTGTTTAAGTTTATTTGTTATACAATCAAACCAAAATTTAATCAGGCACCTTCAACATTTCTCACATTATCACAGTTTATTCGCTATAGTTTAGAAAATGGTAATAATATATGACAAGAACTAACACAGTTAAACTGTGTCAGAACAAATTCATCTTGATAATGTCCGATAACTTTGATAGAAAGGTATATTATGGATTACAATCAACCAGTCAGCTGTCCGCTGTTAAATTTAAGTACACAATTAGATAATACCAATTTAGGTCAACCAATTACCAAGCAATGCTTCATTTTGTTCAGTCTGTGGTGTAAAAGGTCGCATTAGCAATTAAAGAAAAAACACTTAAGCAAAATATGGTCAGGTCAAAGTGTCTGAATAATTTTGGTCCCGAATTTTTATCAATTTTACTGGTAGTCCACTGTATGAAGAATTTTTTGGGTATAATATATTACAGTTCACTTTATTTTGCTATCCTCACTTACATAAATTAACTATAGTGTCCTGCACCCACTAGTAAAAAATTATATGTGGTGTCTGAATAATTTTTGGTTTGACTGTAAATCTAACAACTTACTCAGGTTTGTGCATTTGCAGTTGCACACTGTTATGAACAAATACAGGCTTGTGACCTATACTTTAAAGGAAGTTTGACCGTTACACAGGAGGAGTATCAGATTTGTCTGAGAGCCATATTTGAAGCCATATTTGGCCATCTCACACAACTGTCTTCGATTTCTGGCAGTGGTGGCCATTGTATCTAATCTCATAGCACTTTGTAAAGCTTTTCCAGCCCATTAAAGCCGGAGTGAGGTGGTGATGACGGGTTCCATCTTCAGGGTTTGCACGGCATGATCCACTAAGCCCTGTTACAGATGCTGCTCAGCCTGTGTGTTGGCTTAGTGTCCTTCTGTTCCTTTATTGAATGTTGTCAGCATACCATGTTATACAAATTTGCCGGTAGACATAGTGTGGTATAATGCCAACTTGGTCGCTTAGAAATTTTAAGTGACCTTATGTAATGTAGTCCGATCTTTTCTGGTCATTCACACAATGTTATAGCTTGTTAGGCAAAAGTATAAATCAAGTCACAGAATATTTTTTTATTCATTTCATCAAGACCCCATGAAATAGTTTGAGTTTTCTTTCCTGTGTTGATGTATTTCCTATTGAAACAGGAAGTTCAGATGAAAAATCTTAAAGGGCTTGTCCCTTTTATAAACTAATGTGTATTAGTTACATCACAGCTATGAACATGATCCGCTATTTTCTAGTCGGTTGCAGGCGGTATTAGAGAAACTGATATTTTCATTCTAGATGGCATTTGATTGGACAAATCTTTGTTGTGCTGGATGAGTCATCAATATTTTTGCTCTGTTTCTCAGAAGAGGAAGACTGTAAATTTTAAATGCTTATATCTAACCCTAACCCTAACCCTAGCATCTAGATGATCTCATAGATAGCATGCATGCATAGAGCAAGCTCTCTATGTAAAACTGACTTTACTGCAGGCAAATTACACTCTAACAGCAACATTTGTTTGTGTGGAGAGATTTTTTTTTTTTTTTTTTTGTGTGTGTAATGCCCTCTCAGTAAGTACAACAAGTGGGCTGCAAAAGCATCATTCTGTGAACTTTGAGGATGTGTGGAGGAAATGTGTTTTTTGGCTTAGGATATTGGAGAAGGATGTTTTTGCAATGTCTGTATTGTCAGAGGCATGGGTAATTTAAGGCAATTACACCTCTGGTTCATCAGTAAACTGATTTCGCACAGAAATTACGGTATGCAGTTGGGAAGGATATTATATTTTTCAACTCTTGACAATTGATGACAAATAATTCACACACTTACAGGATCCATTATTCATTTTTGCCACAGTTCACAGTTGCCAAAAGTAGGTAAAATGAGAACATTTAACAGCCATTATTATGTCTTACCAGTCATGAAACTTTATTTGGCACTATATTTTTTATGAATAAATGTATTTTATTCATATAAGCATCTGGAATTTTAAAGTTGTGATTTCTAGGCCTGGAAAAGTCATGGAAATGTAATTAACTGCCATTCAAATGTTTGGGGTCAGTACTTTTTTTTTCTGAAAGAATAAAATAAATACTTTTATTCTGCAAGGATACATTAAATTGATCAAAAGTAAAGCTATTTATAATATTATATTTATTTTTCAAATAAATGCTGTTTTTTAACTTTCTATTCATTTGACACTGAATACTGGAGTCATAGGAATAATGTGCACTTTAAAATATATTCAAATAGGAAACAGTTATTTAATATGATATTTCAATATTTTGTAATATTTCACACAAAAAAAAATAAGTTAAATATTCACTCAGCTAGAAATATCTCTTTTTAGTGAGTTTAGTCTCTATTAAATATTTTTAAACACAGCAGTCATGAATAACCGGGAAAGTTCACGGTCACTTGGTGCGGAACCTTGATAGTACTATCAATATTGTAATGAAACCTTCTTGTTTGTTGTCCCCTAAAGCTGAAATGTGATCTATGCCACTTAGCCAAGCCTGTCAGTTTCATTCTTATTTTATATTATCTCCTTTTTTTTTCGCCCTTGCAGATTTTGGCTTTGGAAATTTCTTCCAGTCGGGAAAGCCCCTGGCCACATGGTGCGGCAGTCCTCCATATGCAGCCCCGGAGGTGTTTGAGGGACAGCAGTATGAGGGACCCCAGCTAGACATCTGGGTAATGCCACTCTGCACTGATCTGATTAGCCAGTGTATCCGTGCAGGTTCACATCGCAGTGTGTTTGACAGTAAATGATTAGTGAGTCAGCTGACAGTTGTTTGTGTTAGCACCTATTCAACCTTTGAGAACTCAACTGACGTCAAAGCGTAAACCAAACACCCTGTGGTCCATGTGAGATAGAGATTAGATCATGTGAAAGCTCTCTCACTCGCTTTTTACTGCCATTAAAGGAAGAGTTCACCCAAAAATTTAAAGTCATTTACTCACCCTCAAGTCGTTTCCAAACCCATATGACTTTTTAATTAGGCTAGATTTTCACATACAATGAGAAAAGAGCAGCATAATCATTCTGTTAAACATCTCACTTTGTGTTCCACAAACAAGAAAGTCATACAGGTTTGGAACAACATGAGGGGAAGTAAGTGATGACAGAATATTCTTTTAGGGTGATCTATCCCTGTTTGCACCTGTACATTTGCACATTATAATCTTGTTTTTCACCATTGAGCTGACGCTGTGTGTGTGTTCCTGCAGAGTATGGGGGTGGTTCTGTACGTGCTGGTGTGTGGTGCCCTGCCCTTCGATGGCCCCTCTCTCCCCATCCTGCGGCAGCGTGTTCTGGAGGGCCGTTTCCGAATCCCTTACTTCATGACAGAAGGTGAGACGCTCTCGTAGTGCACAAAGGAGAGATTTTCTGGCGGCAGTTACTGTTTTTTCATGAAATTTACATTAAATTTATTAGAACATTCCATAAGTGCTTGGCTACAGTTTATGTGTGTCTGGACTGTATAAAGAGGAACGGCTCTAACTGCCCTGAGACATTAAGCAGTAGAACATATCCCTTTGAAATGAGTCATGATGGTCCCCTAGTAAACTAATCAGACTAGTCTAGTAACTGACTAGTCTATTAGTGAGATTGACTGGTAGGGATGCACTGATATTACAATTCTGGTCGATACCAATAAGCTGATTAATTATTTTCATTCTGCTGATGATAAGACAATTAATTGCTGTTTTTGTACAAATATATACAATAAATTTAATAATTTAATGTTTTGAATGAAGTCTCTTATGCTCACCAAGACTGCGTTTATTTGCAGTTATTGTGAAATATTATTACAATTAAAAATAACTGTTTTCTGTTTTAATATATTTTAAAATGTCATTTATTCCTGTGATGGTAAAGCTGAATTTTCAGCATCATTATTCCAGTCTTCAGTGTCACATCATCCTTCAGAAATCATTCTAATATGCTGATTTGGTGCTCAAGAAACATTTCTTATTATTATCAATGTTGGAAACTGTTGTGCTGCTTAATATTTTTGTGGAAACCGTGATGCATTTTTTTCAGGAATTCCGATACATTTGTAATACATTTTTCATTCTTTGATGAATAGAAAGTTGGAAAGAATAGCATTTATTTTGTATCATTATAAATGTCTTTGCTCTCACTTTTGATCAATTTAATGTGTCCTTGCTGAATAAAAGTATTAATTTCTTTCAAACAAAAAAATCTTATTGACCACAAACTTTTGAATGGTAATGTAAAAATATAATGTAAAAATAGGGTAAATTAGCTATTTATGAATCAATAAAAAAGTCTTTAATATCATTAATAACCAATATGGTACTGATTATCTTGCATACCTACTGACAAGTTTATCAGAATTTTATATTTTTTTATCACTGGTTCCACAATCTATTTTTTAATAGTGTGTCAAGTAATAAGTAGTATTTTTTGAAAAAGCATCTCGAGAACCCGCTAGCTAAATTAACCTACTTGTTAAATGTCCCCAAAAGAAACGCATCCAGTCAGGGTCAAGTGAGTAATTTAATTATACAGGGCTTCTTTAAACCCGATTTGTTGACTAGTTGTTAACCCACCCACTTTAAAGTGAGTGACCTATGCAGAGTAAAATAACAGCATTCAATATTCACTCCACTCATTTTTTTAGGCAGAATAACGCAAGCTGTGAAGGGCAGGATTGTGATCGAGAGAGAGAAAGAAGGGCAAGAGAGAGATAAAGTGAGAGGGCAAAGGGTGAGAAGCAAGACAGTTCAGATTATCCTGATGGCAGTCAGCCAGTTCATGCCAGACTCATGCCAGAGGGAGGGCGGTGGTCCGCTCTTGACGTAAGAGTCAGAATGTCACATTTGTTCATTTTACACAAGCTTTGCTCACTGTGATTAAGCACGGATCAAGTAACCCGAGGAAGAGCGAACACATGTTAACCTACCGGTCCTGCCAGGATGGCCCCTGGTTTGGGGGGAGGGGGCCGGTAGTAGAGGTCAGTTGACTTTTATTCAAGACATTTAAACAATTAAGCCACGTTGAGAATGGTAGCCCAAAACTCATGTCCTTGCAGGTCCCCGAGTGAAACTGAGCGTTACTCCCCAAATGAGAAGAACAGTTTGTGCTTTTCCTTTACATTTCCTTTTCAAATGTTCTCATCACACAGGATTTCACCCCTATGGAGTATTCACCCCACCTCAGATTGCTCTCAGCCAAGAATGGTTGCGCACACCACACACTACATGCTACACACTACGCTACGTGGTGAATACAGCACACGCACCGTTGGGAAAGATTATGAGAGCCTGGTGTGTTATACAGGGAAATTTGGCTTATTTCTCAGTGAAGGAAAAGTACTTTCCCAGAATTATCCTTGTAGCTTTAATGAGGGCTCAAGACGAGATGGAACATTCAGGAACTTGCACAATAATGGCATTATCTTATAGAACATTTAGGACAAGTTCTCTGCCCTTTGATACTTTGAGGTGAAATAAAAGTATTAATGAGGAAGATACTTTTACTATAAATTAGGAGAATTTGTTTAGTGAGATGTCACCAGAAATAATTTTAGAATTTCTATTAGAAGTACATTTGAAAAAGTCTTTAAAATGTTTTTTTGTAAGAAGATGATTATTATTATTATTATTATTATTATTATTAATATTATTATTATTATTATTATTATTATTATTTATTTTATTATTTTATTCTTCCTTGTTATTGCCATGAAAATAGTCTTTGGTGCTGACTTAGCATTAATATATTTTATCTAGCCTTAATTTTCATAAATCTTTTGAATTTACTCCAGGTAAATAGTAATTAGAACTTATTTCAGTAACATTTCTCATTTTCATTTTGTTTAACTTGATGTGCTAAAATAACAAAAACTAAATAAAAATGAATGAAAAAAACTAAATCATTGCATAGGAAACACTAACAACACCCACTCACTATTGCACCTGAGTAAGGGTTTTGACATTATCCACATAAAACCGTCACGCTTCTATACTTCTATTTACTCTTTCATTTGTCCCCTTGTCAGTGATTATAATGGGTTCTATTTGCTTTTGATGCGACGCTTGCATCCGGTGTTGGCAAGTGTCTGTCGTTAAAGTTAGAGTAGGCAATGTTTTTCAGAAACACTTTTTGTTATACTGGATGAAAGTCTCTTCACATCCTGATAGCAATCAATAATAGAAGTGGACTAAATATTAAGAAATGTACATATATTTGATGTGGACGACTCAGGACCAAAAAAATTTTCGTCCAATCATTGCATTCAGTCCTGCCTGTCAACATATGTATTTCCATTCCTCAGCGCGTCAACAACAGCGTTTTTGGGGGCCTGAAAGCGCAAACCTTTGAAAATTCAAAAGTACATGTTTTTGAAAACGATACTGTTATTGTCTCCATGTAAACTACAAAAACGGGAAATTTGTGAAAACGCTGACGTCATGTGCATGCGTATTACGTGTTCAGTCTATAGGCAACTTTGTGTTTCTTTACAAAGTGACATCGCCAACTACTGGCCTGGTATGCATAGTACAGCGGTTTTGGTAGTTTTCGCGGATCTGTGTGAACGGGAATCTTTTTGACAACGTTGTCGTCTGTATGCAAAAAACACAGAAGAAAAACGTTTTACATCGTTGTCGTGTAAACGTACTCTTATTTTGACAGACATCCACATGAGAAACAATTACCGTCCAAATGCGGCTTCGGTTTTAATTCACCCAAATATGATTCCAAACCTGTATGCATTTCTTTTTTCTGCAGAACACAGAAGAAGATATTTTGAAGAATGTAGGTAACCATATAGTTTTAGTTCCCATTGACTTCTATTGTACTCTTATTCATACAGTGGAAGTCAATGTGAACTGAAACAGTTTGGTTACCTACATTCTTCAAATTATCTTCTTTTATGTTCCACCAAAGTAAGTCTTACAGGCTTGGAACAACATGAGGGTGAGTAAATGACTTTTAATGAAGAATTTAAATTTTTGGGCGGACTATCCCTTTGTCGCAATAATCTGTTGTGCAAGATTTTCAGTGAATAAAAACTAAAATTTTGTCTCTTCCAAAGCTATTGTTTGGTTTCTGAAAACTTTCTGTTTAGTCTTTAGGTTTTTATTATTTACTTGTCTTTAGTTTTTTTCTTTAAGCAAGCAGTGACTAAAAATCTATTAATATCAGTATAAATCCAGCAGGAGGACATCCCACTGTGTTCTAGCACAAGGAGTGTTACTGTGGCTGTGCGACTCCCTCTGTTTGCTCTAGTGTCTCGCAGGCTCTCCAGTAACCATAAATGCGACAGATTAACAGGATGAAAAAAATGGTCAGCATTGAGCACGCCCGCATCACCGCCAGCCCTGTGACGTCAGTTTCATTCAGCCCAGATGAGTCAGACATGGTCAATAGTCAAGGGCACAGGGACAGACAAAAGACCTTGTGCATTCTCAGATGAAATAATGTGATTAAGGTTTGTGTTGGTCCGACAGTGCAGCATTTGTTAGGAAGTTTTTGACTGGGATTGTAGACAGGCTGTTCCGCAAATCTTGTCCTAAGTAGTGGACGGTACAGGCTGTCACCATTGCTGGATGTATGTCTCAGATGCAGCAGTGTTTACTGTGAAGCAAACACACTGTGACCTTTTCAGGTTGAAATTGTACAGAGCCGCTGTTCTCACTGCTGGGACAAGCACATAACTTTCTTACTGCTCCCACAATTATGATAATACTTGACCAATAACAATAATAATTTACTCATAACTGTTATCAGAATAAACAGTTCTTCCACTAAGACTCACTTTTCCCTCCTCCAACATACACCACTCTTCAGTAAGATTTTTTTAAATGTTTTTGAAAGAAGTCTCTTATTCTTAATAATATACTGAGAATATTATTACAATTTAAAATAAATTTTTAAAAAAAATTCTATTTGAATGTATTTTAAAATGTAATTCATTCATGTGATTTGTTAAGCTTAATTTCAGCAACCATTATGCCAGTCTTCATCTCCATCCTTCAGAAATTCTAATATGCTGATTTGCTGCTCAAGAAAAAATTCTTATTAATATCAATTTTTGAAACAGTTGTTCTGCTTAATATGTTTTAGGATTCTTTGATGAAAGAAAGTTCAAAAGAACAGCATCAATTTGAAATAGTAATCTTTTGTAACACCATCATGTCTTTACTGTCACTTTTGATCATTCAAATGTGTTCTTCCTTAATATAGTATTAATTTATTTTTAAAAAATCTTACTGACCCCAAAAAAATAAAAAAAAGTCATGTTTGTCTTTTTCTTTTTTTCCTGTCTTATGTGCAGACTGTGAGCATCTGATCAGGCGGATGTTGGTGTTAGACCCCTCTAAGCGTCTGTCTATAGGACAAATAAAGGAGCACAAGTGGATGGTGATGGAGGTTCCTGTGCAGCGACCGATGTTATATCAGCAGACTGCAGAGGGGGAGGCTGGTGTGGGAGAATACAGTGAACAGGTGCTCAGGTTGATGCACAGCCTGGGCATCGACCAGCACAAAACCGTAGAGGTGAGAAATTACACTAATTTTAAGAAATGAAATTGCATTAATGTGCATACAAGCTTGACTAATGGCCCTTTTTTTGATAATTTCTCCATATGTTCTGCAGTCTCTTCAGAATAAGAGTTACAATCATTTTGCTGCTATCTACTACTTGCTGGTTGAGAGGCTAAAGGCCCACCGCTGCAGTTTCCCAGTTGAGCCCCGACTCGACGCCCGCCAGAGACGTCCCAGTACAATTGCAGAGCAGACCGTCGTCAAGGTAAAACTCTTCAAATTGCCTCTGAAAATTAAATTGTTAACAGTGTAATGTACTTGACATTAAATCTTTTGCTCTCCAGTCACTGTCGCTAGTGGTTTTCCAAAGTTACTAGCCACTCAGCATTTTCACTGGTACCATGGTGAAAAACTGTCATATAGATATTTTTAATATTATCTCATAATTTGACATTATAATTTGACTGCTGTCACTTTAAGGCCTGACGCACACTGTTAGACATGCGTTTTCTTTCTCAACTGTGTGTTTACTTAAAGCATAACTGACCGTGTTTACTTGAATACTCGCCAAAACCAGCATTTTGGTATTATTTTGTTTATTTGACTGTTTAAGCGCAATAAGCAGTGAAAAAAACTCAATTTAGTACTGAGAGGCAGCTTTATATGCGTGCACTTTGGATGTGAGCACAAAATCTGCGTGAATGAGTAAAATTATGCGCAATACGCATAATCCCATGCTGAAATTCAAACCCTGTAACACCAACAATATTCATCCAGAGCAAATGAAACGAGTGAGTGAGGGGAAGCGAGTTTGTGTGTCAAGAGATCTATTTATTCTGTGGAAAATTAGTATTGGAAGCATTCCAGATATTTCAGTATTGATATAAAATCGATATTTTTGATACTACATTGCACTTGCCTTTTTAAAAGACTACAATTGAAAAATGTATATATTATATATAAAATTCAACCCGCCAAAGCGGCTAGTAGGAGTGACTGCGTTACATGCCACTGCTGAAATCCACCCGCATTTGGCGGGTTGGCGGGTGTTAATGTCAAGCCCTGAGTGTAAGTACGATGTTGGCCAAGCTGTTGACTGTTTCCGGATCTTTTTCTCTGCACTGCAGGCGAGCGGCGCTGCTCCTCAGGTGAGCCTCCTGCCTCAGAACATGCGTCTCCTGCGATCCCCAGCTATGCCTCAAGCCTCTGCGGACTCCTTCACATTCCCACAGTCCACCTGTGCTACTGAGCACAGCCTCATGGAGGAGGAGGTTAGGACTCCCAAAGTGAGTGAGAAATGGATTAGATTCAATTATAGGAGAAGGACGCTTGTGTTTCTCTCTGTAGCTTGTTTAGGCATTGATTTTTAATTAGAGTTTTCACTGAAGCGTAGCAAATGTTTAAGATTGTCTACTATATATGCATTTTAAGAAATCTCCAGAAGTTCTTTCTGCATTGATGTGCAGGGTTGTTGAGATGCTGATACACAGCTGTTGTTACAGAGTCGAATCTGACTGCTGCACGCTGAGTGCTCTTACACTCCTTCCCTACATTGCTGTTAAGCAACGTTAGTCCTTCCAAGGTCAGGCAGTGGGCCTGGCTGTTTGCTCAGGCCTCCTCATCACACCCGCTCCCCGAGGAGCCTTTTGTTCAGAACCATCCTGACAGACGGCCAGATCGGCTGCCAGCTTGGCATACAGAACAGGAATAACAGCACAGGAGCCGGCCAGCTCTGCCACTCTATCTACTTCACTCACTAGAGTCCTAGTTACGCTGTCTTCATTTTTATCTGTCTGTCTCTTTCCCGTCTCTTTGAGGAAGAGTAATCTGCTCTCTCAAAGACTCTTCTTTCACTCACATATTTTTATTGCCTTTTGTGTCGATGAGGGAGAAGCAGTTTACTTTGATGGTTTTTAATAGCCTTAGTCATTTTTGTCTTTATGTATCTCTGATGGTGAGGTGAGACACACTGTGAGTGTTTCCCCTTGAGGCCATACTCAGCTGTTTGGCTTACATAAGCGGGTCAGACTGTAGACGTCTCTGGCAGTGACACACATTGGACGTGACAGCTGTCCATTCGCTCCGGCTTAGATGTTCCACTCTTTCTTCTCTCTCTCTTTCACTCTCATACACTTGCACACCACAGACTGTCTGGATTTGTGTGTTCTGGTATTTTACCATCTTCGGAAATGTGGAGTTATTGAGCGTTCATGGCTTTCATACTGAACATTGCATCAGCTAATTCCTCTCTTGAACATTGTGTTTGATAAACAATGTACAAAATTGCTCTTGTAAATTTTTTTTACCGTTAAGTGTCACATTTTTGTATACAGTTTTACAGTAAGAGGAATTTTATACATTGTTTCTTGAATATATATTTCAACTCAGTAGGAAGTTGTTTAGCTGGCATTCAATTTTAACTTTAATTTTAGTTAAAGTTTTAGTAATTTTGTTGTGTTTTTGTTTTTATTTTATAGTTTTTATTAATTTTTATTTATTAGTTGTAGTTTATTTAGTTTTAAGTTATTTTATTACTTCAAGTTAAACTATGAAAATGAAAATTGTTGCCTTGGAAGTTTTAGTTTTTTATATTTTATTTTATTGCAGGTAACATTTTTGTTTCAAGTAACAAAAAAGTTTTTTATGGTTTTAGTTTTAATTAATGATAATAACCCTGTCCTACTTTTCTTTTTCTTTTTTTTTTCATCATGAATTGATCAGGTCGTAAAAAAATCTATATGACTCCATAAGATTGGAGGGTGGAAAGGAGAATTTTGTGACATCAGCAAAAACCAGAAGTCGTTTTCAGCATTTTGTTGAAAGATTACAAAAAAATAATTGCTGTGCCATTGGCTCAACAAACAGATAGACCCCGGCAAAACTTACACCATTGGTTAAGCCAGTGTTGCTGTTGTCAGACTAGTTGAGATGGTCAAACAGCGATGGTTCCCAATTTTTGGGGGAAATCAACCTACAAGTGGCTTATTTATAATTGTCTCTGCATATTAAGATGAAAGATGATCAATATTTTAGCACTGAAAAAAATGACACACGTCCCCTTTAAGATCAGAGGGGGAATTTTGACACTCTCTCCAGTACGAGATCATCAAATCTGAAGCTTGATCTCAGAGAGTACAACACAACCACTGGTGGGGTGGGGTGGGGAGGGGACGGCTGGGATTACATAATTTGTTCAGAGTCCGTATGATCACACTGTTTGTGTGTGAATAACAGAGGGGCCGGGCACAAAGATGGGCTGAAATGCAAAAAAGGAAGAATAAAGAGAGGATCTGTGGCTGTTCTTTAACCGCGTGTTGGGATAACAGCATTCCTGGCCCAGCATGCTGCAGGAAACGCAACTCATCCAGATGATCCATGTTGGTTGAGTGTGTGTGTGTGTTTGATGGCATGTCTCTCTCAGTGTACTCTGTCTGCATGAGGCTCTGACGGCCCTCTCAGCCAAAACACACTTCCTGTCCCTGCATTCCAGACTTCCACCCCCTCCTCTTCAGCTCACTCATTCGTTTAAACGAAATGCAGGAGTGAAAGAGAGGGAGCAATAAAAAGAGGCAAAAAAGGGAGAGACTGCAGAGCTTTTGTTTACTCTCACTCAGTCCCCAATCATTAGGGAATGTGTTCATGAAGTTCTGCCTGTCATCGTAAAGCATGTAAAAGTACATGTGTATGGTGCTGACTGAGTGGAAATGTGCCTCAGGACTCTGACTTGTTAGGGCTGATGGGAGATTAGAGCTTGTTCTTGGGAAATACAGTGCTGAGAGGCATGTGGGTGAAATGTCTTATCTACAACACCACTGTAAGTGAGAGTTCATGCAAAGTAAAAAAAACATCCTGAAAAGTTGTCATCTCCCAAATATTTTAAAGAAAATATATAAATTGCATATAAACTAGTCAAGTCGCCGTTTTTTTATAGCGCTTTATACAATACAAATGGTTTCAAAGCAGCTTCACAGTTTATTAATTATGCAAACTTCATAAATTACAAGATTCAAAGACTGCTGTATAGCAGCAAGATAATAGTGTCATTAGCTCAAGTCAGTTTAGTGTTGAATATACTACACTTTCACTTCAGAGTAATAAAGAAATTGTGACTTTGTCTCACAATATGGCTTTTTCATTAAAAAAAATTACCTCTCAATTTAAAATCTTCATGGAAGGCTTTCCACAATGCCTGCTACAGACTGTGCAATTTCAGCAGTCCTATAAGAGCATTATAAATCACACTGTACGATATAGATCTAATAAACTTGGGTACGACATAATAATAAATAAAACGTCATCAGCATGCACTAGTGGTAAACAAACAGAGCAAGATGAATTGCACCTCCTAAAGAGGAGGAAGCGAAAGAGGAGAATATAGACACGGTCAGTTTGAGGAAGTAGTTTTAAGTTTTAGCGCCATGTCGCATTGATTAATACGCTATTTCATGTTACATTTTTATTGGTTAGCCAGTCGACGTAGGTCGTAGCAGCAAACACACTGTGACATGATCATGCTGAATTTCTTATTGTCAGAAAATTATCGCAGGCTATCTTCAGCGGCCATCTTTGAACCTCTCCCACTGTACGACATAGGACCGCCGTTTAGGAGCCTTTCTTCTGGGACAGCCCAAAATCATACAATGTGTACCGGGCATTAGATGTTAGAACATGGCAGTAGGAATTTCCTCAAGCACAGTAGCATCATTCAAATACTGTTCGCCACAAAGAAACATTTTATTTAGAGATCTTTACATTGTTTACCAGGTCAACGGCTGCATGCTGGACCCCTTGCCCCCCGTGGCCGTTCGCAAATCCAGCGCCTCGTCCCCCAGCAACATGATGGAGATGTCTATAGACGAGGGCATCGAGACGGAGGAGCTGGACACGGAGGATGATCATACCCATGTCTTCAACGCCTATCAGACGGCCCGCTTTGGTCAGCGCAGACACACGCTGTCTGAGGTCACCAACCAGCCAGGAATCATGACCAGTGGAGGTGGGTGTGGTTTAAGGGGTAACCACAAGGTTATAGGTTCAAACCCCACTTTATTGTCCCTGTTTTAAGAGTAATTTGGATAAAAATTACAATGGAAACACAATAATCTACTATTTCAAAAATGTTAAGATTATAAATGAATGTCATCTCATTCTCTTTACCCAGGTAAACTGTTCAGCATGGGTCATAACCCCTCTCTGGGTAGCGTGGACTCAGAGTATGACATGGGCTCTGTGCACAGTGACCTCAGTCTGCTGGAGGATGCGCCCTCTCTTAACGAGGTGGTCCTGGCTAACACACCCGTCACCCGCATGACTCCGCCCTTCATCAGTGCTCGGCCCGCTAACCCCGCCATGCAGGCGCTGAGCACCCAGAGGAGAGAGACACACAACCGCTCTCCCATCAGCTTCCGCGAGGGCCGCAGGGCGTCAGACACCTCACTCACACAAGGTGAGCAGCATCTTGTGACATCTGAATAAATAAAAGAATAAATACACTGCTGTTCAAAAGTTTGGGGACAATAAGAATTTAGTTTTTTTTATGAAATTAATATGTGACCCATGCTGGCAAAATGAGTCGGAATGCGCACGGGCTAATTACAAACTACAGGCAAAACAAGTGAAATATGTCAATTTTGGTCGAATTTGAGGTATTCACAAAAATTAGTTAGAATAGTAATTAAACATCTAAAATTATCTTTAATTGAGAGGTGTACTTTCCTAAATCTTTTCTTTGTTTTAATAATCCATGAAAAATTGGCATTTTTCTCTGCTCGCTTCTCGACGACTGGTGCTTCCCCTCAGCACAAGTTTGAGCATTCCAACTTTGTGAATATTCATAGCGAATTCTCGATGGCATGAGTCTGAACCAATGAAATGTCATTTTCAAACTCATGCTGATCACAAAGACGTCTCTCAGACAGTGCGCGATCACGATATACATATATACACAGAATTACAGTATTTCAAAATATCTGTCTTGGCGAGTATTCACGCAAACATTATCTGTTAATGTCTTAAGTGAACGTTTGGTTAACTGTTGTGGAAAAACATCTGTGTAACATTATATTAGATCCGTGCTGTACAGTAGGTCTTAATATATAGGCTGTCTCTTTCATTAATATTAATCAAACAATTGCGGTATCATGGAAACAAAAGTTGAATATATATTTTTCCTATAGATATGGGTTTTGACGTGGTGTGTGCCAAATTTGGTGTTATTACCAGGGACTTTTACATTGTTACAAAAAAATTCTATTTCAAACAAATTCTGTTCTTTTAACAGAAATTCTTCTTTCTGTTCTTTCTATTCATCAAAGAATCCTGAAAAAATATATGTCATGGTCTCCACAAAAATGAAGCAGCACAACTGTTTTCAACATTAATAATAATAAGAAATGTTTCTTGAGCATCAAATCAGCATATTAGAATGATTTATGAAGGACACTCAAATTTGTTATACTGATGATATGATTTCTATTAAATAAAATAATTAAAATTAAAATAAATTACTAAAAATATAAAATATTTTTAAAAAGTGCTCAAGTGTGCATGTTTATAGTGGTCTCAGACATCTGGACCCCAATGTAGTACATGCGTTAGATTAAAATATTTCTCTGCTCTTCCTTGTCTTTCTCTCACACTTATTGTTCTTTTCACACACACTCTCCCTGTTTCTCTCTTGTTTTCCTCCTCTAAATGCACCACCCCCCGTCAGATGATTCATTGAGTGAATCAGAGAACGCTTTGAAGATTAGGCCAACTCGGTCCTATTGAGTTCTCTCATCCTGTGGCCTGAATAATTACCCTTAATCACTTGAAGCCCTGAAATAACCTGAGAATCCTTTTTTTCAACACATCTACCCTCTTCCGTTTAGCAGCAGAGGAGTCAAGAGCCACTAAGCGGCATTGTAATGTGCATTTGAGCAATGAATAAAGCATTTGCAGCTCTGCCTGGACATATCTTCTCCTGGAATAGACTGATTAGCAACGTTAAGAAAGGTCACATGGTAGAACCGCACCGGAGCAGTCAGAGGTGCTGTGGGCTTGAGGGAATGAGTGTTACTTCCTCTGTTCTGACACTCCCATGTGAGAATTCATGATGACACAGGGGGTGGGACACCATCTGATGATCTGTAAATCATTTGGAAATAACAGTGCTATTATTCATAATCTTACTCCTCTCTCCATGTAGGCTTGGTGGCCTTTAGACAGCACCTACAGAATCTGGCACGGACCAAAGGTATCCTGGAGCTAAATAAGGTGTATGAGCAGATGGGCTCTGGAGAAACCCCTTCCCTGGGGCTGTTGAGCCCTCAGGCACATCCACATGACTTATTGGACCCTGCACTACAGGTCAGTGCACCAGGGGAGCTACTAGAAAGCACAGATTTTAGCTAACTTGATCATTTTTGTAGTATCTCTAATGCCAGGTTCAGAGTTCAGACTACATGATATTTTTGTCTGTTACGACACAGTCACTGTGTCAGATTATGCGATTTTTGACTCCCAAATTATGTCGTGGACAAAAAACATGTCAGACTACGCGTTGTTTCCCAACCAATTATTGCTTGCCGTCTTTAACAAAGTGTGTGATGTCATCGAGAAGGCAGAACTATCAACTGACAGGTGTTGTGAGCGTAAACAAACAATGGCTACCGAAGCAGCGTGTTTTGCACTGGATGTCTTGTCATCAGAAAAGCCCCAAAAAGAAAGAAAACATGACAGTGGACACGTTCCTAGATTGCACGAAGAGGACAGTATGGAATCCTCCAAAATATACATTTTTATTTTTAGCCTGTAGTAAATATAAATGTACTCACCGAGTTGCTGAAGCGCCTCCGCTATCGTTCACCAGCATTTATCTTTTTCACTCTGTCGTAGTAGTCCCTTGAGGAAACATCATAAAGACAGAAGTACTGCCATAGCTCTACGAATCTTTCCTCCATTGCACCAATACTATTGTCTCTTTCGTTTCGGCATGTTTGAAAGCTTGTGCTCTTATTGGTCAATGTCACAGATGTGACGGAACCCGTTGTGGAAGACGGGAAAAAATTAAACATGCTAGTCTTTCTGTCGTGACATCGTGAAGCATCATAGACGTGGCATCGGTTATCGATCCACTATGACACACTATATACGAAATAAAAAATCGATTCTTGCGTCCTGACGCCCATTGTCATTTACGAATTCCCACAACATCGTACGTCAAACGGCTCCTGTAGGCTCCTGTAGTTTTTCAAACTGGGGTCTGCAGAATTTTTTTTTTTTTTTTTTTTTTTATTTAAGGCTATCGAAATTAACAGTAATGTATGTTATTATTTTCTTTTTTTTAAACGGTTACCAAATTAGATGACATTACGGTTTCATTCTGTTTTCAAAACTGGTCAAAATTGATGACAATTATTATTCACAATTATTTGTTTACAGTTTTTAAACATAAGAAATATCAAATAAATTCTGTATTTGAGTTATATATCTTTTGGTTTAGAAAAAAGATACACTGATTTTTTTTCATATATTTTAATTTTTTTATGACGAAACCCTCAGTAATTATTGTCTGCATTTCATCGTGGCAAACAGGTCACAGTTGAAATATTTGAACTATGAGTGTTGCGTTACAATGTTTGACCTGCCCACAATACTGTAGCTTGATGATTTGCTCTGTAGAATTTGTGAATGTTGATATGTAGAGTCATGGGAGAGGGCCTTAATGCTGGGATGCTAATGCAATGGTAGCAGCATTCCCTGGTTGAGGTGAACCAGGGTTCTAAGACATTCTTGTAAAATGTATTGCTTCAAGAAGCACTGAGTTACTTTGGTTGAAAAGTGCCAGAATGCCCTTACTTGAACTCTTCTACCCTTCTAACCTCCCTACTGACACACAGACAGCCCGCTTATGTAATGACTGGAGAAGAAGCAGCCAATTGTCAGTTGTTTACTGTCCATCCGGTAAGCCCCCTGAATGCGACCATTGTTGAGTAACAGGCTGGTGACTGGTGCCCATTGCTCCATGCAAGCTCACCGAAGACAGAGATTTAGTATGAATCAATGAATAAATACTTATGGGAATAACTCGTAGGAATACGGCTCAGGACAGGCGCCAGTGTCTAGATGAAGTCCAAGAAAAAAAAAAATCTGCTTTAAATCGTTAATTTTACTGGGCTAATATAGTAGAAAAAAAAGCAGTAAAAATGACTCCGTTAGAGGCATGTGGCATTGTGAGGAGGATCAGCTACTGGAGCAGACTGACATGTTTTTCCCAGAATCCCTCTGGGTCAGCGGACAGCTATTCAGCCTTTTCATAACCAAGTAATTAATTCATGCATTTGAGTGCACAGCCGCCGATGTGGCCACCTAGTGAGGCGCTGACATGTTTTCTGTGTGTATGTATGGTTTGTGCAGGAGGAAAGAAGTCACCAGCACGACATGGCTCTGTGCTCAGGTGGAACACACCCCGCACTGTTGTCAAGGAGACAGAGTCTGGAGCCACAGTACCTCTCTCACAGAATACAGGTGACGCAGCTTTATTTCTGCCAACGTCATCCAGCTAATGCTCATTTTAGCCCATCTGAGATGTGTGTACACTTACAAAGCACATTTCTGAGGCTTTGTGATCTATAATAGTTGTTTAGTAATGATAGTTTAAGACAAGCATAACTATTACTACTGCTCAGACAATCTTACCTGGATGAACAACATAGCAAGATGCTAGCAACCATCCAGAATACCATAGCAAATACATTCTAACATGCTTTCAACCACATAGAAACTTGCTAGCAGCCACACACAATACCTTTGGCCACTGAGTTTTGTAGTAAGTAAATGCAAAGATGTTGAAATTTATTATTGAATACTTCTCTGCTGTTGGAGCCTAGCAGTTAGCGGCTATCTCTATCAATAAAAGTGATAAAAGGCCAAAAGTTCACTGCAGTATTTCTCAAGACAGATTGCTAGAGCTCTGTATTTCACAATCCTTGATGTTGTGTATCTCTGTACAGAAAGCCACACTAATGGCCAACAGCCCCAGCAGTTGCCAGATGTTCTGCAAAGAAACTCCTCGCAGTCTGGAGCAGCAGCTGCAGGAACACAGGTACTACGCTTTACTGCGGTCTTTCTTGATGTCAAACCAGTGATCCGTCTATTAAACCCCTTCTGTTTGAAATGCAGGCTGCAACAAAAACGCCTATATCTTCAGAAACAATCCCAAATGCAGGCATACTTTAACCAGATGCATATTGTGGAGGACCCTTACGCAACCATGGGCCACCAGGACTCCGGAGCCCCACCTCAGACACAGGGTTTGATTGCACCAGCACATCAGCAGTCGCAGAACCCCCAGACCTCACCTCCGTTTGCACACGCACAGCCACTCGGCCCCCTAATGGAGCCCAACCCAGAAGCCCTAGCGTATGAACCCTACCTGGGACATTACCCTCAGATGCAGCCTCTACCACAAAGCTTCTCCGCTCAGCTGCAGCACCAACAGCACGAACCACTCAACTACACCTACTTAGCCTGCGATCCAAGCCACTCCCCCTCAGGAGAAGCACTGTACCCGGAGCAATACGACTATCCGCTTGATCCCGGGCAGCCGCCTCCACCCACAGAGGGCGGCGCAGCTGGGTATGAAGGGCTGGCGTTGGCCGACCCATTTCTGGACAGCGAAATGATGGAGACCGTGGACCCTCAGCACGGTTTTGTACTGGTGAATTAAGCCGAGACTCGAATAAACCAGTATTACCTTGATGTTATGATCTGACTCACTACGGATGAATTGACGTATGAGATGACGTCACAGGGACGGATTGAGTTTTGTACGTTCGGCGTTTAGGCTGAACGTGAGCTGTAATCTTTATACTTTACGAAACTCTTCCCTACCTCCCTCCTCATTCTCCAGTGGTCCCACCTGCTGCTCTCTCACAATAGAGTGCCGGATGGCGTGGCGTTCAGGCCAGTTGCGTCGGGGGCTCACCTCCTCGCCTCCAAGCCGACCGCAGGATAGGAGCTGCTCGCTACGCGCCATTTGTAGCACAAAGACAGCCTAGATCTGCAATACAGAGCCTGCTCGACAGCACAACTAAATATTGACACGTGTTGTACTGAACAAAATCAATCGAAGCGTCTGACTTTGATTATAAAAAGACTAGTCGTGCACACTCGATAAGTGCAATGTTAGTTAAAAACACATGGCAATATTGAAGCAATATACTGATTCATTTAGAACTGAAAAAAACCAAGCCATAAGTAGGAACTGCACCACCCAAAACTGCTATCACCGAATGTTTCTCAACTTCTAAACGGCTCAAGTCCAAATCCACAGATACTTGTGGACGAAGCTGTGATTTCGATTTTTTTTTTTCACTGGATTCCCTCCTCACGCTCATCCGAAAGAACCTGAAAATAACAATCTGTTCTCCTTAAACCGCAACAGTGTTATTTTGTTTGCTAATATTGCAGTTCTTCAGAATCTGCACTCATTGGTGCACTGTGAAGGGATGAGTCATGACTCTTGTATGTCAGGTGACATCACCTCCATGGGCGATGTCGGCATGCATTTAAATGATTTAGAGAATTCAATTATTATTTTGGTGGTATGTACCCCTTTACACTAAAGAATACATCAAGCATTCACATTTATTCACAAGACACTGGATTGTTCAGCCAATTCATTGCATTTACGACAGACAAAACAGAGATTGTTTTTGTTAGCAGCACTTAGCAAATCTGTTCTACTTGAAATGACAGTCTCTGACTAAACTGAGATATCAGATACTCTACAGTAAGAGAACGATCATGACACAAATTGATCGCAAGGTTCGGGGCTTTGTAACAGAACACGCATTAAGGCAGATAATATACTGGAGCACTTTGTCAAGGAAGCTAAAGTTAATGTAGCTGAGGAGACGGCAGATGGGTGAGGTGAACCTGCTCTGCTAGTTTTGTCAAATAAGAGACAAATTCATCTCTTTCCAATAACGTGCTCCCCGCGAGCCAACGCTCTCTCAAAGAAGGATTCCGAGAGAGCGCGACTTAGCGGTTGTTTTGTGTAACGTAGGGGTTAGAAACGTTGAAAGTGCTTTCAAAATGCAACACATTTTGTATTTAATGTGATAGTGTTCTGTGTGCCTTTTTCTTCGTTCTTTTAAGTTAAGATCTTAATGGGATAGTTCACCTAAAAATGAACATTCTGTCTGCATTTACTCTCCATCATGTTGATCCAATCTTGAATGGCTGACTTTCTTCTGTGAAACACTTCCAAGTGTCAAAAAGGATGCAAAAGCACCATAAAACTATCATGAAAGTGGCCCATATTGGTTTGAAACGACCTGAGGGTGAGTAAATAATGACCGATTTTCTTTTTTGGGTGAATTGTTCTTTAATAACTTTGTTTTTCAGTTTGATTCTGTTTCTGTTTGTATTGTTACAGGACATATGTAGACCCAGGTTTTACAAAGGTACAAAACCAAAGTCCCCTCAGAAGTGTTCCTGTTTAACCCCACCATGTGGAGTTTGGAGCTTCTTGGACAACTTCGTAACAGTGCTTTTTTTTTTTTTTGGTCAATCAGTATATGCCGTTGAAAAGTATTAATAGCAATATTTCTTATGAATAGTTCAGAAAGAACAGATTAGTGGATGTGTTGCCATTTCATAATCACACCTGCTGGTGAACACCATTCCTTGGACATCCTACAATTCTACTTTTACCTTCATGGTTGTTGACCACACATAAGCTAATGTGCTGTTAAGATTAAAAAAGATTTATTGAACATGCGTTTTGTGTCTATTTTATCTGGTGGGATAAATGTGGGATAAATGCTGTCACAAATCACATTCTTAGGGGCTTTTCACATGTTTTTCACATGCATTTGATTCATGTTCACACAGCAGTACAATTGTCAGTACTGTATTTGATACTTAATACGGTTCCGTTTACACACAGCGCGGTTATTTACCGCAGTGACAACCGCATTCTATAACCAAAGTCACACACGTAAAGTTTCTGATTTCATTCAGCATTTTCGACGAAGCCCTGCTTTGTGAACGGAACCGGACTGGACTTTGTCTGTCACGTCATACTGCACAGATGCCTAGTCTTGGTTTTCACGTGTGGATTCCAAGCAGCAACCTCCCCCAGTTTCTCTTGAAGCCAATACGAAGTGACTTAAACTGCAATTCATCGACTGGCCGCTAGGGACAGGCTCCAAAAGGGAGCAGAATCTCATTGAGCCCCATGTTAAAATGCCCAACTTTACAACAGAAAAAAGCATGTTTACAGCCTGGTACAAATTGTGGTTTTGGTCTATATAGCTAATTTTGCCCTTCATGACAACTGTGAGAGGGGTGAATTTTTTTTATAACTCATTCGTTTATATTATATAAAGCCTTAAAGTTCTGCATAATTAAGGGCGTGGCCACTTTGAGTGACAGGTGGATTGTTGTTTGTCTGCTGTCTGTTAGTCGTCACCTCAGCTCCACCCACGTCCCACCTCTTTGCCCATTTTCAGTTACCCAGGTGTGACGCGCGGTGACGCGCTGCCAAGATGGCAACGGCCAGCTCAACCCTACTCTCGCTTCAAAACTGCTCTTCAGAATCCTATGGGTGACGTCATGGACACTACGTCAGTATTTTTTTTACAGTCTATGGTGGATTCGCAGAGTTGCAGATATGAGTTGTGTGTCATCTGAAGGTTTTATATGAAGTCAAAATAATGCCACATGGATTTGCAAAAAAAAAAAATAAAGTGGTTACATTTGCAACGCTCCTTTTATTCTGCGTTTCAGTCAAGTGAGTTTGCGATACCGTTTCCCCTTTGCGCTTCACTTTTCTGTGCGTTTCACTTTATGGCACTGTTTTGACATGGGGGTGGAATCAAGAAACTGGGGCGTGTTCAGTGGACATGGTCACGCCTCCCTCCGAGTGACATCATCTGCTCAAGACGCAGATCAGCACAAATGAAGGCACCATGGCTGAGAGGCATGCGGGTGGATCGTTTCCTTGTATTCACACTTTTACTAGCATTAAAACGGGCATGGTTTTGTTTTGTTACTACTAAATGTGTATTAAAAGCGTTTGCTTAAGTTAGAGATCATGTTAAAGTGGTGTTTATTATTAGCCGTGGACTACTGGCTAACGTGAACTGTCTGAAAATAGCCAGCATCTGCTGTTTATTTCTCAGTCTCAGTGTGCACACTTTTATAGCATTTAAATGTTTATAACGTTAGTTTTATTTTGTTAACTAACTGTGTATTACCAGCATTTGCTTAACCTGTTAATTTCAAAGTTAATGCTAGTTTTAATTTGTAAATAGAATGTAATTAACTTGACAGACTATACATCATTAAAAAAGGTCTAAGACTCATGCTTAAATTTTGGAGTTCTGTTACCTTTAAAATTAAATATTATCATTAAAGTCCCCGTGAACCGGAAGTAACCCTGAGTTTTCTTCAGTACTGTGACGTATTTCCAAGTGAAACGGATATTGAACAGAGGGCAGGGTTTTACTTCAGCGCTCCCCCTCTCCATCGCTCGCTTATAGCAGACTAAGGCCCAATCCCAATTCTATTTTATACCCCTTCGCCTACCCCTTCCCCTTCCCCTATGCCTACCCCTTCCCTTTCCCCTTCCCCTGTGCCTACCCCTTCCCTTTCCCCTTCCCCTAGCCCCTTGAAACAGAGTGGCAAGGCGTAGGGGTGAAAACATTCCCCTAAGAAATGGGACACCACTACTACACCATTACACGTCATCATACACCGTTTCTTTTATTAGTGTTCTGTAACATTTAACCAGTATGAACAGCAGTGAAGTGCGTAGGCTATATCTAACAGAAATCAGGCGCGAGAACGTATAACAAATTACTCACTCCCAACGTTGTTTTGCGCTGTATTTGGACTTAAGAAAATGACGCCCGTTTTCAGTTCAGAAATGTATGAGCTATCGAGTTTCCTAAGATGATACAGAATGATACAGAACATACAAGACTGGTGAAGCCGCTTTTCCATCGGGCCAAACTGTTCTCCTTGTTTGTTAACCATTCCATTCCGTGCCGATCCGAGCCGGCCAGTATGGATATGGTTTCGTTCCCTTTCAGTTGGTCACAATCGACATACGTCGGACGTCACAGACGAATTGGGATCACTTCTGGGAGCCCCTATCAGCTTCGAGTGTATACAGAACGGGCGTGCGAGATTTGC
Source organism: Coreius guichenoti (assembly GCA_039654105.1). Lineage (NCBI taxonomy): Eukaryota > Metazoa > Chordata > Actinopteri > Cypriniformes > Gobionidae > Coreius > Coreius guichenoti. The sequence continues at coordinate 27,090,089 of CM077174.1, forward strand.
ATCTCGCGCTCCGCCCCGCACCGCGGGTATAAAGCGGAAGGAGATGCAGCGCACCTTTGTTTTTCACTTCGGAGCCAACTGTGTGCTGCTGAAGAGTGTTCCTGTGTTATACAGAGATAATCAGAACGAGAGAGGAGAAGCTCTGAGTGTTGGTGTGAAGGCACAGCAGCAAGGACCGCGAGCTCACCGAGATCAAAAACTGCTGTTATTACAGCAACTCTGTCAGTTTGGTGGGCGTTCACGTTACTCTGAGTGCAAAACACAGGCTGCAGTATTCCCTGTGTTTTTGCCGCGGCTATCTGCCTGGGTGCTTCAGCACGTCAAAAGAGCTTTTCCCCTAAAAGAGTACACGGGTGTGACACTGCGTCTTTTTCAAGACGCCATTCCACCCGTGCGTTTCTGGATGCGGTTGTTTCCTGTCCTTATTGACGGCCACGACCTCTTTCACATAAGCATGTTAAGATTGCATTCGTGGGTGATCCATGTTCTCTCAGGAGAACGTGATCACGTCGGCGTGCTGTTCGTCTCTCCTTCCTCGTAAGGTTTGAGCGTTCAGCGCGCCATGTGCAGTCTAGCTGACAGCGCGGGTTGTCACGGCAACCCAGCGTGTCACTCGGCGCTTTAGATGCGCAGTCGAGACTCGAAACCTCAAACGGGGCTGAGTCCCTTCGCCTATTCCCCGATCTAGTTTCTCTTCTGGTGCACCAGAAAAGGGCTACTTCGGCTAATAACCCTGGGTGACCTGAGAATTACAGTGAGGCTTCCCTGCCGAGTACATCTCCGTGGGCCCCCACTCCTCTATCGCATCGCGAGCATGTTGAGACTGTGTTCGTGGGTGGTCATGTTCTCTCATGAGAGCATGGCCACGTCAGCGCGTTGTTCGCCTTGCCTTTTTCATAGGGGCTTGAGTGTCCAGCGCGCTGTGTGCCGTCTGACGGCCACGCTCACTGTCTCACATGCCTGCTGGTAGCTTTCAGATGGAATTGCTGGTCTTTAAAAAAGGGACCTAGCGTTTCATTTGGTGCTCTAGCAGAGGACAGATGTCAATCGCTACATTGGAGAGAGGGCTGTTATGTGCTGGAAATGAAGATGAGGCTGAGATTCCCACTATAATAGTGTGTGCTCATGCTGAATCAGATTCAGACTTGACAGCCATGCTTTCCCGGATGGCTGAGGCGTAGTGCAACGCGTAAATTGCCGGAGGAGGGCCGGGAGAGAATCCTTTGTTCAAATTTGATTTCTGTTCTGCCACTGGCCTTCGTGCCAGTGGTACCCAAAACTTCACTAAAAGAGCTGTTTCCAAAATCTCTGGGTGTCAAGAGAGCGCGCTTGGCGGTGTACGACGCTCCCATGCCTTGTCACCCTCCGGTGCCTCTCTCATCGCCAGCAGGGGGTGCTGGTTGTGTCCAGGACGCACACAAGAGGCCTCCTCACACCCGTGCACCCCCTCAGCGGAAGCAGGTAAGTGTTGCATTGCACACTCAGACCCCACTTCGGGCCGCTATGCCATCCGAGTCGGGTCCCTGCACTGCGCTGCCCCGCTGCGGGTACGTCTGTGGTGCCGTTGGTCCCGCTGGTTCGGTCACTGGGAGCCTGGCTAGCGCTTCCCAGCCCGTCCCGCTGGCTCATCCGTACTATCAGACTCGGCTATGCGATTCAGTTCGCTTGGCGGCCCCCCAAATTCAGGGGTGTTCACTTCACCTCCGTGTCGAAGGAGAGCACCCCCGAGCTACGGGTGGAGATCGCAGTCCTACTGGCGAAAGACGCGATAGAGCCGGTCCCTCCAGCCGATATGAAGACGGGCTTCTACAGCCCGTACTTCATTGTACCCAAGAAAGGCGGCGGGTTACGGCCAATCTTGGACCTGCGGTTCTTGAATCGGTTCCTTCACAGGCTGCCGTTCAGAATGCTAACGCAGAAACGCATCTTCAGGTGCATCCGTCCCCAAGATTGGTTTGCAGCGATCGACCTGAAGGACGTGTACTTTCATGTCTCGATTCTCCCTCGACACGGACCATTCCTACGCTTTGCGTTCGAGGGACGGGCATATCAGTACAGAGTCCTACCCTTCGGGCTGTCCCTGTCGCCCCGTGTCTTCACGAAAGTCGCGGAGGCGGCCATTGCTCCCATGAGAGAGCGTGGTGTTCGCATCCTCAACTACCTCGACGACTGGCTGATCCTGGCTCAGTCGCGGGCGCAGTTGTGCGAACACAGGGGGACATGGTGCTCAGTCACCTCAGCCTGTTGGGACTTCGGGTCAACTGGGAAAAGAGCAAACTCTGCCCCGTGCAGAGGATCTCTTTTCTCGGTATGGAGCTGGACTCGGTCAATCTGACAGCGCAACTCACAGAGGAGCGCGTCCAGTCAGTGTTGAACTGCTTGAATTCGTTCAAACGCAGGACAGCGGTACCACTGAAACATTTTCAGAGGCTCCTGAGGCATATGGCATCTGCAGCCACGGTAACGCCGCTCGGATTGCTTCATATGAGGCCGCTTCAACACTGGCTACACGACCGAGTCCTGAAATGGGCGTGGCAGAGCGGCTCGTTCCATGTCTCAGTAACACCGAAGTGCCGCCAAACCTTCAGCCTGTGGTCGGACCCTTCGTTTCTACGGGCAGGAGTCCCCTAGAACAAGTGTCCAGGCATGCTGTTGTCTCCACGGATGCCTCATCCACCGGCTGGGGGGCCACGTACAACAGGCTTGCAGTTTCGGGTCTGTGGACGGGGCCTCAACTGCAATGGCATATCAATTGCCTCGAGTTGTTAGCAGTTCGTCTTGCACTGGGCCGCCTCAAAGGGCCGCTACGAGGCAAGCACGTTCTGGTCCGTACGGACAATACTCCAGCCGTTGCGTACATCAACAAACGGGGTGGTCTACGCTCCCGCCGCATGTTACAACTCGCCCGCCATCTCCTCCTCTGGAGTCAGAAGCATCTGAGGTCACTTCGTGCCACTCACAGTCCGGGCCTGCTCAAATGTGCAGCCGACGAGCTCTCACGATAGCAAGTGCTCCCGGGAGAGTGGAGACTCCATCCCCAGGTGGTCCAACTGATCTGGAGTCACTTCGGGACCGCACAGGTAGACCTGTTTGCTGCCCCGGACACGTCCCACTGCCAGTTGTTTTATTCCCTGACCGAGGGGACCCTCGGCTCGGATGCGCTGGCACACAGCTGGCCCCGGGGTCTACGCAAATATGCGTTTCAAAGTCAGGGAGGACGAGGAGCAGGTCTTGTTGGTTGTGCCGTACTGGCCCAACCGGACCTGGTTCCCGGAACTAGTGATCCTCGCGACAGCACCTCCTTGGCCCATTCCTCTGAGGAAGGACCTTCTGACTCAGAGACGGGGCACCCTATGGCACCCACGTCCAGACCTCTGGAAACTCCATGTCTGGTCCCTGGACGGGACGTGGAGGTTCTAGGTGACCTACCACAGGCTGTGGTAGACACCATCACTTCGGTTAGAGCTCCCTCTACGGGGCGCCTCTATGCGTTGAAGTGGAACCTGTTCGTCGAATGGTGTTCTTGTCGACGAGAAGACCCCCAAAGATGTTCGATCAGTTCTGTGCTTTCCTTCCTGCAAGATGGTTGGAGCGAAGGCTGTCTCCCTCCACCCTCAAAGTGTATGTTGCCACCATTGCTGCACATCACGGTGTAGTTGAAGGTAAGTCCGTAGGAAAGCACGATCTGGTCGTCAGGTTCCTGAGGGGAGCGAGGAGATTAAATCCGCCTCGCTCTCACTCCATACCATCTTGGGACTTATCTCTGGTGCTAACCGCACTGCAGAGAGCACCCTTTGAACCATTGCAGTCAGCTGAGTTAAATTCTGTCTTGGAAGACATTACTCCTGACTGCATTGGTTCCATCGAGAGGGTAGGGGACCTGCAGGCATTTTCGGTCGACAAATCGTGCCTGGAATTTGGGCCGGCTAACTCTCATGTAATCCTGAGACCCCGGCCCGGAAATGTGCCCAAGGTTCCGTCGCCACAGTTGCTGTACCATCACTGCATGGCCGAGTCACTAGTTCGGCTCCTCAGTGAAAAACAAAGGTGCACTGCATCTCCTTCCGCTTTATACCCACGGTGCGGGGCGGAGCGCGAGATGCAAATCTTGCACGCCAATGGCCATTGGCCTGTTCTGTATACACTCGAAGCTGATCCCAGAAGTGATCCCAATTCGTCTGTGACGTCCGACGTACGTCTCTGTTCTCTCCTTCAGGGAACGAGGGTTACATACGTAACCGAGACGTTTTCTACTGTGGTGCTGCGATAACAGAGCTCTTTGCAATGTAATACAAACGAGTCAGTTGTTGCCCTGGAGACGCAAGAGTTTACAGACGATACGTGATGTAAATATCGACTGCGTTATGAAGGATGACCAGATATTTTTTTTAACTGTATTATTAATTTATTAATTATTAGTTCACATCACTCAAATGGTTGTCTACGGAGAAACTGGCATCCAGGCAACACATAAGTGATCGATCCCGAGTGGCAACATCACTACACGCATTCTAGCAGCACGGTAGTCGGTGTATGCAGGGAAATTCATCATACCCCTTCGTTCGTAGTGTGGTCCTGAAAAATCTGGGCTATCTGGCCCTTCCCCTTACCCCTACCCCTACCACTTCAGCCAAAAGAGAATCGAGACACCCCTACCCCTTCACGTGAACGCGCAAAACGAAGGGGTAGGGGAAAGGGAAGGGCTAAGGGGTAGAAATGGGATTGGGCCTAACTGTTGGAGGGGAGTGGTTAAGGATATTCAAACCCAAGCCGTCAAACTGACGTAATCTGAGAAGGAACGCCGTTACTTTTCAGATTTTGATTAAAGATTACCGTGACAAACAATTTTTTTCTGTGTATTAAGTTGCATGGATTAATTGTTCACCACAAGACTAGTAATATGCGCTAACAAAATACATAGGGTCAATTTTGATTTCATGACGACTTTAAAAGACTTCCTTCCGACTCATGACTATAAAAGCCTTTCTTCCGCTGGAGAAAATATAGTCCCTGACTCCATTAGATGGCGGCAAAGACTGTCTTAATGAGTGAGTCACTCAATAGCGAAGACTTTTATATTGAACTTCTTGTGAACACGGAACAAGACGCAACTGACAAATGCTTGGACTAGCTCCGTCAGGCATGGGAAAACCCCATTACGGTTTAAATGACAAGATATCGCAGCGGACATTCAAATAGATTTTTTATTATGAACATAGGACTGACCTGAATACATAATACAGTAAGCTTCAATTAACAATATCAATGAGAACAAACATGTTTACCTTACTAAGGGTGTTGTGTAGTGATACACAGAACCGTTGGGTGAAGCGATCATAGCCGTCAACAGCTATTGACCAATCAGAATCAAGGAGTGGAACTAACCGTTTTAAAAAAAAGACAAAAGAATATTAGAGCCATATCCCATCCAGAGAGTTGTGCATGTGTGCACAGAAGGGATTGATATTAAACGGGGCAGTGTGGACAATGATATTATTTATAAAATTAAACAAACAAAAAACAACAGTAGCTATAAAAGTGTGCACGCATTCTGAGCAAAATTAACAGCAGATGGCTTTTTCAGACAGTTCACATTAGCAAGTATAGCCTCAAAGACTAAACACCACATTAACTGATCTCTAACTTCTTTAACTTAAGCAAACGCTGGTAATACACATTTAATTAATAAAACCAAACATTTAAATGCTATAAAAGTGTGCACACTGAGACTGAGAGAAATAAACAGCAGATGCTGGCTATTTTCAGACAAGTTTAGGGCACCTGCCCTTCTTTCTCTGAGGGCTGTACACCCACACCAGCTCTCCCGCTGTGAAATGCCGCCCTTTTGCTTTCAGGTCATAATTTCGCTTCTGCCGGGTCCCCGCTTTTAACAACTGCTTCCTTGCAAAATTATGAGCGGCTTCCAATGAGTCCTGGAGCTTTCTAGCATACTCAGGGCCCGGGGGCACAGCAGGCGCATCAGGTGGCCTCCCGAAAGCCATTTCCCCAGGTGTTCTGATCTCCTGTCCTAACATCAAAAGGGCGGGTGTGCAAGAGTCTTGCACAGCGGATCGGCACGCCATTAGGATAAATGGCAAGTGCGTATCCCAGTCTCGTTGATGCTTGGCAGACATGATGGCCAGCTGTTCTGCCAGTGTCCTGTTAAACCTCTCAACGAGGCCATCACTTTGGGGATGCAAAGGGGTGGTACTTGTTTTGTGAATCCCTAATTTTTCACACATCACTGAGAAGACACGCGACTCAAAATTCCGGCCTTGGTCGTTGTGTATGGATTCAGCAACCCCGAACCGGCTGAACATGCCATCCACCAACGTGTTCACCACTGTTTTGGCTTCTTGGTCAGGCTGTGCGTAAGCTTCTGACCATTTAGTGAAATAATCCATAGCCGTCAGCACAAACCTGTTACCCCTCTCCGAACATGGAAAAGGACCCATTACATCCACCCCCACTCTCTCCATTGGGCCTCCTACGGGGAACTGTTGCAGGGCCTGGCCAGGCGGGCCCTTGCGGGCAGTGCAACCATCACACCGCCGACAAAAATCCTCCACATTGTGTTTTCGAAACCCCAAAGTGTCTAGACCCCACCGTCCCATGGGCAGCCCTGATAACCCCCTCACGCAGCGCCCTGGGCACCACCACCTGCCACCTCCTCTCCCCAGTGGCAGGGTCTTTCCACTCCCTCTCTAACACCCCGTCTCGCAGAAGCAGGTCTTTGAATTTGGTCTGTAAGTTTTTTGTGGACAAAGAGAGAATGGCCACTTCCTCCCACAGAGGTTGCTGCTGTGTTTGGACCCACTGGATTACTGGCTGTAGGTCCGCATCTTCCTCTTGCAACCACCTCCAGTCCTCTACTCCAACTGTCCCCACCATCAAACACGCTGGCGTATCGCCATGCTTACAAAACACAGAAGCCCCACTGGGTCCTTCAGATCTCTTTCCCTGGCTTCTCTTTTGTCACAGTACCGACACTCGTCGGCAAAGCATGACCGACGAGAAAGAGTGTCTGCATTTGTATGGCCTGACCCTGGATGGTGTACTACTCTCATGTTGTATGCCTGAAGTTCCTCAATCCAGCGTGCCAGCTGGGCCTCTGGCTCTTTGAATGACATTAGCCATTGGAGAGCTGAATGATCAGTGCGTACAGTGAAAGGTAGCCCGCACAGGTAATACTTAAGTGTCGGACTGCAAAAAGCACAGCAACAAGTTCCCGTCTGGTGACACAGTATCTGCGTTCAGCCTTGTTGAACGCTTTGCTATAGTAGGCTACAACTCGCTCTCCCCCAACCCCCACCTGAGAGAGAACCGCCCCCATACCCACATTACTGGCATCCGTGTCCAGAATATGAGGGGCAGTGCCAGGTCAGGGGGGACCAATACAGGGGCTGTGACCAGAGCCTGTTTCAGGGCAGCAAAAGAGTTTTGACACTGAGTTTTTATCCTTCTTCAGCAGGCAGAAAAGTGGGTCCGCGATGCTGGAAAAACCCTGCACAAACCTCCTGTAATATGAGGCCAACCCCAAAAAACTTTTGAGATGCTGCGAGGTTGTAGGAGTGGAACAATCTACCTGTAGTGGACTGGCAACAGGGGTGGGGTGGGTTCGCGAGTGCAGTGTGTGGTGGTCAAAACTCAGGTCCTCAGGTGCAGCTGCTGCATCCAGCAGACCTGTAAAAGACATATCAACGTTACTTCCAGTGGACATGACAACCTCAGGACCCCCTTCAAAACGGAGCAGGCCATCTCTCAGGTCTAACTGGCAACCTGCACTTCTAAGAAAGTCCAGACCAAGAATACAAGGGTCCTGGACTGCAGCCACCCACACCGAATGACGTAATGTCTTTCCCCCTACAGTCAGCCCCACCACGCCTTTACCCTTCATTGGCGCCAGTTCACCCATCACTGTGCGTAGTCAGACAATGGTGGGTTCCAGACTGGCATTGGCCGGAACTACCTGTGGTCTTATAACTGTCACAGTTGATCCCGTATCCACCAATGCTAAACATGGAACCCCCTCCACCAAAATTGGCACATGACAAAAATCACTAACACATGTTCGTCCCACCACAAACACGGACTCCTTTGGCCCACATTCACCCTCCCCCAAGAATCCTTGATCGTCTTCCCCTTGTCCATCTCTTGAGACTCCTGCTGGTGATGACTCATATTGGGGATGAGTGTTGGGAGTCCGCATGGCCCCGATCATGTGGACCCCGTCCCATTTTCTTGGTTACTGGCCAGCTTAGGACACTGACGTGCTAAATGTCCAGTCTGCCCACAACCCCAACAAATCCTTGGTCGTGTGCGGGGCGGTTGATCAGGTTGCAGTGCTACAGCTCGAATTAATTCAGTAATCTCGGAAACCCTTTCGCTTAGCTCCTCCCCCACGTCAGTAGACACAGATTTGCGCTGTCTCCCGTCCGGCATGCAAGTTTCCTAAACAATCTCCCTCTCCAACGCCATCTCCAAGGCATCCTGCAGGGTTTGAGGGTGGGCTAGTTGTGTCTATCTACGGAGCTCCCCAGGGATAAGGGCCTGTATGAATTGGTCTCTCGCAAGCTCCCCTTGAACTGATGGTGGCATGTGGGCATATGCTCGCCGAGTCAAATTTTCAATATCATTTGCCAGGACTCTCAGTTGCTCTCCTGGCTGCCTGCGTCTATTACTCAGTTCAGAACGCAGGAGCCCAGGCTGCTCAAATTGCCCAAAACGCCGTCTCAGTGCTCCGACAAGTGCATTATAATTGTGTCTATCTTCAGGGTTAAGCAGTAACAAACAGTTCAGAGCATCATCTGTGAGACACATAGGCAATTCAAGAGCTTTGCGGTCCTCTGACCAGTTTGCAGCATGTGTCAACAGTTCGAACTGTGCATAAAAAGCTTCCCAGTCAGCTTTACCTAAAAATTTGGGGGTTTTTACTGCCACCGTAGCCACGGCATGATCATTCACGTCAGAAAGCAGGCGGCGGCATGTCTGTTTATATCCGAAGACAGCGCGGTTCCGTGGACGCCGCCATGTTTGTCTGCTGTCCTTGTGAAAGTTCGGCGGTACTCGACGGCACTCGGCTCCGGCAACGAAAGCCCGGCGTCTGCAGCATCCTCATAGTAGCCTCCCTCACACGAGCCTTGTTCGATTCCAGAAAGTATTCCTCTGTTGCGAATTGATCGGAAGCCCATGCCGAAGCACCTAGGGCCTCACGAAACATCCAGCTTGCTTCAGGCTCGGACTTAATCTTTTCTTTAGTCTGCTTCCGCATCGTGTTTCAGGGACGATACAAGAGCAATCTCGTATACTAACTGGATTCAAACAGTTCACTTCTGACACCAGTGTAGCGAAAACAAAGAAAATGATAGACTCACTTAACAGTTGAAATCCTTTTATTAACGTGATCACCTGTGTGGCCGATGCTCTTGCTTCACACAGGCCAGCGAACCCTAACTCTCGAACTTTCTCCCCAGAACCCGCCCACACATAACTGCGCAGGCTCGTTTTGCAGAAGAACAGCCCATGCCTTAAAGCCCCACACAACCAGAACACAAAAGAATATGGGGTCTCTGCAGAACAAAAGTGGGCGTTTCTAAAATTGTGGGTGTTTTCAAACTGATGGGTGTTTATAATCCATGCAATGAAAATGATCCCCTTCACCCGACCCCACCCCTAAACCCTACCCACACTGTGACGTGGGCAAATCAGGTAACGCAGTGAAAAACGCCCCTCTGTTTATGGCCTCGCCCACTGATCTAGTAACGCCTATTACTATCCTGCAGAGACCTATACTTGAAACAAAACACATGAAAGAACATACATGCACTTAGAACACACTCTATATAGAACATATAGAAACAGTCTCTAGACTTGCTACAATATTTACCACCTGAATCTTCTACCAGTGATGCTTGATTCAACTTCTCACATCTCAGGCCCGGTTCTACGGGGGTGCTAGGGGGACCGAAATATACTCCTGAGACCCAGAATAGAGGTTTTGCCTCCGTAGAGGACATTTTAGCGAATTCTCTGACAACATACACAGTTTTAAGTCTGGATATTGGCATGGCTTCGACATTAATGACAACTTATATCTTACAGTGTGACATGTCTTACAGCGGGGAATCATGTTCGTACAGCCTGACAAGGAACAATCGTGAAGGACTATTATAAATCGCACAGTGTGCACCCGGCTTTAGTTTTGTTGTGGACGCGACATAGTAACTTTTGGGAACGTGAGTGTGTTGTGGCCGTGAGATCTTTTGAGGGGAACGACATCTTTTTGTTCCCGTCTATGAGCTTAAAGCGATGGTTCACCCAAAAATTAATATTCTGTCATTTACTCGCCCTCATGTTGTTCCAAACCCGTACATTTGTTAATGTTCAGAACAACATTTTAACCTCAATTTTATGAAGTGGCTTGAGTGTTTTGTTTGCACTTACACAAAAAAAGGTAATTTACCCCTTATTTTATTTGTTTATTTTTTGCTCAAAGCACGATTACTTTTAATGATGTCTTTACTAGGGAGCAAAATCTTACTGTGGCAATTTGCGATTTTATTTTTTAAATTTTTTTTTAACAAATGAAAAGTGTGTGTATATAACATTTTGTGTATATATTAATATGACTAATAATAATAATTATGATTATTATTATTGCTAAATAAAAATATTTAACAAAATAAGAAATATTACTATTACAATAACATTTTCATTATTTAAAATAAAAAATAGAGTATTTAAGAATAAATATAACAATATAATAATAATAAAAATATTTATATTTTACAGAAAACTTTTTTTACAAAAATAAACTGCTGGGTTACAGTGGGGAGAACAAGTATTTGATACACTGCCGATTTTGCAGGTTTGCCCACTTACAAAGCATGTAGAGGTCTGTAATTTTTATCATAGGTACACTTCAACTGTGAGTGACAGAATCTAAAACAAAAATCCAGAAAATCACATTATATGATTTTTAAGTAATTAATTTGCATTTTATTGCATGACATAAGTATTTGAGACATCAGAAAAGCAGAACTTAATATTTGGTACAGAAACCTTTGTTTGCAATTACAGAGATCATACGTTTCCTGTAGTTCTTGACCAGGTTTGCACACACTGCAGCAGGGATTTTGGCCCACTCCTCCATACAGACCTTCTCCAGATCCTTCAGGTTTCGGGGCTGTCGCTGGGCAATACAGACTTTCAGCTCCCTCCAAAGATTTTCTATTGGGTTCAGGTCTGGAGACTGGCTAGGCCACTCCAGGACCTTGAGATGCTTCTTACGGAGCCACTCCTTAGTTGCCCTGGCTGTGTGTTTCGGGTCATTGTCATGCTGGAAGACCCAGCCACGACCCATCTTCAATGCTCTTACTGAGGGAAGGAGGTTGTTGGCCAAGATCTCGCGATACATGGCCCCATCCATCCTCCCCTCAATACGGTGCAGTCGTCCTGTCCCCTTTGCAGAAAAGCATCCCCAAAGAATGATGTTTCCACCTCCATGCTTCATGGTTGGGATGGTGTTCTTGGGGTTGTACTCATCCTTCTTCTTCCTCCAAACACGGTGAGTGGAGTTTAGACCAAAAAGCTTTATTTTTGTCTCATCAGACCACATGACCTTCTCCTATTCCTCCTCTGGATCATCCAGATGGTCATTGGCAAACTTCAGATGGGCCTGGACATGCACTGGCTTAAGCAGGGGGACCTTGCATGTGCTGCAGGATTTTAATCCATGACGGTATAGTGTGTTACTAATGGTTTTCTTTGAGACTGTGGTCCCAGCTCTCTTCAGGTCATTGACCAGGTCCTGCCGTGTAGTTCTCGGCTGATCCCTCACCTTCCTCATGATCATTGATGCCCCACGGGGTGAGATCTTGCATGGTGCCCCAGACCGAGGGAGATTGACCGTCATCTTGAACTTCTTCCATTTTCTAATAATTGCGCCAACAGTTGTTGCCTTCTCACCAAGGTGCTTGCCTATTGTCCTGTAGCCCATTCCAGCCTTGTGCAGGTCTACAATTTTATCCCTGATGTCCTTACACAGCTCTCTGGTCTTGGCCATTGTGGAGAGGTTGGAGTCTGTTTGATTGAGTGTGTGGACAGGTGTCTTTTATACAGGTAACGAGTTCAAACAGGTGCAGTTAATACAGGTAATGAGTGGAGAACAGGAGGGATTCTTTAAGAAAACCTAACAGGTCTGTGAGAGCCGGTGATCAAATACTAATGTCATGCAATAAAATGCAAATTAATTATTTAAAAATCATACAATGTGATTTTCTGGATTTTTGTTTTAGATTCCGTCTCTCACAGTTGAAGTGTACCTATGATAAAAATTACAGACCTCTACATGCTTTGTAAGTAGGAAAACCTGCAAAATCGGCAGTGTATCAAATACTTGTTCTCCCCACTGTACCTGTTAATATGCAGACAGACTATGACAAATCATTAGAAAGGTCTAAGGATTTATTGTTAAAACAGTTGAGATGCTTAATATTTTTTTGAAACCTGTGATACTTTTTCAGGATTTTTTGATGAATAAAAAGTTTAAAAAGAACAACATCTTTTGTAACAGTAGCTACAATATCTTTTTTTTCTTTTTTTGGAAAAATGTATCTTATTCATCACTAGCCAAGTTTCCATCCACTTTTTCCACTGTTTTGTTATTGACAAAGTGAATATGCGTTAAACAAAACATTGCACAATTTGCTGTCTCCAGCCTGTTTCCATCCAATTGGCCTTTTACTGATAAAATGGTGTGCGTACTGACGTCTTCCCTAAAAAAAAAAAAAAAAAAACCTGCATTGTCGCACAAGTTTAGTTGTATTGCTTAAAAAAAATAAAAAAAAAACATACATACTTTCACTTATATCGCAAATTAGTAGGCTATCGTATCTTTCGTGTCCCAAATATTTGTAAAATGCAGAGAGTAATGAGAAGATTGAAATGTAGGCCTACATATTTTCAGAATAATTGGCCTATTACTAAATTATGAAATATTAATCATAAGATCACAGAGAAGTGGGACAGTTTGTCTGACAGGACTGATGAACTGCCTTTATGACGAAGCCCATGGGTTTGGACACAGAGCGGCTCAACTGTCCTGTATGCAACATTTACCATCCATAAAAAAGATTGGTATAGTAAAATGTTGGTCATTTAGTAACAATCTTTACTGTAAGCCTCGAACATGCAGCCAGTCGCGGTTTGACGCGTGTCAGATCATTCAAACCAAACAAAGATATTCCAAGAGAATCAGTTTTATTAGATTGTAAAAAAAAAACTAAAATTTACAAAAATAAGGATGAATGATGTTTGAGAGGTAACACGTCTTATTCTTAACAATAGTAATACAAAAATGTAATATACAATTGAATAATATGAATATAATAGATTTAGTGCGCCTTTGAACTACAGGGAAACGGTGCTTTAACGGGAGCAACGCCACGCGCGGACACTGTATATAATAGGCTTATTCTGTCATGTGACACCACATTTATTTGCATTAAAGTCCTTTTTTCTTAACAAAAAGTGTTTCCAAACTAGTTTTCATGACATTTGAATTATTGATATAGCATTTATGCGCTAAAGTTAAACGGAAAAAGATTTTGTCGACATTTGCAAAAAAATTATAATTGGCATTTCCATCAGCGATATCGGTAAAACATTTTGATGCACTAAACCTTTTTTCGCAAAAAAAAAAAAATCTTAACCTGGCTAGTGATGTATTAAATTAATAAAAAAAAAAGTGGCAATAAATACTTATATCGCCAGAAAATTGTTCTATTTTGACTAAATGCTGTTCTTTTTATTATTATACTTTTTATTCATCAATGAATCCTGAAAAAACAACATTGATAATAAATCAGCATATTATAATTTCTGAAGAATCATCCCAGCTCACAGAATTTTGTTATAAGAATGTTCTCTAAATATTCAGTGTTGGTTGTAAAAAAATCTCCAGTTTTCTTGACATGAGGGTTTTAAAAAAAAAAAAAAAAAAAAATTATATTAGATAAGATATACTTTAACAACCTTTAAATAACATTCTACTTACATGAATGAAACTGGACATTTTTATGTTCTTGGAATGTTGAATTTTAAATCAAAATTAAGTTGAAAGAACGTTTGAGGAATGTCATACCTTATAAAAAAATGTTCCTCTAATGTCTGGGATGGGATGTGACGTGACACTGAAGACTGGAGTAATGGTTGATGAAAATTCAGCTTTTTTTTTTTCAGAAATAAATTGTATTCTGATGAATGTTGATAACCAAACAATTTTTTAGCCCCCCATTGACCTTTATGTATTATTTTTTTCATACTATAAAACTCAATGGAGACACAAAACTGTTTGATTACCAACATCCTTCAGAATATCTTCTTTTGTGTTCATCAGAAGAAATAAATTCATACAGGTTTGGACCAACATGAGGGTGAATAAATGATGACAGAATTGTATTTTTGGGTGAACTATCCCTTTAACATTTATTTTAATCATAATAATGCAGACCTAGCTTCCAGGTTGTATTGCTGATAACATTATTTAAATGTAACTTTTTATTGCAGGTGCAGTCGGTTGAAACAACGCGAGTCCCAGCAACACACTTCCAACACTCATTAGAGACATTCTTTCTCTTTCTTGTGAAGTTGATGTTTGTTATCTTTAGCAAGTTTAGCAATTTTTTTTTTTTTCTTCTTTAACTCTCATTACTAGTTGAGCTTTCTTTGAATGTTATTTATATTAATATAAATGGTTTCTGAGTAACTGTAATTATTTAAACATTTGTCAAAAGTAAATTATTGAATACATTGTTGTTGTTGAGTGTTTTTAAGTCGCATGTGGGCCACATAAGGGCCATTAGATTTTAACAAAACTCAGCCATACTAAAATTCCATATAAGGCCCAAATAAGGGCCACATAAAATTGTATTGTTTGGCGGAGTTATGGCACTGCTTTGGCTGAGCTGTGGTAAAGAAGAAGCGGGTCAGATCTGGGCCGGCAAACACAATCTAATCTGGGCCACATCTCAGCTGTTTATCTGGGCCAGATCTATGACTGGGTGAGAATCATCTTTATACAAAGTTTGGATTAAAAAAAAGCTTGAAGCATAAAAACAAAAAAAAATCCCATTGTTTTTGTCTATTCATGTCTTTTAATTTTCTCAATAAATGGGTTCTCGTGTCCTGTACAGAGCAGAGGATATAGCATATAACATAGGATATTTTTTTTAAAGATTCATTTGTTTTTTTATGCTCCAAACAATGTAATGACCTAAAAATGAACTTTTTTCTGGTTCTCAGGAAGATGACGGGTTAAAATACTAGTAACGCATTAAAGCAATGTAACGGCAGACTAATAGATTAATAGACAAACATTTGTAGCAAAATATTTTTGAAATTCCAATTATTGGTAAAAGTGATGACTTGTAAATAAATAATCATAAATTTCTCACTGTACACTGCTATGGTGGAGCCATAGCAAATTACGGGAGAAATAACAAAACGGGAGGGGGACGGGCAGGCCCGGCTCCACTGGGGGCCAGAAGCTTGGCCCACCCTGACCCCACGTCAAATAACCGATTTCAATATTTCAGCTCCAGATTTTGAGAGAGATCATGGTTTTCGGTTGCTTGTCATCAAAAATCTGCTTGTTATTTAGAAACTAGAAAGCCTGATTTAAGTCTCTTTTTTCAGTTTAAGACAATTTTAAACCGTTTCGCGGAAAGACGTGTAAGAACTCGCGCGCTGTTTTCTCTGCGCATACACCCAAAGCGCGCGCAGAGAACCGCGTCTAGACGGTTCTCTTTTGCTTCTCATGTTCACGCGCCATTTCTTGAGAATGATCGTTTGTGTGACTTTTTCCACTAAACTATGCGATCTGAAGGGTTTTCAGCGCTCACCAGAATGTGTGAAAATCTATTTAATGAGTTCTTGTTCCTTATATTTATAACATAAATCTATGATATACGAGTTAGCCTATCACACAAGCAACAGTGCTGTCTTTCCGAACATCTGCACTGCACAGTTCAAAAAACAAGTTACTGAGTAACTTCCATAGACACTTTCTGTTTTTGCTCTATCAAAGAAAACAGAACAAACAGCAGAACCGCTGCGTCTCCGAGCAACACTGTGTTTTATTCCTTAAAGAATCGGCGTACAGTGCTTGCCGCCACCATGGCGGTTTTAGTTTCATATTTAAAAAGCCTATTATTTAATTAATTAGCTTACTAGCTACTAATTAGGCTGCATCTTCAACGGTGTAATTAGATTACTTTACTATTTACTCTCTTTCTAAAAACCATTCCATTACTTATTACTAAGTAGCCTACTTTCTAAATCCCATATCAACCTCGACCAGTTGAACAATATAAAGATAGACATGAAAATTGCATTAATTATTCTTGAACTGACCAAAGTATTTAAAGGGAGAAGGTTACATTACATTTTAACATAAGATGTAAAATTTTGATCTGACATAAGAGGACACAGATATGACATTTAATAGCTACATTTGAAAATACCGTTCATCTCTGGCTTTTTTGCTGTGTTAGTTCAGGGTTTTGATCTTCTCTCGACTCCTTGACTAGGCTAGGCATGTTGCATATTAATTGTTCTAGGAACCTCAAAGTATATTTTAATTTTTGTGTATTTTTTGCTACTCTATAATGATGTTCTAGTTGAGGTCATTTGTAGCGTTGGTAGGGCCCAAACATAAACTCAAGCCCAGGGCCCCCCAGTCCTGCCCTGATTCTATTTATTTGTGCTACTGCTTGTAATTTGTTCATTTGTCCTTATTTTAGTACTGAC
This sequence comes from Coreius guichenoti, assembly GCA_039654105.1. Classification (NCBI taxonomy): domain Eukaryota; kingdom Metazoa; phylum Chordata; class Actinopteri; order Cypriniformes; family Gobionidae; genus Coreius; species Coreius guichenoti. The sequence continues at coordinate 27,106,898 of CM077174.1, forward strand.
TGTTTACTTGTCTTAATATTTATTAAAATACTAATGATACTTTTTTTGTGGTGGGGCCAGTGAAAATTTTTGCAGGGCAAGTAAAAAATCTGGACCAGAATGAACCTGTAGAAAAGCTCCTTTGCATTGAGCCCTGCAAGAGAGTTCCTTTCAAAACCTGCCTCTTTTGTTATAAAATTAAGTTTTGTTACGGGGGAAAAATAATGTTAAAAGTCTGGGCCCACCAGGAATTTCTCTTGGCCCACCCTGCATCTCAAAGCTGTAGCCGGGCCTGTGGACTGGAGATGGGTGTGAAATACGGGAGACTCCCGCAGAGCCGATCTAGTACGCAAGCTGCGTAGGGCCCCCGAACCACCAGGTGGTGGTTCTCAAGAATCAGCTAATTAGGGCTGTGTTTTAGTTTCGTTTATGATTTTCATAAAAAAAACCTTTCCTTTAAAGCGGTGCGCTGTCACCATACAACATCCAAATCAGTCGAATCATGTAACGTCACGTGTAAAAGCGTATTGAGCTGCGAAAGAGACGCTGTTCAACAGACAGTTTTCCGTCCGCGCATCCGAGACGGAGAGAAACACGGACAAGTACAGGCTACTTTGGCCTTCGGGTGAGTGCTTAAACAGACAAATACACGTAAAAATATGTCAAAATGTCCTTCTTGGGGACTTAAACGCATTCAGTTATGTCTTTGGTGAACATGAGGATTATTCTGTAGCCTAAACTGGGAAAGTAATCGAATGCTTGTCAGAGTATCAGGTCTGTGCATTTGGTCTTAAAGTGACCCCGATAGGATAAACCCGCTGCTCTCTCTGTTATTTAATGTTAATCAAACAACAAAAGAAAACGAGAGAATCATTCACTGCTCTTCCCTGAATAGCATTAGTAACTTTAATAAGAATCACTGTTTATTTAATTCATGCAGTGAAGATATGCAATGTTTTATTTTATTATTGTTTTTACATTTCATTACTTTATTCCATTTCTGTAGTAGGCTATTATAAACAGTATAGGCTAAACTGTTCATTTCATATCTTTTTTTTCTGTTATATTTTTCCTATTGCTTTTGTTTCAACGCACTGTTGTTTGTTGATAGTGTACACTGCTCTACAAGACAGAATAAGGGGTTGGGGGTCATTCTGTTTTTTTTTGTTGTTTTTTTAATGCACTGACAGGGGCCCCCCGACAAAGTTTTGCTTAGGGCCCCCATAAGGATCGGCACTGGACTCCCGGTAAAAACAGGAGTGTTGACAGGTATGACGTCTACCAATAGCGAAACTTTGTTTATCTGCATCTCACTATTGAGAAACGTCATGTAGCTTTTAAGTTGCTAAACTATTTTACTGATAAAATCGTCAGAGCAGCGCTGACAACACGCGTGTGTAGTCTATGTGTGTGCGTTTGAGTGGGAAAGAGAGTGCGAAAGTGCTTATCATAATAACTGCATAGGCCTAATACATAATAAAACATTTTTATCCTATTGTTTACTATATGTATTTGCTCTGTCACTGTCGGTTTGGGTTTTGTAGGCTGTAAAGACATTTGAAGTAACTGAAATCCTTTGGCGAAGTAATATAGAAGTTACTGTGCGTTTCCACGAAAATAATTGCACACGTTAGAACGTTCGTCAACCAATCAGAATCAAGCATTCAACAGCCCCGTAGTGTAACGTGGCTTAATGTACTAAGACAGTGGCAGACAAACCTCAGTAAACACAATACTAATAAAGCATATTATGTGCAGAAAAGCAGATGAGCCCAGAATATGAATGCAACACGTTTAATTACACGTTAACTTACACACCCTGGAAAATTTAAAATAACCGTCTTTAAAGATCATATAGGCCTGTTTTTTACAGACAGGGCTTAGATTAGGTCGTAGTTTAATTAGGACATCTAAGTAGCTTTTATAAACGTGCCTTAGAAAAAAAAAACATTACTGGTGGTGTGCATCTTGAGATAAAACAATGGCACTGACATATTTTAAGATGAAGTCTTGTCTTTGGCTTAAGCCATGTCTGTGAAAACGGGGATAAAGTAGGCTACTTCAGAGTGTCAATCAATGAAACAAATGAAAGTAGTTTTTGTGCCTAAGACAGGTCGTGGCTTTAATTATGTGCATCTATGCTCACTAAACTTTTCAGCAGAGCGTTCAGAGTTTGCACTCTCAAAGGGTTCCTCTTCTGCTTTGATTTTCACATGACCCGAGCTCACTCGTTCTCATTCACACTTCCATGTACGCTCTCGCCCTCTCACTCTCATTCACTGATTCTGATCACAGATGAGGCAAGAGCCTGATTTCCAGACAGCTCACCACACAAGAATGCTCACAAATTACGCAAGCGGAGAAACTGTTTTTTCCACTGTTCTCCAAATCAACAACCACTAAATATTTCTCTTACCCAACTCAAATAAGATTTTTGTAAGCGAAAGGAGTTTCCAGCAGTTAGAAAAATGTCTATTTCACACATGCTGTCTGCCCACTGCAGTTCTGTTCAGCTGAATCTGTTTCTTTTTATTATTATCTGGAACAATGAACAAGTGTAAAACTATGGTATAAAATCACTTTTTGGGTTATGCTCAAATTCCATAAAGCATAAACACCATCCACATTGTTATTGACGTCTTGCAATGGCAACCAAGTTTACGGTGGAATTGTGTTATTCAATAGGGTAAGAGTCCCCACCTTAATTTTTTTCCCCTGACCATAGATACCACAAAATCTCATCTCAGCACTTTTCTATGCTTTTTTTAATTTTGTTATTTCATCTGAATATCAACATTTGTGAGATTTAGTAATTTGAAACAGTTTTGAGGTTAATTGATCTAATTTTGTGTCTCTGGAAAATTTATTTATTATATTTACTAAATTTATTATATTTATGGGGTTATTATTTAATATTTCCATGAATTAGATGTACATTTCAGACATCTTTGCTTTTACAAACCCGATTCCAAAAAAGTTGGGACACTGTACAAATTGTGAATAAAAACAGAATGCAATGATGTGGAAGTTTCAAATTTCAATATTTTATTCAGAATACAACATAGATGACATATCAAATGTTTAAACTGAGAAAATGTATCATTTTAAGGAAAAAATAAGTTGATTTTAAATTTCATGGCATCAACACATCTCAAAAAAGTTGGGACAAGGCCATGTTTACCACTGTGTGGCATCCCCTCTTCTTTTTATAACAGTCTGCAAACGTCTGGGGACTGAGGAGACAAGTTGCTCAAGTTTAGGAATAGGAATGTTGTCCCATTCTTGTCTAATACAGGCTTCTAGTTGCTCAACTGTCTTAGGTCTTCTTTGTCGCATCTTCCTCTTTATGATGCGCCAAATGTTTTCTATGGGTGAAAGATCTGGACTGCAGGCTGGCCATTTCAGTACCCGGATCCTTCTTCTACGCAGCCATGATGTTGTAATTGATGCAGTATGTGGTCTGGCATTGTCATGTTGGAAAATGAAAGGTCTTCCCTGAAAGAGACGACGTCTGGATGGGAGCATATGTTGTTCTAGAACTTGGATATACCTTTCAGCATTGATGGTGCCTTTCCAGATGTGTAAGCTGCCCATGCCACACGCACTCATGCAACCCCATACCATCAGAGATGCAGGCTTCTGAACTGAGCGCTGATAACAACTTGGGTTGTCCTTGTCCTCTTTAGTCCGGATGACATGGCGTCCCAGTTTTCCAAAAAGAACTTCAAATTTTGATTCGTCTGACCACAGAACAGTTTTCCACTTTGCCACAGTCCATTTTAAATGAGCCTTGGCCCAGAGAAAACGCCTGTGCTTCTGGATCATGTTCAGATATGGCTTCTTTTTTGACCTATAGAGTTTTAGCCGGCAACGGCGAATGGTACGGTGGATTGTGTTCACCGACAATGTTTTCTGGAAGTATTCCTGAGCCCATGTTGTGATTTCCATTACAGTAGCATTCCTGTATGTGATGCAGTGCCGTCTAAGGGCCCGAAGATCACGGGCATCCAGTATGGTTTTCCGGCCTTGACCCTTACGCACAGAGATTGTTCCAGATTCTCTGAATCTTTGGATGATATTATGCACTGTAGATGATGATAACTTCAAACTCTTTGCAATTTTTCTCTAAGAAACTCCTTTCTGATATTGCTCCACTATTTTTCGCCGCAGCATTGGGGGAATTGGTGATCCTCTGCCCATCTTGACTTCTGAGAGACACTGCCACTCTGAGAGGCTCTTTTTATACCCAATCATGTTGCCAATTGACCTAATAAGTTGCAAATTGGTCCTCCAGCTGTTCCTTATATGTACATTTAACTTTTCCGGCCTCTTATTGCTACCTGTCCCAACTTTTTTGGAATGTGTAGCTCTCATGAAATCCAAAATGAGCCAATATTTGGCATGACATTTCAAAATGTTTCACTTTCAACATTTGATATGTTATTTATATTCTATTGTGAATAAAATATAAGTTTATGAGATTTGTAAATTATTGCATTCCTTTTTTATTCACAATTTGTACAGTGTCCCAACTTTTTTGGAATCGGGTTTGTATTAAAACCTATAGGTTAATTAAGTGAAATTTATTTGCATTCATAGTGTTGCTATTATGACATATCTTCAATTTAAATATGGGCAATTAAATATGTAAATATTCATACAGTGGGGAGAACAAGTATTTGATACACTGCCGATTTTGCAGGTTTGCCCACTTACAAAGCATGTAGAAGTCTGTCATTTTTATCATAGGTACTGTGAGAGACGGAATCTAAAACGAAAATCCAGAAAATCACATTGTATGATTTTTAAATAATTAATTTGCATTTTATTGCATGACATAAGTATTTGATCACCTACCAACCAGCAAGAATTCCGGCTCTCACAGACCTGTTAGTTTTTCTTTAAGAAGCCCTCCTGTTCTCCACTCATTACCTGTATTAACTGCACCTGTTTGAACTCGTTACCTGTATAAAAGACACCTGTCCACACACTCAATCAAACAGACTCCAACCTCTCCACAATGGCCAAGACCAGAGAGCTGTGTAAGGACATCAGGGATAAAATTGTAGACCTGCACAAGGCTGGGATGGGCTACAGGACAATAGGCAAGCAGCTTGGTGAGAAGGCAACAACTGTTGGCGCAATTGTTAGAAAATGGAAGAAGTTCAAGATGACGGTCAATCTCCCTCGGTCTGGGGCATCATGCAAGATCTCACCTCGTGGGGCATCAATGATCATGAGGAAGGTGAGGGATCAGCCCAGAACTACACGGCAGGACCTGGTCAATGACCTGAAGAGAGCTGGGACCACAGTCTCAAAGAAAACCATTAGTAACACACTACGCCGTCATGGATTAAAATCCTGCAGCGCACGCAAGGTCCCCCTGCTCAAGCCAGCGCATGTCCAGGCCCGTCTGAAGTTTGCCAATGACCATCTAGATGATCCAGAGGAGGAATGGGAGAAGGTCATATGATCTGATGAGACAAAAATAGAGCTTTTTGGTCTAAACTCCACTCGCCGTGTTTGGAGGAAGAAGGAGGATGAGTACAACCCCAAGAACACCATCCCAAGCGTGAAGCATGGAGGTGGAAACATCATTCTTTGGGGATGCTTTTCTGCAAAGGGGACAGGACGACTGCACCGTATTGAGGGGAGGATGGATGGGGCCATGTATCGCGAGATCTTGGCCAACAACCTCCTTCCCTCAGTAAGAGCATTGAAGATGGGTCATGGCTGGGTCTTCCAGCATGACAACGACCCGAAACACACAGCCAGGGCAACTAAGGAGTGGCTCCGTAAGAAGCATCTCAAGGTCCTGGAGTGGCCTAGCCAGTCTCCAGACCTGAACCCAATACAAAATCTTTGGAGGGAGCTGAAAGTCCGTATTGTCCAGCGACAGCCCCGAAACCTGAAGGATCTGGAGAAGGTCTGTATGGAGGAGTGGGCCAAAATCCCTGCTGCAGTGTGTGCAAACCTGGTCAAGAACTACAGGAAATGTATGACCTCTGCAATTGCAAAAAAAGGTTTCTGTACCAAATATTAAGTTCTGCTTTTCTGATGTATCAAATACTTATGTCATGCAATAAAATGCAAATTAATTACTTAAAAATCATACAATGTGATTTTCTGGATTTTTGTTTTAGATTCCGTCACTCACAGTTGAAGAGTACCTATGATAAAAATTACAGACCTCTACATGCTTTGTAAGTGGGCAAACCTGCAAAATCGGCAGTGTATCAAATACTTGTTCTCCCCACTGTATGTCTGTATATAAGAATAATTTTACCTTTCAGGTGAATCATTTACTGCTTTGTCATCGGTTATTCAATTATTCAACTGAATTGTCAAAATACAATTTTAAATAGAAAATTTTACATTAATGACACTTTAAAAAATATATTTTTTTTATTATTAATAATAAATAAGAATTCTATTAAAAAATCATTTATACATTCTGTAAAAGTTTATCACGGGGGGCCACCCCTTTTAATATTTGTCATTTTGTACTATAGCAAATGAAAATGTATTTCCTATAATAACACATTGGCTGATGCATCATGCTAAACTTGTATCTAAATATAAAAGTAAATCCACATTGTTCTTAAGGGGGACACCTTCACCCATCTTCCCCGAATCTTGAGAAGCTACAGTTGAGACAAATGTGGTTAATGCAATAATATTCCCATTGCTGTAGAATCATATTATTACAGCATAGTTCGGAGGTTATCAGACTTCTTACTCAGAGGAACATCATGATTGGCACAGATTCATTAAGTCTAAGTTAAAGTGGACACGACAGAAACAACTGATCCAATGAAGTCAGTGATGGCTGACCAGTAAATAAGCCTCAGGCACAGAGTGTATTGTACTAATGTGTAGTAGAAACATATAATGAAATTGTAAGGCTATAATATATATATATATATATATATATATATATAAAAAATACACACACACACACACACTATATTGCCAAAAGTTTTGGGACGTCTGCCTTTACATGCACATGAAATTTAATGACATCCCATTCTTAATCCGTGATTGTCATGAAATTGTCCAAAATGTCTTGGTATGCTGAAGCATTAAGATTTCCTTTCACGGGAACTAAGAGGCCAAGCCCAACCCCTGTAAAACAACCCCACACCATAATCTCCCCTCCACCAAACTTTAAACTTGGCACAATACAGTCAGGCAAGTACCGTTCTCCTGGCAACCGCCAAACCCAGACTTATCCATCAGATTGCCAGACAGAGAAGAGTGATTCGTCACTCCAGAGAACACATCTCCACTGCTCTAGAGTCCAGTGGCGGTGTGCTTTACACCACTGCATCTGACGCTTTGCATTGCACTTGATGTATAGCTTGGATGCAGCTGCTCGGCCATGGAGATCCATCCCATGAAGCTCTCTACGCACTGTTCTTGAGCAAATCTGAAGGCCACACAAAGTCTGGAGGTCTGTAGCTATTGACTCTGCATAAAGTTGGCGACTTCTGCGCACTGTGTGCCTCAGCATGCGCTGACCCCGCTCTGTGATTTTACGTGGCCTACCACTTCGTGGCTGAGTTGCTGTTGTTCCTAATTGCTTCCAATTTGTTATATTACCACTAACAGTTGACCGTGGAATATTTAGTAGTGAGGAAATTTCACAAATGGACTTATTGCACAGGCGGCAACCTATCACGGTACCACGCTTGAATTCACTGAGCTCCTGAGAGCGACCCATTCTTTCACAAATGTTTGTAGAAGCAGTCTGCATGCCTAGGGGCTTGATTTTATACATCTGTGGCCATGGAAGTGATTGGAACACCTGAATTCAATGATTTGGAGGGGTGTCCCAATACTTTTGGCAATATAGTGTATATACTGTATACAGTCATGCTCAATGCAGAATCTGCAAAATGTTAATTACTTTAACAAAATAAGAGGATCATACAAAATGCATGTTATTTTTTATTTAGTACTGTCCCGAATAAGATATTTTACATAAAAGATGTTTACATATAGCCTGCAAGACAAAAGAATAGCTGAATTTATAAAAATGACCCCGTTCAAAAGTTTACATACCCTTGATTCTTAATACTGTGTTGTTACCTGGATGATCAACAACTGTTTTTTGTTTTTGTTTTGTGATGGTTGGTCTTGAGTCCCTTGTTTGTCCTGAGCAATTAAACTGACCAATGTTCTTCAGAAAAATCCTCCAGATCCTGAAAATTCATCAGTTTTACTGCATATTTGAACCCTTTCCAGCAGTGACTGTATGATTTTGAGATCCCTCTTTTCACACTGAGGACATTTGAGGGACTCAAACACAATTACAAAGGTTCAAACATTCACTGATGCTCCAGAAAGAAACACGATATATTAAGAGCTGGGGGTGAACACTTTTGAACAGGATGAAGATGTTCAAATTGTTCTTGTTTTGTTTAAAGGTGCAGTGTGTGAATTTTAGTGGCATCTAGCGTTGAGGTTGCGAACCGAACGCTCACCCCTCCCTTTTGAAGCACAGAGAAGCTACGGTGGCTGACACAGGACAAAAATGTCGTCGTCGGAGAGAGCAGAGAGTGACTAGCGTTCTGTAGAGAAGTTTGTCCGTTTAGGGCTACTGTAGAAACATGACGCCGCAAAATGCCAGTTTCACTGTAAGGGGACCCGTGGTGTATGTAGATAGAAATGCTCATTCTAAGGTAATACATTTCTGTCAATAGATCCTCATAAATAGTACACACTGCACCTTTAAATAATATTTATTTTTCATTTAGTATTGCCCTTCTGAAGTAACTGAAAATACTTGCATGTTTCCCGGAAGACAAATTAAACACAATTTACCTTGATCTTCAAATTCAAAAAGAGCCGAGGGGGTGAAAACTTAACACAATATATAGTGTTAGTGTTATAGTGTCTATACAGTTATAAATAACTGTATAAATTACAGTTGAAAAATGCTGCTGTAGCTTTCATTTTGTTGGCAACTTGGTTCAAGGAAACTCAACAACAATCTAAGGTTAGTTTATTGTCCCCATGACAATGAATGTTGGTCATTTGCGAGTCAGTTGCATTGTTTGTCTTCTGATTAAAGTCAAATTTAAAACTGCAACCAGAGATACACTGCACTTCCTTAAACAAGCAATAATGCATTATTGATGCAGGATGCCTATAATTTTTTAGTAATCCTGAATCGTGTTCAGTATGTTTGATCAAGGTTGGCTAAACTCTGCAAGACAGTAGATCTTGAGGGCCAGAATTTAGAAACCCTAGAGTATATTATTGATGCTGCACTAAATGCATGCGCTGAAGTTTGGCCTCTGTCATGATGAATTTGAGAAAATGGCATGTAGATGAAAATAATGAAATCTTAATAACAAGTGACATCAAAAAGAGGGATGAATCACCTAAATGCAGACAGTTTCAGAGGGCATAAAGTCAGGCTTTGTTTTTGTCCAATTAACATCACTTCAAATTTTATTAGAGTTGAGTTTCAGGAAGTTAGAGCTTAACCAGTATTTGATGCCTAAAAAGATGCAGTAAGGAAGTAGTGTTTCACGATCTGAATGTCATCATCAGCGTAGTTGTGAAAGTGGAGAACATGTTGATATTAAATGCAAGCAGGGGCGCCGCTAGCAATATTGGGCCCTATGAAAGAATATGAGGTTGGGCCCCCTACCGTACCAAACATACAGGCCAACCTATAGCGATCCAAAATCGTTGTCAGCAATTTAATTATATGTATATCTGTGTTAAATAGCACAATACCTGCTTCTCATCATCATCACCTTCTCCTTCCTGACCTGCATATTTCCCTTCTCAAAGCTGAGCATTGGTTGATACAGTTTAGTTTAGCTACACATCTCATCTCGCACTTCATGACCATTAACTGAAGCGTCGTGCTGGAATTCGTGCTCATCAGCTGTGAACATAAAGCCCGCAGAACTTTGTATATGTTCGGTTGACTATTTTATTTTGATAATGAACAGGCTGCGATGTCAAAGTGGCAGTGCTAGAACTGACACATGCGCGCGTGCAAGGCGCCGGCGCGATCACTTGGATTTTTCCCTCAGCAGTGGAAACAACTTAATACTCTGTTATTTATAGTCATTTTATTTGTGTACATTAAAAATGACTTTGAAGAAAAAAAAAAAGAAAACAAGATGCGCTTTTCTGTCTCCGTCTCCTTGAACATCTTTCTGGCTCACGTGCACAAAAATGAACCAAAAAACGGCAAATACTTGACGCACAGACTGACATGAGAAATATATCCATCAATAGAAACCTTTAAGTGCCTACTACTTTTTTTTTTTTTTTTTTTAGATTATTTGACGTTAAATGCATTATATAAGGAAATAGTGTAGTGAGTAAATTTTGTGAGTAGACGACTGCATCTCCGTGCCATCAGTCTTTGAATTTCAGCTGGATGTGTCTAAACAAAGTGATTATTAGCCATCTCCAGCACAGCTGCCGTTGCATAATCCTGCTCAAACAAAAGCAGGAACATATGAAAACAATTGGCCACAGTGACCCATTCCAACTAGTATAGACTTTTCACAACAGAGTTGTGACTTGAACACATCTTTTCTTGAAAACAGAGGTCCACATCACATTTAGTTCTGCTCTACATGCTAGGATATTCCATTTGGCCATTTATAAGTGTAATTGCAGTAGGCATTAATTTGAGGTTCAGACAGCGCACTAATGGTCCACCGTCTCCACATTTAGGTTCAGGTAATGAGACGTATAAAGTACCCATGCAAACCATTGAGCTAAAGTCTGCCTTATCTATGACTACATGCCCTCAGAATTGTAAGGGTCCAAATTCAAATGATACAGGATAGTTTGTTACCCTTCTTAACTCTATGCAAGTGGTTCTCAAATCCATCCAGCCTGAGTTTAGCCTTCAAATGAACGCTGGTTAAATAAGCCAACTGATACTTCAGGAAAAGTGCCAGTGCGCAGCACCACCAGTTCCTGCCAAATTCAGTGACGAAAGCACGCAATCCAATGCCGACGATAAGATCACTAGCCAGGTAACTGTAGAAAACGGTTCATCAGGAGACCAAAAACCTGATTCCACATTAATCTTTAAAATTATATAGGATGACAAACTCTTAGAGACAATATCTAGCAGGTGTGACGCACACCCAGTTCCAGTTAGAATTATGCAGCGATTAGTCTGTGATAGTGCGTCAATGAGGACAACAGCAAGATACGTAGTTCAAATGACTTTATTTAGTCCCAAAAGTACACCAATATCCCAAATGAGTTAAACAAAAACAAAGCTACAAGTTCTCATGATATTGACCATGAACAAAGGGTTTCCTCAGAATGCAGTAGTTGAAAGTTGTTTGTAGAAATGAAGTTCAATTAAGTCTATAACCTCCCATGAGAGACAATGTTCCTCCATGCCAGACCAATGATTACATGACCAGAAATTTTTTTTAAAAAAAACGTACAAAATTATATATTGTACTATAACTAGACATTTCATTGGCACAAAAGTTAGAGCAAGTCTACAAGTCTAAAGGGGGCTATTCAGGACCAACATGGGCACAAAACTGCAGGCAAAACGGCGTAAGAGATGTTTAAGACGTGTATCCCGTGTTAGAGCACATCTGATTCAATTATATGGTCCCTAGATGGAAAAAGCTCATGATAAATGTGTGACATCATTGCGAAGCAAATTTCAAGAGAGCTCGCAATCTAACCATTCGCCCTGTGCACACAGAGAACCGTGTGAGGACATGAGATTTTTTTTCCTCCGGAGAGGGAACACATGTAAACAATGTGCTGTGCGCTAGCAAATCTACTAAAGCAAATAAAGAGGCATTTTGCACCATCTGCTACTGGCAGGATGAGCACTGTTCTAAGAAAAGCAAAAAGCATGCATGTACAGATTATGATACGAATGCACTGGAACGGCTCACAGGGTGATGTTTGAGAAGAGCTATGCTCAAACTGTACATGCATGCAGAACTGAGCTGCGCTAACAGTGTCTGAGAGGTAAAACTCAACCAAAAGTCCATCCTTTGAACATTCGATATCTTTGAGAGTAAACAAAAACACAGACGATACTTAATCATTCAAAAAGAACAATAAATAGAATGCAACAGGTTTTGTGTTGTCAGTTTTTCACTGGATGTGGAGAAGTCTTCAGTCAAGCCAATGCAAGAACTACGGAGAGAGAGAGGAAAAAGAAAAAAAAAAAGAAGAGGAGAATGAAAATATTCTAAGAAAATTTATGTTTGAAGGATAAAGAGATTAAGGGATAAGTACCACTTAAAGCCTCTTGAGCAAAGTACTTCACATCCATGTCTTGGTCCGTGGCTAGTTTCTCCAGGACTGGTTTGACCTCTGCCTGCAGAGCACTGTGGGATACATCATTGTTAGTATTGCTGTATGTTTGCTTATACCATGAACAACAATAGGTTATAGGCAGCTATTATTTAAACAAACCTGCTTTCCAGAACAGGTCCGATCTTCTGTAAGCTCTTGGCTACATTGAAGCGCACATTGGCCACTTGGTCAGTGGACATCTTGAGGACTACAGGCAACATGTGCTTGGTAGTGATTTCCTGTCCACATGCTTCAGACAGAGCCTGACCCAAAAAAAGACTTCCAGTTATTTCCATCTTGCCACACCAGGGACATCCAACTGGATGAGCACTTGGAGCAGGCACCATTCATACTTACATTGATGCAGAAAAGAGTGGTCATCCTGTGCAGGTAGTTGGAGTCATTGGCCATGCCAAGGACTTTGGGCACAATGGTGTTCTGGGCCCATTCTGCTCCAAACTTCTCCACTAGCTTCATTAGGTTGCAGGTGGCAGCCTCTCGGATGGCATACACTGCAAAACACGGCAAAGATACTTCTGTTAACTCATGCTAACACCAATGCTCTGGGCCAACAACAATTAGATACTTGTAATCACAAATATTTCAACCCATGCCGCCAGATTTAGTCCACTGCCATACAACCTGAAAACACATTCTTTAATGTCGTGAGCAAGTAGTCACTTAGACATTTATCCAAATAGCAACTTACAATTTAAAACAAAAATCTTATTGCAAACAAAATTCTTATTGCAAACCCTTAATATCACTATACCTATCGATAGTATACCTTACTATCGCTATACTCATGTCTAGTTGGTACTTAAATTAAATATAAAATAGCATTAACAAACCATTTTTCTTCCATAATGTGACATTAAACAATAATTGAGAAAAATCAAAAATAAATAAAAATACATATAAAAATATAACAAAAACAAATGGAGAATGAATGAATTAAATAGATCAATTAAAAATAAATGCATTAAATAAATGACTAAATAATAATGCATAGATAAAGTAATTAAAAATAAATACACATACAGAGTGTGTGTGTGTATTATATGTGACTTTGGGACTTTTTCAATGTAGATTGAATAGATTGTGAAAACTGGTTATTTTTAATACAGAGGTACATAATAACAAAAACAAATGAAGAAACAAATTAAAAATAAAAATGAAAAATGAAATCCATTTATTTTTAAATGGATCAATTAAAAATAAATATATTAAATCAATTTGACTAAATAAATAATAATGAATAGATAAATAAATGAATTAAAAATAAACACACTAGAGATGCACCGATGTATCGGCCGATTTTTGTTCAATTTACAACCATCGGCATATCGGCTATAGCATGAAAAAGGCCGATATAACAAACTGATGGTTTATTAATTAACTGCGTGAAGGCACTGAGCTGTATAATGTCTGTTGCATAATCCAAGATTATATTGTAATATTCCTGCTGCGCTGCTGTCTGCGTTTTAATGTTAATCAAAAAAAAAAAAAAAAAAAAAAAATTCGCTCACTACTCTTGACTAAATAACTTTAATAACTTCCGCAATGCGGAAAACGTAGACGGAATCCAGTCATAAAAAACGGAATTTACTGCATAGCGGAACGTCACGGAATTTGAAAAAAGCTTTCGCAAAAAGACTGTTTAAATATGAATGCATGTTTCTGTGTGTCTCTGTGTGAATGAATGGCGCAGACGCGCGGTTTCATTTACCTCACACACACTGAAACTCGCGGTGTTTTTCAGCCTCTGCCGCCTCAATATATGAGGACATGAATGCATGAATCTCATCTCCAGTCACTTCATGAGCATTTTACTGTTTCATTCGACAAAATCTATCGTCATATCATAAACACACACACACATAGAAATTCAAAGATCTTCACGGCAACCCGTCAAACTAAAAGTTCAGTTTAACAAAGTAATTGTGACAGAAATATATTAATGTTGTACAGTAGAATTTAGCTACGTCTCAATGTAATAAGATATGTATTTAATTTATACAGTGAACAATATGCAGTGTTATTTAACATTTGTTTACTTTATTTCTGTACCTGGAAACTGTTAAACCTACCTAAAAAGCACTGTTTATTTCATACGTATCTTTGTTCTGTTGCATTTATGTATTTATGTTGGCCTGCTGAATGTTAAATGGATCCAGTCTATGTTCATTAGAAATTATTTGATAATGCAGCAATAAACTAGCTAGTAGGCTATAAGTTAATGTATTTTTTTTTTTTACTTTGCTGATTTAAAACATGATCAAAACACTATCTATTTTAATGACAAAATTTCAAATAAGAGAGCAAATGACACAAATCGGTATCGGCCAATAATTGTTTGTTAAAATCGGTATCGGCCCCAAAAAATCTTATCAGTGCATCCCTAAAACACACACACACACACAATATATAGACATACATACACACAACTTAAATTAAATTAAATTAAGGTTTGAAGACAACAATCTTCCATTAACCAGTCCAGATTTTTATCCGTTAAACTACACCACACTTTATCCAACAGAGGTCCACCATTTCACTTGTTTTTCTCCTCAAAGATGACTTGACATGAATTACGCACTTGTTCTGTAATATTTACTTTGCTATTTTCAGCTTTTCCCGCTTGTTTGATCAGATTTCTGGCATGAGATTTGGACCTAAGTGGGGTTAATCAACATGGTTTTGGTGCTCAGCATTACCTCCACAGATTACATTCCACCTGACTTCACAATAACTCCAATAGAGATCACAATCTAAGCCATTTAACCTTGATTCTGGGAAGAGTAAATATCTACAAACATCCTGTGAAATTGTGCATCACAAATCTACTAAACATCAGACGGGCGGCTCTTTTCAAATCAGTCTGACGATGACATAACCCCTTTATCAAAAGGCTGGGAATTTGCCTGAGACAATCCTATTTAGAGTTTAAAATTCATGACAAATCCCCACCCATAGTCCTCACAGAGCTTATGAAAGAAAAAAAATACTTTAAGTCTGCCAAAATGTGAGGAGCACTTTTATGAAGTAGGTCAAGCTTTAAATGGGGATTATAAAACACACACAAAATGAGACAATCCATTTGACACTGTGTACCTATTGCAGATGTGCCTGTGTGTATTTGTCAGAAAGATGGGTTCATATTTACACATGACAGAACCGATAATATAGCGCCGCTTCAGCTCTGAGCTCTTATGTAAGACGACAGCATTGGCCCAGCAGCACAGGATATACAAGAACATTCCAGTGATGTAACCCATCTGGCCCTTTGTCTACAACTGTGTCAGAGTGTAATTGTGCATGCGTGCGTGCGTGCGCGTAGTCAAGGTCCTCACTGAAAATCACCATGCAAAACACCTCAACAGCTGGATCTACTTCAGAGTGAGATCATAACCATTCTGACAACCATTAAATTGAAGATTTACTAAGAGGCTCATCAATCTGAAACATTCATTACCACTGACATGCCAATCAGAACAAGATCAGCAAGCAGTTTAAAATTCTTATCTGTTCTAAAAAAAGTGGCGTCACTATGAGGCTTGATATTAGATATTATGATGGCAAAGCAGCCATTACTCCAATCTTTAGGGTCACATATGCTGACTTAATGCTTTTTTTTCAGAATTCTTTGATGAAAACCTTTGTAAAATTATTAAATGATCTTTACTGTCACTTTTGATTAATTTAATGCACCCTTGCTATATAAAAGAACGGTAGTGTACATGTAATGTAATATGTATAATTTGAATTACTACATGAAATAATGAATCTTTCAGTCTATGATTACAGTATTTATAGACCGTACTTAATTGGACTTAAATGTGGATTCAGATCTTTGTGCACTTTACCTTGGTAAAGGGTACACTTTTCTACTTCAAAATAATAATATAATAATAATTAAAGCTGCAAGCAGCATTTATCGGGGTTCAAGCAGTTTAAGGCCTTTAAGTACATATGCATTAAAAGATATTAAGCTTTATTTTGCAAGCATGTAACCAAATCAACCATGTCACAGAAGGAAAAGATCATTTACTGCCAATACAGGCAAATTGCCTTAGGAAATATATAGTTTTCAAAGCTTTTTAACAGCTATAGCGCCACCTATGGTCCGATCTCCATTAAAGTTTGCATGCTTGCTTAGAACCATATGTCACATATGCTCACCTATTTTTGTGAAGTTCCACATTTTCATATAGAATTTATAGGCTTTTGCATGCACTTGACCACACCCATTCTATAAATTACCCTATTATAGCTATCCAAAGGGTAAAGTTTAACATTTTTTGGTAATTATTGATCTAGAGAGTCCAGATAATTGCACTGCATTGGTTTTATTGAGTTTGAGTGAAAAACCTAGGACTAGTTCGCAAAAGTAGGTTTTTAACATAATTGTGAATATTTAATGAATGATTTTATTGATAGAAGTGGTTCTTGAGGCAAAGTTGTTCAGTATGAGGAGATCTATCAAAGGATATGAATATTGTGTGGATATGGGAAACACCACGTGATTACAGAGGCTTAAAACTCTTTGGTGCCAACTAGTGGCCGATTTCTTTCAAAAATCTCAGAGACCTCTAGGGCCATGAGTCGAACGTGCCCACCGAGTTTCGTTCCGATAGGCCTCCATTAACCTTGTCTAATTGGTGCTCAAGCTTCATTGGCCAATGGCGGCCACCTGGAGGGCAAAACAAGGCTCTGGTTGCAAATTCTTTATCAAGCCTTTTAACACGTACATCAGAGAGGAAAAAGGTCGCTTTTTGCATTTTCAGCTCATTTATCATGGAAATGTGGTGGGGGTTTTTTTTACCTTTTAAACTGTAATACCTCTACTGATGGCCCGATCTCCGTAAAAGTTTGCATGCTTCTTTAGAATAATATGGCGCACGTGCTTGGCTAATTTGGTGAAGTTCTGCGCAGAACAGACCATTTTTCAGTCATTTAAATGTCATTTTGCATAGGATAATATAGTTCACCTTTATAACGCCACCAATGGCCCGACGTCCATAAAAGTTTCCAAGCTTCTTTAGGATCACGTGACGCATGCGCAAGCCCGATTTTGTGAAGTTGTATGCAAATCAGGCAAGAAGAGGGCTGCTTTCAGCCATTTCATTGGATTTGCCATAGAAATACATCATTTATTACACCTTTTTAACCGTTATAGCACCACCAAGTGGCCAGTCGCCATGTCCTTTTTCACACGACCACAGAATGAGCTCTTGCATAGGTGTGCTAAGTTTGGTGAAAATATCTCATTCCGTTTACGAGTTATAGCCAATTTAGTAAAAGTGGCTCCTCCCACTTTGAACGTTTTGGCAGCCCTTAGGGACCGTGAACCGGAATTTCCACTTTTTTTTGATAACTATTGACATTCAGACTCCAGAGAATCTTGCTACACTGGTTTGGTTCCGGTCGGGCCAAAAACCTAGGACTAGTTCGTAAAAGTAGGTTTTTGGAAAAACCCAAAATACCCGAAAATTTTCCCAGGGTGACGAGCAAATGAGCCTTGGCCTAACGGTTTAGGAGTTATGAGCCATTTCGTACTTTTGACCGCTGTAGCGCCCCCGTCAGGCCGATCGGGGCGCACCTCTGTGACGTTGTAGGCGGTGTGAGTACTACCAGCCCTCAAAGTTTCAAGTCTCTACGACTTCGGTTTGGTCTGCCCGATCATTTTAGATGGAGAATGATGCATCATGGGAAAATTAGCTGCAAGCAGCAATTAATGGGCCAAGCACAACAGCGGCAGAAGGAGGAACTGAAAATTAAGGCAGCGAGCATCAGACCAACTGCAAAAATCAGTAAAGACATTTGGATATGATTTTAAGCAAAATAGTTAAAAGCCTATCAATACAGTCACTTGTAATCACTCAGTGTTGGGTGACAATTACACAGAAAATTTGCTGTCAATATGTCAAATCTTTCCAGAGATACAGTCTCAAATGCAGTTTGGCATTATGCCATCAAATTCTTTGATGTGGTATATGAAAACGGCTTGTCTATCGACATGAAATCCATACCTTTTTGCCGGCATGGTCTGAAGATGATCTGACTTGAATTTGGTGAAGAAAAAAAAAAGAAAAAAAAAAAAAAGAAAAAGGACAAACGGTCTAGGAGGAGTTCGAAAAAGTAGGTTTTTAAAGAAAATCAAAATGGAGGACAGGAAGTTTAGCCAACTATGGGAAAATTGGTATCTATGTTCACGGCATGACCACAAGGTGGTGCTGTATCGAAATTGAGTACCTTCAGGGCATCGTGCCAATGACATTTACAGAGATTCGTTATGATATGCCAGTGCGTTCGTAAAATATAGCATTTTATGACAAAATTCAAAATGGCTGATAACCAAAATAGTTGATATGGGAAAACTGGGTATCATCCGACCAGTTTTGTGATTTTTGGCCAAATGTTCAGACGTAATAAGCAAAAATAGCCATTTTTCATATCTCCTGACCACTAGGTGGCACTGTGTCAAAACAGGTACCCTCAGGTCATGGTTGTCATAACACACAGCAAGTTTGGTCAGAATACATTAAAGAGATATAGCCTCATTCATTTTGGCAGCATGCCAAAATTCACCGAATTCATTTACACATTATTCAAGAACGGTTTGAATCAAGAACTTGAATTACATAACATTTTGTCAGCATGATCAGATGATGATCTGGTTCAATTTTCATGGAAATTGGAGCAAAGGAATGGCGGGAAAAAGGAATCAGAGGGAAAAAAAATGTGTTTCTAGCCCTTACGGTTCAAAAGTTATTAGCATAAACATGAGAGCAAATTTGGACAATTGGTGGTGCTAGAAAGATTGAGTTAGAGACTCCAAAATCGCCATGGTTAATGTTCAGACTTTCCTCTATCTGAGTGCCAAATTTCATAACTTTCCCGCAAACTGTTTTATGGGTTGCCATAGACTTCCAGAGCGGAAGAAGAACGCCATTGATTATGCACTTTCGGTGCTTGGCCCCTAATAAAGAAAGCTAGACAGAAAAACAGGCATAAGGTAAAAGAGAGAGGAGGAGGAAGAAAGCAAGAGAGATGAACAGTGGGTAAGAGTTCTAGAAACTTGTAATTGGCCAAGAGAGCAGAGCAGAAACATCTAGAGATACATGTGTGTTTCTCTTTCTCCTTTTGGGGAAGGAGTAGGACAGGAGAGAGGCAGAGGCAACTGCTTCACGTCTTGGCTGTGCTATCTTCAAATGTAAGCAAATGCATCTGCTTGAACTTATACAGTTTAAAGGTTTTGGTTCATTGTTGTCAATAACTCAATACATCTTTTTATATTACTCCAGTACTCAAAGGAATCAAGGACCTAGAAGGAAAAAGGAAAAAGAGGACCTAGAAGACCTACCGTGATCAATGAGCCATGCCATGCACAGGGAATTCAACTTCTCATCGAAAAACTCCACTCCCTAGCAACAAAGTTGGAATATAGTTACATTCCATGCAGTTAAAAGGAATAATTAGCTGAAAACGAAAAACATCTTCATGCATTTCCAAATCAGTTTGTTTGTTCACTCTGCTAAACATTCACTTACATTGTATGGGAAAGAGCTGCATAAACATTCTTTAGAATTCCTATTTTTTTACAGCATAAAAAACATTAAACAGGTTTGAAACATGAGGGTGAGTAAATGACAGAATATTTATTTTTGAGTCCAAGAAAGAAGGCAGACTAGTCTTCAGACCAGATACAACTAATCGATCTCTAAGCAAATGTGATGGTGGCGCACAGACTCACCAGTTGGCCAGCCAGCAATGGCATGTACTCAATGATGGCCAGTCGGACCCTCCACTTGGCATCCTCAGCCAGCTCCACTATAGCTGGCAGCAGAGACTGAGAGAGCTGCCGGATTCCGATCACCTCATTCACACAGTCCAGATTAGAAATGATGTTCAGACGCACCTCAGGGCACTACAGGGAAATAAAACGCAATTTTATATTTATTTATGAATAAATCATATAAAATAAATTAAATAATCTTTAAATAATTAGATAAAATCAATCAATCAATCGATTTAATGTTTAACTGGTTTAAATTAATTACATTATTTATTTAATTAATTTTAAATAATACATTTGTTTTCAAAAGGAAGGATTAAACAAGGATGGCCTGGTAACAGAACGTTAACTAAAGTTTTACAAAAAAAAATTTTTCCCCCCTACAAAAACATGGAATGATGAATCAGGCACAATAAGACCAGTGTATTAAACATGTCTTGAAGAAAGTAAACATAGGCAACAATCATTTTATGATTTTATGACTGAAAGTTCTCATAATTTCTTGTAATTATCCAAGTAAAAAAGTCATGAATTTTACTAAAAAAGGTCTTCTTTTATATTTCCTTAAAAGGCTCCAGGAGGACGCCACACTCATGTGATATTGTTACGGCGCATGCATACATGCTGACAAATATCTGATGACTTGCTTGAGCAAGTGCACTTTGGTGATGACTGACTAAAATCCAAACAACAAAGTTTGTTAGTCAAACAGAGCCGGACGGATAAGCGGCCAATGGAAATACACTTCAGGACAGAATTCACAGAATCCAGCTCTTAACATTTTCAGATTGTGTGTTTGACAATCAAGAGGAGTCCAATAAAACAGAAGGGAACACAAACACAGGAGGAAAGCGTTTGGATGGGTTTTGGTTTTGGCATGGCCTAGCTGGAAGCTGAGGGCAAAGTTCAACTTCATTTAAAAACAGACTAAGAGTTTATTACTACAATCTAAAAGCTAATACGTCTCTGAGAGTGGTCATGGACGACAGCCCAATAAAAGGAACATCAATCAAGGACTTTAGTGAAGATCATTTAGGAAACATCCCTTAAGCCAACACAAGGTGACCTATCAGACCTGGAAAATGAACATCTGTTGTCTCTGTTCTAAAACAACCAGA
This sequence comes from Coreius guichenoti, assembly GCA_039654105.1. Classification (NCBI taxonomy): domain Eukaryota; kingdom Metazoa; phylum Chordata; class Actinopteri; order Cypriniformes; family Gobionidae; genus Coreius; species Coreius guichenoti. Next base: position 27,128,117 of record CM077174.1, read on the forward strand.
AGGGGCTTTGACCACAGGAGGAAGAGAGACTGGGCCGAGCTCCAGGTGGGTTACCTCGTCCTTCAGCTGGGCCAGGAAAAGAGGCAACAGATGTTCTACGGTGTTGTCCTTGCCCAAGATGGTAGAGAGACCCATGATGACAGAAGCCAGGGCAGACTTCACATGCTGGTTTGTGTCGGACACCAGCTCCTGTTAAGAGAAGAGAACAAGGCTTGAGGGCTTTGAAATCAAGCTATTCTTTTACAAGTAGCTGTAATCAGAGAGATGGTGATTGAAGGATGGGATGGAAAATAAATGAATATACAACAGCTACAGTAATAATAACGATAAAGATAACAACAACAATTTATCATCATCATCATAGTCACATTGTTAACAAAAACAAAATAATATTTATTATTGTTATGTTCATTATATTATTAACAGCAGCAATAGTAATGTATTATATTAACAACAGAAACAAGATAGTTATTGTTATTCTATTCATTATATTATTAACATTATAATAATGATGATGATTTATTATTAATAGTAATAATTAAGTTCATTTATTATTAATTAATATTATTATAAACCACAATTTATTGTTGTTAATAACAATAAAAAAATAAAAATCACCAATGCACATTTCTCAATTCTGAATCGATCTACAGAAAATACAAAATCAAATTTTTTTTAATTATGTCTACTTTACAGAAAATGTGGCAACGAGCCAACCATGCTGCTCACCTACGTTATTGCTGAATTTTTTTTTATTTTTATCTAAAAGTTGTTTTAGAATCAAATCATGACTCCCTAAACTGATTCATTTGGTGCCTAAACATTCCCATTCCCATTACTGGAGTCTTTGAAGAAAGGCAGCACCCCGGTGGGATCCATTTGAGCCTGAAAACCTGGACATTTATTTTCTTGTAAAACGCTGCAGAGGGTCCAAAATCCTGCATTATCTTTGATCTGAGGTTTCAGCGAGTAGCTTGTATGAATAGGCTAACTGCCGATCACATCTGCTGACAAAGTAAGCAGAAAGCTGTTTGTATCTGCGAGGAAGGATCCGCTTGCATAAGCTTATTAACAGATATCAAACATCAGGTCATGAGACTCTCAGGCCACTTAGGAGCAAAGAACGCCTTGTGAAGCTCAAGCAAGCACACCGAAGGCTGTTCCACTGTTCTTTGTAGTCCAAATCAGGAAAAAAAGGCTTGTAATGAACTGACTGCTTAGTCTCAAGTCCTATTTCCATAAGACAACTACAAATGGAAAAATTAAGGGCCAATCATTATATTACACAATATATAAAGTTGATGTGGCAGGCAAATCTTTCTTTTGAACCTGCTCTCTGAACAAACTGATTGATAACATTCACAAATTGCCTGAACTACAGCCTTACAAAATATACCATGGCAACAATAGTTAATACAGTAAAATCTTGATTCATTAATATGGCATATCCTTTAAAAAGTATAAGAAGCTTTGGTTGCCATTTTTGTTTGACCTTTTTTTTTTTAGTAGGGGGGCGACAGTCATGACTTAACTACCAGAGTTTCACAGTATTAGTCACAGAAAATACTTAAACTGTACATTTTCTCTAATATTTCAATTTATAACATCTGTCTGAATACTTGATTCTAATTGGCTAAAGGTGTGCAATAAAACCGTGTAATCACCGCTCTATATTAATGCGCTGCTTTCATTGAAGCACACACACACACACACACACACACACACACACACACACGTCACTCGCACACAGAGATCGGAGATCACGCTGCACACACACAAAAACAGGAATACAGAAACTTGTCAACGCTGCCCCACGACTTTAATAAATTAACTTCACTACTGAATTTCCACATTACATTATTCAGCAAGGAGGTGGTAACGTCCATGTTTTTGAAGTAATTCAACACAAAGCCGTCATTTTAACCCTTCCAGTCAAATTTAACACTTTAACTTGTCAATGCTGGCAAATGACCATGGTATAAGTGGGATAACCCACGGTTAGCTGTGCATTAAACGATTATCCCTTAAAACCATGCCAAACTGCAGTATTTAGCCACAAATATATTTAATTACTTATGGAACACATAAAATTGCCTATTAAGGATTTCAGGGAAACAAATGAATAATTTCAAAAGGTCAAAATGAATCAAGTTAAAATAAATCAGATCATTTTAACCTGTTTAGTTTGTTAAAACTGATTCATTCTGACTTGCTGAAATAGTGTTTATAAGTGAATTGGTTTAGGGAGGGACAGATATTTCAATTTGAATTTCCAAACACCCGCACACAGCATTTTTACATATTCTATTTAGCAGTAAGAAACATTTTTAGTTAAATTCTTCTGGTAGACTCAGCCTGGTAAACTCAAGCTTAATCCAGTAAATCTGGACTGAACTGCTTCATTAAAGGGATAGTTCACCCAAAAATGAATATTTTGTCATAATTTACTCACCCTCATGTTGTTCTAAACCTGTATGAGTTTCTTGCTTCTACTGAACACAGAATGACAGTAACCAGACAGATGACAGCACCCACTGACTTCCATAGTAGGAAAAAAAAAAAAAAATACTATGGTGCCATCAACTGTCTGGTTACCCACATTCTTTAAAATATCTTCTTTTGTGTTCAACAGAAGAAATAAACTCGTACAGGTAAACAACATGAGGGTGAGTAAATGATCATTTTCATTTTTGGGTGAACTATACCTTTAATAAAATGCCATTACACTCCCTCTAGAACCATGATTCAGTCAGCCACATGCATTAACCAGGAAATAAAACTAATAAAAACCTAATCCTAGCCTGATGCTACAGTAAACCTAGAGACAGACAGCTGACATGGGATCACTAATGGGTGTAACGGATAACAACAGTGACCCCTGCTGCTCATGACCTCAGAGAGGATGGACAGTTCAATGACAAAAAGTTAACTCACCTGCTGATGACCTAAATAAATGAACTGATAAAACTGTATAGATGGTGCATAAACCTTTGTCTGTATATATTAGGGGTGTAACAGTTCAAATTACTCGGCTTGGTTTTTATCACGGTTCAGTATGTGCTATGTTCATGGAAAAAAGGACTACTGTCAAATAAAAATAAAGAAAATAAGAACAAATAAATCAAACTACAAGCAACAGCACAAATAAATACAATAAACAGAGCTTTTTTAGGTATTGAACAGTAGTTTTCAGGTACAGAAATTGAATAAAGTAAAATAACATTGCATATAATCTTCACTGTATAAATTAAAAAAGGATTAATCATTATTAAAGTTACAAAAGCTATTCAGTCAAGAGCAGTGAGTGATTTCCTTGTCTTCTGTTGTTTGATTAACATTAAAAACACAGACAGCAGGAATATTAGGCTGCTGTCACTTTAAGACATAATACATGGATCCAAAATACTGATACCAGGGTATCTGCAGGTTTCACCAAGTCAAATTTAAGACTTTTTAAGACCTTAAGACCATTATGAATTAAATTTAAGACCTATATCACACAATAAAAAAATGTACAAAGGAAATATAGAAATCACAAAATTACTTGCAAAGCAAACTAATTTATTCAAATTGAACAAAGTATTAGTAAACTCGCACTTCCTCATAGCTCAATCCCACCAGGACTTCACACATACACATACACATACACACATACATACACACACACACACACACACACACACACACATATATATATATATATATATATATATACACATATATACATATACATATATATATATTTTTTTTTTTTTTTTTTTTTTTTTTTTTTTGTAAAAATTTTTTTAGATCAAATTCAAAATGATTGATTTTGTGGTGGTCATTTCCAGAAATTTGCATGTTTTTTTTACATAATTAGGATGCCACATTTACCATATTATTATGTTAGATGCACAATAGTCACACAAGACAATAAAACAAACAAAATGCATGAATCTTGTTTGGTATTACAAAAAAAGGCTGGTCCAGAGCTGTGCTGTGTAGCTTTAATAACATGATCACTTAGGGTGGGAAATATGACCGAAATCTTACAAGTAAACCACAGCAATAAGCAATTGCTTAATATAAGTAAAAAGTTCTCAAGTATTTAAGTAATCAAGTAATAAAAGAAGAACTTATAAACAAATGACAATAGGACAAATAAATACAACATAAAGATACAGATACAAACAGTGCTTTAAGTTTAAGTAGGCTACTGTTTGTTTTTCCCCTGTTGTTGTTTAACATTAACAACAGACAGGAGCGGGTATAGGCTAGGCTATATTAGGTTGCTTTCACTTTAAGACCTACAGTAATGCACAGATCCAATACTGACACACGTCCCAAACTTTTTTACACACGACATAACCACCAATATGGACATAGGCATAATAATGTGTGTGTTTGATTGTTCAGGGGCAAGAAGCCTAAAAAACAGAACGCATTTGGTATACTCGCGCGAGCGCTGACGGGGGAAACGCATGCACAGAATCTGCAGCCAGTCTGACATCGGTCCGTGTGTCAGTACCGAATTGAGTTCGTGGTTTACATCGCTTTTATTAACTCTTTTTTTTTTTGTGCTATCAGGCATATCATACCTTTATTTGGTCGTTATGCGAGATGGCAGGTGAGAAAGATTCGCCTTTGCTTTCACGATCGCGGAACTGGAAGAACTGGAGAACTGTTAGCTGAAGAATAAAATCCATTTGATGTGTCTGTGGTACAATCCGAAAGCCAATAACACGCCAATAACACAAAAGCTGATTGGCTGCAATATAAGATGCATGTTGGTCTCATTTGTAGTTGTAATACAACGAACTACAGTTGGACTAGTGAAAGAAAGAACTACAACACCCCGGAACGAAAACACACACACACACACTCTAAAGCGTTGCGGGAGCATTGCAATAAACAATAGAGGTAGCGTTACATGGACGTAGGAAAATTAAGACCTGTTTAAAATTATTTAAGACCTAGAACTCAGTACTTCAGTGAATTTAAGACTTTTTAAGACCCCGTGGGAACCATTTGATACACATCCGTTGTCTTTCTCGACTGTTTACGTTGACTTAAGACATAACCTACTATGTTTGGCTAGGATACTCGGCAAGACGGGCATGTTGACAATTTTTGTGTCATTCAAGCATAAGATTTTAAAAATAACAAATATTTGCATGCTGTATGACACACGTGTACACGACTGCACAAGCAAATCTTCTCAGTCTTCTAGCGCTTGAATGTTTAAATTGGCAAAACTTAAAGGGGTGGTTGATTATGATTTCACTTTTTTTTTTTTACTTTAGTTAGTGTGTAATGTTGCTGTTTGAGCATAAACAATATCTGCAAAGTTGCGACGCTCAAAGCTCAAAGCAAAGGGAGATATTTTCTTTTAAAGAAATTGCTTTTTAAGGACTACAACAAACGGCTGGTAGGGACTACACAAGCTTTCTCCCGGGTTAGTGACATCACAACAAAGGGGTGACTTGAAAAGCAATGACTTGAAGATAGTTAACTCCACATCAGCTACATTAAATTCATCAACTAACCATTCAGAAACGTCCTGTTGCATTCTACATGTTGTCACTTCTTCTTGAGTCTCTCCATCATTGTCCAACTCTGGTTTGAACATAAAAGGCTGAACAGTTTCATTGCCTGTCTGCATGAGGTAATCAGAGCTGCTAACTGGAGTTCTTGAAGCTCCGCCCGTGAGCAGCAGCTCATGCTCACCCTCAAAAACTGACAATTTTGAACATGCTATAAAAATTATCTGTGCTGTATTTTGAGCTAAAACTTCACATACACACTCTGGGGACATCAGAGACTTATTTTACATCTTGTAAAAAGGGGCAATCAACCACCCCTTTAAATGAGTTTAGTTTAATCACAGATAGTAATGTGTGCTGTTGTTCAGGTCTCACCTGCGCTCACACGCCATCAACACCCGGGTGATGACGGCGTAAATTACTGGTCATATTAGAGCATATAGGGCTCTCCTATTGAACAAAGTTTACAAAGAGTGACTGTTTTGTCCAAGGTTTTTTTTTTTTTTTTTTTAAATCAATCATCGCTGTTGTAACGTATTGGGAAGCCAGAATACGTATCCATCGACAGAAACCTACATTAGCCAAACTGTCTGTCTGTTTTACGCGTTATTAGTTTCAACAAACCATATTATAGATGCGTCGTCAGATTTAAGATGAACCGTGGTTTAAGTGTGTGCAAAATGGTACAGTTTGATTTTATACAGAGAAACGTTATACCCCTAGTACAAACCCGATTCCAAAAAAGTTGGGACACTGTACAAACTGTGAATAAAAACAGAATGCAATGATGTGGAAGTTTCAAATTTCAATATTTTATTCAGAATACAACATAGATGACATATCAATGTTTAAACTGAGAAAATGTATCATTTTAAGGGAAAAATAAGTTGATTTTAAATTTCATGGCATCAACACATCTCAAAAAAGTTGGGACAAGGCCATGTTTACCACTGTGTGGCATCCCCTCTTCTTTTTATAACAGTCTGCAAACGTCTGGGGACTGAGGAGACAAGTTGCTCAAGTTTAGGAATAGGAATGTTGTCCCATTCTTGTCTAATACAGGCTTCTAGTTGCTCAACTGTCTTAGGTCTTCTTTGTCGCATCTTCCTCTTTATGATGCGCCAAATGTTTTCTATGGGTGAAAGATCTGGACTGCACGCTGGCCATTTCAGTACCCGGATCCTTCTACGCAGCCATGATGTTGTAACTGATGCAGTATGTGGTCTGGCATTGTCATGTTGGAAAATGCAAGGTCTTCCCTGAAAGAGACGGCGTCTGGATGGGAGCATATGTTGTTCTAGAACTTGGATATACCTTTCAGCATTGATGGTGTCTTTCCAGATGTGTAAGCTGCCCACGCCACACGCACTCATGCAACCCCATACCATCAGAGATGCAGGCTTCTGAACTGAGCGCTGATAACAACTTGGGTTGTCCTTGTCCTCTTTAGTCCGGATGACATGGCGTCACAGTTTTCCAAAAAGAACTTCAAATTTTGATTCGTCTGACCACAGAACAGTTATATGGCTTCTTTTTTGACCTATAGAGTTTTAGCCGGCAACGGCGAATGGCACGGTGGATTGTGTTCACCGACAATGTTTTCTGGAAGTATTCCTGAGCCCATGTTGTGATTTCCATTACAGTAGCATTCCTGTATGTGATGCAGTCCCGTCTAAGGGCCCGAAGATCACGGGCATCCAGTATGGTTTTCTGGCCTTGACCCTTACGCACAGAGATTGTTCCAGATTCTCTGAATCTTTGGATGATATTATGCACTGTAGATGATGATAACTTCAAACTCTTTGCAATTTTTCTCTGAGAAACTCCTTTCTGATACTGCTCCACTATTTTTCGCCGCAGCATTGGAGGAATTGGTGATCCTCTGCCCATCTTGACTTCTGAGAGACACTGCCACTCTGAGAGGCTCTTTTTATACCCAATCATGTTGCCAATTGACCTAATAAGTTGCAAATTGGTCCTCTAGCTGTTCCTTATATGTACATTTAACTTTTCCGGCCTCTTATTGCTACCTGTCCCAACTTTTTTGGAATGTGTAGCTCTCATGAAATCCAAAATGAGCCAATATTTGGCATGACATTTCAAAATGTCTCACTTTCAACATTTGATATGTTATCTATATTCTATTGTGATTAAAATATAAGTTTATGAGATTTGTACATTATTGCATTCCTTTTTTATTCACAATTTGTACAGTGTCCCAACTTTTTTGGAATCGGGTTTGTATATATGCATGCATGTTTGAAGTATGAACTACATTACTGCAATTATGTCATTAATTAAAAAAATATATATACACCACTTGTTTATGGCAAAGATATAAACACCCCCAAAATGACACAAAAACAACCAGACCTACTGCAAGATCTCTTGCAGAGACAACCTGGACACCTTCCCAGATATGATATCACATTATCAAAAAACAAGCTTGAGTTTTCTAAGTACCCCCTCTTGAGAACTTGGCCGGCACCATGCAGCATAACTGTTCAGCCACACGTAATTTCATAAACAAGTGGGCGAGATTAAAATGTGTACCTTGACGCATGGCAGAATGTGAGTCATGATGATGGTCTCCCTGCTGTCTTCAGGCAAATTTTCACAAAATACTGCAGAGATAAACAGGCCATGAAATAATGTTGTTGTTGTGTGGCTGTTTTCATCGAGAAATCAGGCTTCGGGAAGCTGGCAGGGGGACACCTCACCTTTCACCTTGTTGGCAGCAGCAGCCCGGACCTCTGCCTCACAGTCTTTCAACAAGTTCTGGAACGCCGGGACCAGATCATTCTTGGTGATCTCTGGGCCAACTGCTTTTTGCAACTTCACACAAACAGAAAAACATCCAGTTAGTCTAAGTCTCTGAGGAAATGTGGATAACGGCCAAATATGCGTTTCATAAGTACCCACTTCTGAGAACTTGTCTGCCACCATGTAGCGCACCCTCCAGGACTTGTCCTCGGCTGCCTGGCGTAAAGTGGGCATGACCAGAGCCTCCAAGTCTTCCTGTGGCAGGAGAGTGGCAATGCTGACACCAGCTTCTACTGCCAAAAGACGCACAGAGTCCTGCAGAGAAAAGTAAACGTCTGGGTCAAAGACAAATAAGAATGCGATTACCGCCGACAGGAAAGAAAAAAAAAAAAAAATTCTTTTTAAAATCTTGTTTAAAACATATGTGGCAAGTTCTTGGAAATGTAATTATTTATATTCATGTTGGTTTTGAAAAATGCATATACAATTAGAAAAAGTTTAAATTTAATGACTGTAAAAATGTCATGTGTGGTGTAAACAAGTAAAAAAGGTAATGACATTTTCCTGCATCTTAGTCATTTCAAGTTTAAATATTTTTCAATGTTTTATTAAACCATTATCATTATATATATATATATATATATATATATATATATATATATATATATATATATATATACACACACACACTCACCTAAAGGATTATTAGGAACACCATACTAATACTGTGTTTGACCCCCTTTCGCCTTCAGAACTGCCTTAATTCTACGTGGCATTGATTCAACAAGGTGCTGAAAGCATTCTTTAGAAATGTTGGCCCATATTGATAGGATAGCATCTTGCAGTTGATGGAGATTTGTGGGATGCACATCCAGGGCACGAAGCTCCCGTTCCACCACATCCCAAAGATGCTCTATTGGGTTGAGATCTGGTGACTGTGGGGGCCATTTTAGTACAGTGAACTCATTGTCATGTTCAAGAAACCAATTTGAAATGATTCGAGCTTTGTGACATGGTGCATTATCCTGCTGGAAGTAGCCATCAGAGGATGGGTACATGGTGGTCATAAAGGGATGGACATGGTCAGAAACAATGCTCAGGTAGGCCGTGGCATTTAAACGATGCCCAATTGGCACTAAGGGGCCTAAAGTGTGCCAAGAAAACATCCCCCACACCATTACACCACCACCACCAGACTGCACAGTGGTAACAAGGCATGATGGATCCATGTTCTTATTCTGTTTACGCCAAATTCTGACTCTACCATCTGAATGTCTCAACAGAAATCGAGACTCATCAGACCAGGCAACATTTTTCCAGTCTTCAACTGTCCAATTTTGGTGAGCTCGTGCAAATTGTAGCCTCTTTTTCCTATTTGTAGTGGAGATGAGTGGTACCCGGTGGGGTCTTCTGCTGTTGTAGCCCATCCGCCTCAAGGTTGTGCGTGTTGTGGCTTCACAAATGCTTTGCTGCATACCTCGGTTGTAACGAGTGGTTATTTCAGTCAAAGTTGCTCTTCTATCAGCTTGAATCAGTCGGCCCATTCTCCTCTGACCTCTAGCATCAACAAGGCATTTTCGCCCACAGGACTGCCGCATACTGGATGTTTTTCCCTTTTCACACCATTCTTTGTAAACTCTAGAAATGGTTGTGCGTGAAAATCCCAGTAACTGAGCAGATTGTGAAATACTCAGACCGGCCCGTCTGGCACCAACAACCATGCCACGCTCAAAATTGCTTAAATCACCTTTCTTTCCCATTCTGACATTCAGTTTGGAGTTCAGGAGATTGTCTTGACCAGGACCACACCCCTAAATGCATTGAAGCAACTGCCATGTGATTGGTTGATTAGATAATTGCATTAATGAGAAATTGAACAGGTGTTCCTAATAATCCTTTAGGTGAGATATATATATATATATATATATATATATATATATATATATATATATATATATATATATATATATATATATATATATATATACACATATACATATATACATATATACATATATATATATATATATATATATACACACACACACACACACAGTGGGGAGAACAAGTACTTGATACACTGCCGATTTTGCAGGTTTGCCCACTTGCAATAAAATGCAAATTAATTATTTAAAAAATCATACAATGTGATTTTCTGGATTTTTGTTTTAGATTCCGTCTCTCACAGTTGAAGTGTACCTATGATAAAAATTACAGACCTCTACATGCTTTGTAAGTAGTAAAACCTGCAAAATCGGCAGTGTATCAAATACTTGTTCTCCCCACTGTGTGTGTATATAGTTAAAACTATAAATATAAAAAACAAAACAAAAAAAACAAAATGCCATTGACCAACCAATAGCCCCAATAAACAGTCTTTCTGTAAGCAAATGTGTACCAGTGTACCTGCTCATCAGATGCTAGTGCTGTAAAGAGAGGAATGATGTCACTCTTAACATAGTCCAGCTCCAGAACCTTCGCAAACTCGCCAAGCTTAGAGGCGGCGGCACGACGCACCATGGGAGTGTCATCCGAGCAAAGTGTGCGGAAGTGCCTGTGAAGACAACCATATCAATAAATACTGAACATGACCACAGTGATCAAGGTAATGTTGAAAGAGTATGTCATTAAAACAAGGCATCATTTGAACTTACTGACGGATTTCCGCTTTAACAGTACTGGACACACGTGGGTAGCAGACGCTAAACAGCCCGCACGCAGATGTTCGGGAGGTGAACCAGTCCCCGCTGGCCAAACGCTTCACAAGTGGTACAAAATGCACCTCTAGGTCTACGGGGGAATGTTCCTGAGAGATCTTTCGCAGAGAATCCACGGCCTTGTCCCGCACGACCGTCTCCTCCACTGTGGCCAAACTCTCCAGGGGAGGCTGAGGAGAAAAAGTGCAGGATGAAAACATGCAGAAAGGTGTGTCTCCACTCCAGATAACCAATGGCTAAAATCTGATCTGGTCGTTATCTAATTATTTAACCGATTTATTTGCCTTATCACTTACCAAGAGACAGTGCACAAACTCTGGGCCTCCAACAAGTACAGTGAAGCTCCCGAGCTGCTCAGCCAAGGCAAGAAGAACTTCATCCTCATCATATATGGTGTCTACAGATGAAGAGATATCAGTTAGCTAATTGACATTTTGGCTTATAATAACAAAAGCAAGTGTAACTGATGTCAAGGTCTTTGAAAGAACAAAGTGTAAATAAATAACAGCACAATTTATTAAAAAAAACAAAAAACAAAAAAAAAAAAAGTTATTTTACTAAATTTTCTCTTCCCATGCATTTCATTATATTTAGTTGTACATATGATTTTGGATGTATGAGTAGTTTTATAAATACAAATATAAAACAATTAATATACCAAAAGTTTGCTTGTGAACCAAAAGAAAACCCAGTATGATATTTTAGTATAAAATTTCTATTTTAAATACATTAATAATAATAATAATAATAATAAAGTTATAATGAACGATTCATTCATGCACTGCATTTAAAAAAATATATAATAATTTAATTAAAATGTCATAACTTGATTTGAACACTTAAAGGGTTAGTTCACCCAAAAATGAAAATTCTGTCATTAATTACTCACCCTCATGTCGTTCCAAACCTGTAAGACCTTCGTTCATCTTCAGAACACAAATGAAGATATTTTTGATGAAATCCGAGAGCTCTCTGATCCCTCCATAGACAGCAATTTAATTAACACTTTCAAGGCCCAGAAAGGTAGTAAAAACATTGTTAAAATAGTCCATGTGACTCCAGTGGTTCAACCTTAATTTTATGAAGCGCCGAGAATACTTTTTATGCGCAAAATAAACAAAAATAACGACTTTATTCAACAATTTTGTCTAGACTGTGTCAGCCTCCTGCGCAGTTTACGCAACAGTGCAGCGCTTTCAAGTTCTACGGCAACCGATGCTGTTCATGTGAGCACCACGACGCATGTGTGTGATGCTGACGCAGGAGCTGGCCAACGTAAACTGAGTAGAAGACTGACACAGACGAGAAGAAATTGTTGTTTGTTTTTTGAGCACAAAAAGTATTCTCGTCGCTTCATAAAATTAAGGTTGAACCACTGGAGTCACATGGACTATTTTAACAATGTTTTTACTACCTTTCTGGACCTTGAAAGTGTTAATTAAATTGCTGTCTATGGAGGGGTCAGAGAGCTCTTGGATTTCATGAAAAATATCTTCATTTGTGTTCTGAAGATGAACGAAGGTCTTACGGGTTTGGAACGACATGAGGGTGAGTAATTAATGACAGAATTTTCATTTTTGGGTGAACTATCCCTTTAAATCCTGTCTCCCTCTTACAATCCACTGCAATCTTACATTCACAACTACCTTCATCCAATAATTTTTTCATTTTCGATAAACCATTTCACTCGGATGTACGTCACAATACTGAAGAAAAGATCTGTTGCTACTTTGGTTACATCATGATTATTACCAATAAACTAACTCAAATTTGTTACATTATTCATTTAATAATTTATATAGCCAAAAAACTCATGAAAAAAATATTCCATATAATAAGAAAACAAAAATGGTACAAAAATGCTCTCTTCTTTTTTTGATGTACGTCACAATACAGAAGAAAACATCTGTAGCTTCTTCCGTTACATCACCACTATTATTGCAAATTAAAAACCCAATAATTTTTTTTGCAATATTTAGGCTATTTAAAAATTTATATAACAAAAAAAAAAATTACATATAATATTTAAAAGCTATTTAGCAATTAATTTGTATCAGAAATCAAATAACATTTTCTTCTTTTAAAAGTGTCTCAAAATGGTTCAGAATCAGAGCAAATGCAGATGGATGGACTGAATTCTTACCAGTGAGGAAGGGCAGTAGTTCAGTCCGTGTTCTCTCCACACCCAGTGCCAGAGCAATAGTGGACAACTTCTTAATACTGTTCAACCGCAACTGAGGACGTGCACAGAATTACATGAATAGTCAAAAAAAAAGAAAAAAAAAAAAGAAAAAAAAAAGGATGCAACCCAGCCTTACATTATGTTTTATTGCTTTATGCATACAGATCTAGGTCAGTGGCTCTAATTCATAGTACTGGAGGACAGTTGAGGACCTCAACACTGCACATTTTGGATTACTTCTTCACACATCATTAGTCGAGGCTTCAAGACCTGACTTGGGTGTGTCAGGTAAGGGGGACATAGAAAACCTGCAGTATCTGTCGGTACAGTACAGGATCTAGAACCACAGAGCTGGATAATGTCAAACTCGCATCCTAGTGTACGCATTTTTAACAGGCCAAAAACGCCGTCAAAGTAGGCAGCCCACTGCGCTTTGAAACACAGCCGGTCAATTTTAGAATTATTATGACGGTCAACTTCTATCCACAGATTTAATTCTATGAATCAAGTATATGTATGTATATATATATATATATATATATATATATATATATATATATATATATATATATATATGTATGTATAAACCTTAGTGCAATTCAAGACAGAACAAGGAGGAACAATAAGGAGAAGAAAAGCGAGTTCTTTTGTAAATGAAGCGCTGCATGAGAACCTCGGTTAGCGGGTACTGATGGAGGATGTTTATAAAACGCGATTTCTTTTATACATATGAATCAAACACATCTTATCTTAGACTAAAGTCTACCTGAACATCTTCATTCCTCAGTTCATCGATTAAAACCGCGATGGGATAAAGCGAATCGTCTCCTTCTGCTCCTGCCATTTTAGACCTGGATGATCGCCGCAGTGAATCTGCGCTGCCCTATTTCCGCTCGACACATGGGCTGATGGGAAAACACCCAACAAATTTAAAGTCCATAGGCCTACATAAAAAATAATAAAAAATAACACAAAAATTTAAGTAACTCAAAAGACTACATTGGTTGTAATATAATATAAATATATTGATTCATATATTTTTTTAATTAACGTCCGAGGCTAATTTACATTGGGTTCATTCTGGAATTTTTTATGGGTTTCTAGAATAGCAGTTTTAGATTTATGAGTAACATAAGGACATTCATACTCTGATTTACATCATGAATTTCAGACAGTCATACCTAAAAAGGTAAATTCTGAAATTAGTGTGTACTTTAAAACCCTAAGTTATTAATACATTGTTATGAACTCCAACATTCATCTGATTCTCATAAAATTCAATTCATAGTAGTTGTCGTCTTTTGTAGAAATGTGTTAGCAACTAAATACCATAGACTGTAAAACAAGAAATACACAGCAGCTTTGAAATTCACTTCTAGTCAAAAGTTCACAAGATATTGATTGAAAGGTTTTAAGGTTATTGTTAAATGGTGCCAGGAAATCTTAGGGAGTTAGGGATGTTGATTTAATATTTTTGAAAACACAAATGTATTGAGTTATTTATTTATATAAAGATAAAATCTGGAATTCTTTATTTTGACAAAACTTTATTTTTTCAATCCAGTCCGATGATATTAAAACAGAAACAATATTAAATATCCACATTCTGTTTAGTTCGGTATATGACCCTAAAGAGCACGCAGAGGGGGGCTGTCAGCTGTTAATAATCAAGTAGCTGGAGGCCACTCCGAATGACGTCAAGCATTCCTCGCTCACATCAGGCTCTCTCTGATCCAGCCCTGCCTCAGATCGCCTGTATACTCTCTCAGATGCCTCCCTCATATTTTCCACTCTGAGCTTATTAATGTTAGAACATGATTCCTGTACTCTCTCCTCAAAGGTCCAGGGCCCTCCAGGTGTGCACAGACCACCCTTAGCCCTTGCTGTTTATATAACATCAGGCTAAGCTCTTTCATGTACTCCACGCTTTTTAGGAACCACCAGGAAGGAAGAGATTCAGCCTACACCCCCTCACCCTCATCTCAAGGATAAACATGATCTTGAAGTACATGCATACTTTTAAGCCTGTGTGTATAGTGTCGGTGCCTGTTTCGCATATGAGAAAACCAGAATATAACATACTTTATACTACAGGGGAGCAGGGATAATGACACTATTTTGTTTTTGCAAATTTATTCAGAAAATAATCAGCCTTGGTGCTGGGCCCCTTGAATTTTAGCAAAGGTTCTGTATTGTGCAATAAATTATTACCAATATTATTTTTAGTGAGCATTACATTTACACCTATATGACAATCTGTTAATATATTTCATTTTTTTACTTCTCTCTGGGTATATGAGGACTCAGCGTCTTGGCTAAGCTGCATTTGCATAAATTACTTCACCATGTCTGATTAGATGTTGTACTTGTACTGTTGCTTAAAAAGTATAGTCATTACCTGGAAAAGAACATTTGTTCTTTGAATTAATCTCCTTTTGCTTGTCTTGTTCCCTGATGTATTGCTCCAAAAATACATGGGAGAATCCTGACATGCAATTTTCAGCAATTTTAGTTCAATTTTCACAGCTAAGATTTCATTTAGTATATGGGAAATTACCACATATATACTGATCACCTTGAAAGTAAAAAGACATAAGATTGTTAAAAACACAGTGCATTTGCCAAACTGGCATAAACATATTAACTGCAAGAAGATAAACCTATCCTGGTGGGTATGATGTCAGCAGTTAATTGGATGAATGTTAATCCAGTGGAAATACATTTAGCCTCACACCTCAACCACAGACATCACTGTTCGGTCAACTTCTAGACAGCAGACCACCAACTTTGAATGACTCATGCCTGAAGATGTGGGCTGGTGACAGGTTACAATTTAGAGTTAATGGTGCTGGTGATCACCATTCAAATAGCACACGGATGTCATGCTAATAAGCAAGAAGGCATGGTGAGGGAAAACAAAGCAAAAGAAGGGAACAGTGGCTCAGGGTCACAGAAAAAGGACAAATATATAAGAGGTTGCTTGACTTGTCAATTGGGGGGCTGTCAGCTGTTTGTGAAATTAATAAAACTTTTTTTTGGTACAATGTCATTTGGAGTTAGTGGTTGCCTTGACACACACTGTAATCAATTTTTGTAATTTGAACAGTATTTTACAGTAATATGTACAATAAAATACTGTAAAACAGTGTATTACTGTAAATGGCAACGGATTATGGGAAATATATGGTCACTACTGTAATTATTTTACAGTAGTGAAGTTGCCCGTGAAAAACTGACCAATGGCAAAAGAGGTTGTTTTTTTTGTTTTTTTTACAGTTTGGTGTTACGGAAGAGACTCAAGACAGGGATAAAATTAATGGTTTTTTCTTTATTTAACACAGATGAGACATAAGCAATGCAGGTGAGTATTTGTAGACTGAAATGGCAGTTTGTAGATGAATAATGGAATGATACAGACAGTCTTTGTATTGCAGGTGGATTGGAGATCGTGGATGGATGAGTAGATGACGCAGCACACACCTCGATGAGGGAACAGGCAAGTATCAGATTTGCAGAAACACTGAAAAGGAGGCGCTGGAGACAACGAGGAACTGCTCAACAAATATTACTAAGCAAATAATTTTTTTTCTAAATCCATAACGGCCTTTCAACAGCGCTGAAGAAACCGATTTAAAATGGTCTGTTGTTTATGAAAGACACACAGTTCCACATTAAATTCAGCCCAATGTACAATTTTTGGTTAACCAGGAAAGGTTTTTTTGTGGAAATAAAAGAATGTTCCAATATCATAGTGGTACCACTAACCATTCTGCAACTATTTTGCAGCTTAACAACATGATTTTTTTTGCAAAAGATGTGCACAAGATAGACACACAACAGTTCATTGGTTTGATACAAAGACAACCATGTTCAAGTAGGCAACAACTAGTTGCAAGTTGTTGATATGAATTGAAGATCAACAAATATTATTAATCAAATAAAAGTTGTTGTCTTGTTCTAGTTTTTCAAGAGCACTGACGTAAAAATGCCACTTCTCCTCCGTGAAATGCTGAAAACAGACACTGCAGAACCTTCCAGAGCAAAGCGCTTTAGTACTTTTCAATCATCCATCAGATGATGCACGGCCAACCTCCCCCTCATATTTGCACAGCTTATAAAAGTGCGTTGCTATGTTTGTTTGACGTGAACTGGGAGAAGATTTGAGGAGAGACCAGAAACAGAGCAGCTGCTGCCACAGACCAATTAGCTGGAGGCTCGTTCTGCTCTTCTGAATCAATTACTGCAGCCATTTAGCAGCAGAGGCAGACTATGGGCTGAGCTGACACTCGTTGACGTCAAACCTGCGTCCCATAAGGCTGTGCAGGCGGAGGTGTGATAGCAGGGATGTGAAAGTGAGGAAGGGCAGGGGGTTGACTGCTCAAGTCAAACCTTCTTGAAAACTCTGAAAGCTGTTTTCCCCCCTGGATCATACATCCGCTTCCTCCTCCTTTTTCTGAGTATGGCAAAGACTTGCATTGACGTCATGGCGTGAGACCTATGAGTTTTTAACAGAGGTGATGAAGAAGCATGGTGCTGCTGATAGGTGTTTTTTGGGCCTGAATGTGCCCTGGATTACATTGAACTGAACACAAGGGACTGCTTGCTCAAAAACCTTTTATGTTATGAAACAACACAGCAGAGTGTGATCTTTGAGGAAAAGGGCAAGTGCTGTTATGAAACCCAGGCTGTAATGAGGTTATCGGTTTGGTCCAATTTTTACAGACTTTCATTACACAATTTAAAACATTTATATTAGTCCTTAACAAGCAACCAGAACACCTTATCAACTGACTAACAACATGCTAAAACCACTGAGAACTCTTTAGTAAACACCTAGCATTGCATTAATCACTCAGAACGCCCTAGCACAACTGCACATCAACATGCTTAAAACCACTCAGAACTCCTTAGCAACCACCTATTGTAGCATCTATAGGGTTGGGCATTGATACAGATGTCACGATTTGATTCGATTCCGATTCACAAGCTTGCGATTCTATTCAATACGATTCAATATCGGTAACTGAAAATCGGTACAGTATGGCAAAAAAATCTCTCAACTAATGCTGTAAACTATACAGGGAACCCCAGTTGCTACATCACTTTAAAGGTTACAATTAACTGATTTGCATTTGAATTACACATAAGTTTTTATAATAATAATGTTATAATGATACATTTTTAATGACACAATTATGTTTTTTCATATAAACATTTAAATGGTGGTTGTCGAAAACATGACAGATTTGTTCAAATATTGAACAACAGGTTAAGTAGAAATACAGTGAATATGCAATATAGTGCATATATTTATCAAAATGCTCCTCTCAACGTTCTTTTTTTCTAGCTGACTAACGAGTTTTTGGACATTGAATGGCTTTTCTGAGGTAAATTTTACATTACGTGACATTGTTTACAAACTGTTTTATTGACGTCTTTCCGCGGTTGAAACACTGATTGAGCGATTACACAGATTTCGGTAAGTTGTATTGTACCTATCAACATACCGTCTGATGTTCATTCATGTTCATTTCATGCTGTAACTAGCAATAAAGCGGAAGAGATGATCAGTTCACGTTGGCTTTGCGCTGCCGCGCCACATTAAGGAGCGCCAAAACAGAATTTATTGTTGAATTTAGTACTACAATTGACAGAATTTGAAAGCTGAGACATTGTTTCAAATCAGAAGTAACAAAGCACAAAACTTATTGCAATTTATTAGATAGGAGGTGCACTACAAAGTTTTGTTCATTCATTAGCTGAAAACAGCATAGACTGAAAGATCAGTTTTTGGGATTTAATCGATAATGTTTTTTCAAAATGAGAATGGATAAAAGAGAAATCAATATTTTTTACCCTGCCCTAGTAGCAAGGCATTTACCACCCAGAACACCATAGCAACCACATGCAACAAATGCTCAGAACACCTTGGTAACCACCCAGAATACCCTAGCTACAGCACATCAACATGCTTAAAACCACTCACCAACGACCCTAGCAACACCCTAGCAACGAATTAACTACCCAGAACACTACAGCAAATGCATAGCAACATGCTAAAATCCACTCAGAATACCTTATCAACCACCCAAAAATGCCTTCACAAGCACCCTGAACACCATAGTAAACACACACACACACAAAAACCACTCAGAACACATTTGCAACAACCCAGAACTGTCCAGTATAGCTACTGCACATCAACATGCCAAAACCCAGTCAGAACTCATTAGCAATCCCCTAGCAACATCTTAGCCACCCAGGCCAAAACACTATAGCAACTGTGTAACAACATGGTAAAAACAGTCAGAACAATTTAGTAACCACCCAGAACGCCCAAGCAACCGAATAGCAACATTTTAAAACCCACTTAGAACACTTTAGCAACCACATAGCAACACCCTGACAACAACCTACAACATTCTACCATTGTAGGTTTTGCAGTTTCTTTTTTTAATTTTCTTCAAAATCAGGTAAGTTACTACAATCAAATTTGAATAAATTATATGAAGCAGCTCCTGATGTCAGGGTCAAGTTATTGTGTGTTTGACGCTCAGTGTCCACTTATCCACATCTAATGAAGATGAATACTTAAGATAAATGCCCCACATTTTGAGTTTTTTAAAAAAATTTGTCATTTGAGAATGCTTCATCCTCACATAATATGCACATCCTCAGCAGTGATGTTGGTGTAGCCTCCAGTAGTGTCAAGAGAATCCAAATATTTTATGTCAGGTTGCCATGGCAACGGCAGCAGATTGACCCATGATTCACTCAGTGGCTAATTGAAGTAAAGTCTGTGAGAGGGTCAGCCTGGATGCACAACTGATTTGGAGAGCAATCCGGGAAATAGCGCGTGTTCAGAGCACGGGCTGCAGGAGCTGTCGATTAACCTTGAAAGGTTCTCAGCAGAGGGCATGATAATGAGCACCATGGGGTCCACCATGCTTAAGCCACATGTCATTTGACTTCACCTTGAGAAATATTTGCTATAATTGTGTTTTTTAGACAGTATAATAAGAATCTGAATGGGTTTTCTATGCTAAACAGTAGCTGCATTCAGTACTGCACTTTAAAAAGCCTAATTATGAACATCTCGATACTAGTATTAAAGGTGCAGTGTGTTGTATTTATGAGGATCTATTGACAGAAATGCAATATAATATACATAATTATGTTTTCAGTGGTGTATAAAGACCTTAGATAGAAAGAGCCATTCTATCTACATACACTGCGGGTCCCCTTACAGTGAAATCGCCATTTTGCACAGTCATGTTTCTAAAGTAGCCCTAAACGGACAAACTTCTCTACAGAGCGCTAGCTACTTCCTGCTGTCTCAGACGATGACATTTTTGTCATGTGTCGGCCACCGTAGCTTCTCTACGTGCTTCGAAAGGGAAGGGTGAGCGGTAGATGGTTGCAATTCACAACCTCACTGCTAGATGCTGTTAAAATTTACACAGTGCACCTTTAATAAGTATTAAGTTGCGCTCACATTTACCATTGTTTGGCCAATTTTCAGGCCAAAATCCATTTAAAATGTGTGGTCAGGTCACAGTAGCAAAGTTTTGCAAGTAAAAACGGTCCAAACGTAGCAATGTATGAAGCACAACGCACACAGAAACCACACTCAAACAACTTAAACAACTAAATCTGCGAGACTTAAGGCTGATTTATACTTCTGCGTCGAGTGTACGCCGTAGTACACGTGTAATTGTACTGCATGTGTAATTGCACGTCGACGTGGACAACGACGCAGAAGTATAAATGAAAATCGACGTATAGCCCACAGCATAGAAGCTACGCCGCAGGTCCGACGCATAAATATAAATCAGCCTTATGGCATAGCCTGACTTGTACCTCTCCAAAAATGTAACAACGCGTAAATTCTATGTGGACCGCAATCGCTGTGATTGGTCTGCTAGAACCCCTCCATCAGGTCAAAAAAAAAAAAAATCGCATTTCCTCATACGCCTTTCCATATTATATTCAGTATTAATTATCCATTCTTCGATATTTAACAACTCAAGTTGCAACAAAAGTCGCTATTTGCCGCCATCACTGTTGCTGCTTCTCCGACAACGTACACAACAAGCTGCTTCTTCTTCAGCTTTTGCCTTGATACTGCACTGAAAAAAAAAAACCTGTTGGCATGAAAAAAATATGTACATCGGTTGCACATAATAAAGTTAGGTTTACGCAACATGATTTATAAATTTTAAAGCTACATAATTTATGTTTGTTAAATAAACATGATTTATATATGTTAAAGATACATAGTTTATGTTTGTTAAATAAACATGATTTATATATGTCAAAGATACATAATTTGTTTGTTAAATAAACACGATTTATATATGTTAAAGATACATACTTTGTGCTTGTTAAACGAACATGATTTTAGTGTTTTTCCATTCATATATGCTGTGGTTTCAATAAATAAAACTAACCTGATTAGTTCTTAAGTTTTAGAATACTATAAGCTGACTTTAATCAATAAATGTATTTTTTTTACATCCACTAGTTTTAAGTACATTAACAACATTACTGTACAGTTTAAAAAGCAGTAAGGCAAGCAAACACATTTCTTGTAATCAAATCTCTGTATTCTTTTTTAAGCTACAATACATTTTTAACACTAAGTGCATAAGTAAGCTTTCTGTGTGTGGATTTGTGAAGTTAAAAATAGCTTACAATTCCATGAACGAATTACCATGAACAATGACAACATATCTTAGACCATTCAGATCCAGTAAAATGTGACAAAAACATTAAATTCCATGAACAAATGTCAATGAACAATGACAGCGTATCAGTTATACTCATATCACTTTACTCATATCACTCAACTCATATCACTCATATCACTTTACTCATATCACTTTAAGTAAAAGACAAGACACAGCCAAACATGTTGTGGAAAAGGTGAACAGTAATGACGAGTATTAAGTAGTCCCTGAACTTCCCCTGACGTTTTTGTTTAGCTTCAAGAATTTTAATTTCTGGGTGGAGTGTCCTTTTAACCAAAAAACTATCCACATGTTAAAACCACAAAAAAAAACAAAAAAAAAAAACAGTGGCCAACCTACTCGTATCAAACAGAGTAAACTTTTTAATAAAGCAAGTCCTTATTCCAAGAGGTAGGAAACTACCTTGTGTCCGCCTGCCGTACCATGGAAACAGCTCACTCATAGAGTCTGTTTCTGAGAACTTGAGCTTTCTTGTAGAGAGTGCAGCCTTCCAGCTCCATGACTATCTTCTGCAGTACCTCAAAGGTACTTTTCATTTCAGGTGGGTAGTTGAGATTTAAAGCATACATTAGACCAAAAAGCATTGCCGTAGCTAATGCAAAGTTATCCAAGTCTTGCAAGATGTTCTGGCCTTCAAGAACAATCCCAATGTCGTCAGATCTGTCATGGAATTTGAGAATGTAGATTCCCACTGTGGTCGTCTCTGTGGATTTTTGGATAAAGGCTTCGTCACCAGCCTGCAGAATGCACAGACAAAATTAAAGAACAGAACACCGGGCACTGCTCTAGAAATATTATAACAATAGTTTACTTTAAATTAAATTAAATTACATATAGTTTGTGTAACCAACAAATAACTGGGTGGAAATTGACAGGATTTCCCCATTCGTTGCAATTAAGGCCGCCCAGTGAAATGACTTTCTTTCTTTATTTATTTATAAACAGTCCGAAATAGACCGGGACTCTTATTTTGAAATGTCTATGCTTTATTACTTCAGAATGCTCATTCAAATTCAGATGAGGGAGATAAAATATGCATTCTTAAAACCATATATAACATACTATATACACACACCGGTGCGTTTACATCAACCCTCATAACATCCCCTCCCCCACCCCGTTGGCGCAACTAGTCACTCCCTGACAGGATTTTCCCATTCGTTGCATTAAAGGCCCGCTGAGTGAAATGGCTTTCTTTGAAAGGGAATTCGCAATAAACGCAGAATAACAAGTATGTTCTTTGTGATCAAATTTAAAAGGTATACAGTTCAGCCAGACGGCATTTTAACGTTCTGTAAGTAATATCCCCTCCCACACCCAAAATTAGTTTGCGCCATGCACTCCCTGACGCGAATTAGTTGTCATACACAGAACAAATAGGAATAAATATGCCTTAAGGACTGTACACAATTTGAAAAACGTTAATACAAGCCATGATATTAAACAGGGGTTACTGTTACCGTTAATACCTTAAACATTCACACTAACTTTTGCCTTTCCATAAAATCAGTAAGGTACATAAAAAGCGTTACCTCGGTAAAAATACGTTCAAACGGACTACTAACTGTTTCTCAATGGCATTTCAGTTCCAAATGTTAATTACCTTTAGACTGTAGCTTTCCACCACGATAACTTGCAGCTTCCACCTTCCGAAGCGAGAGAAAATGGCGGACTGGCCAGCAGAGCAGTTAACTGTTTTTTCTTTGCGTGTTCCCAGGGGGCGGAGTTTCCAGAGAAAACATAACTAATTTCTTTCATTTCAACATGATTCATTCTAAAAGGTTGAACATCCTTCAACATTAAATGAATGGCACAAGACTAAAATATGTTTAGATGAGAAACATAAAATAATCATGTACGAAATCCGAAATGCATTTGTGCAAATTCAACAATCTGCCCATTGCCATTTTTTCATCAACATGATCGTAGACACTGCCTACTAGCGGTCTGCATGTGTAATTGCATGTCGACGCGGACAACGACGCTGAAGTATAAATGAAAACCGAGCATAGCCTACGGTGTAGAGGCTACAGCGTAGGGCCGACACAGAAGTATAAATCAGCCTTTACGCTCTCTACCCAAATTCTTGTTACAGCTTGAGTTGTTAAATATCGAAGAACAGATAAATTATAATCCGCAAGTGAAAATGCGTATGAGGAAATGCAACGTTAAGGGACCCCGGTAAAAATCTCGTTCTAGGGGGTAAAAATTGGTGGTTGGTTCCGTGGCAAAAGTAGCACAATTATGCGAGAAACCCGCAGACTTCGCAACACTGACAGTCGGCAAAGGATTTCTGCAGATTTTGCAATGTGTTCATGAATTTGTCTTGATGACCAACAGAAAGCTGCATGAATTGAAAGTGACATCTGTGTGAGCTGTGCTTCATACATTTATGGACAATGGACCTTTTTGCCTGTACCTTTAATAGTGTTTTACCTAGTTTATAAGCTGCTTTGAATATAAAAGAATGAACAAATATAGCCTAATGTCTGCCATCATTTATTGTTGCCGTGAGAAACTATTATTGAAGCAAAATGAATGACTGACCACATAACCGATAAAGAAAGTGATTCATAATGAAACTTACTGGAGGGAATCACCACACTTCAGTACCAATTTTGAAGATGTATCACACTTCCTCTATTTGGCCTATTGTAGTCATGTTCAAGATATGATCTTTTTCTAGGTCTGATAAATGATAGCCTACTTATCAGCCGCCCCCAAGAACAAACCTGAAATGGGATTTTATCACATGACTGGTGACTCACAGATATGATGTCAAGGAAGAGCTAAAAGCACATGCACACTTTAGTTTAATCTCTATGTAATTTACACAGTGATGCACACATTAGATCCTCTGTATACCATACTAACGTCATATACATAATCCCTGCCAAACCAACAGATCATGAATTATATTTAACTCAAAACTGTAGATCATTCTTGAATAATGCATTTTACTATTGCAAGGAATAACTTGACATAATACAACCCAATTTCTGGTAATGCCAATTTATGATCTCTTTTCACGCCAATATGACGTAAGTATGAAATACTCTGCCGGCAGAACTCAATAAAGAATGATTAGGCCAATTTGATTTACCTACATGGCTAAGATGGTTTTCACATTGTTAACTTGAAGAAGGAACATACCCCACATAATTGTGTAATTAAAGAGTAATGTGAACGTATTAAGATCAAATAAAAACATTTGAGATCTGTGTTCTTCCTTCTAGGCAAAATTACTTAGGTTCTTCCCAAATGTGTTCAGACTTTTACTGAACAGAAAGTATGCAAGTGATTCCCCAGGGGAAGATTTTGCTTTGTTAAACTTATAGATAAATTAGTTTAATATTCAAAAATTATAGGGATATCAAAAGATCAAATAGTGACTGAACATGTTCAATTACACTACTGTTCAAAAGTTCACTAGCCTACCTTTCAAAATGTTCACCAAGGTCGCATTTATTTTATCAAAAGTACAGTAAAAACAGTAATATTGTGAAATATATTACTGTTTTCTATTTTAATATATTTTAAAATGTATTCCTCTGGTGGTAACGCTAAATTTTCATCATCATTACTCCAGTCTTCAGTGTCACATGATCAGAAATCATTCTAATATGCTGCTCAAGAAACACATTTCTTATATATTATCAATGTTAAAAAAATTTTTTTTTTTGGTGGAAATATTTTTGTGGTAACCGTGACATTTTTTTTCCAGGATTTTTTAATGAATAGGTTCAAAAGAACCACATTTAGCTGAAATCAAAGTTTTTGTAGGATTATAAATGTCTGCAAATGTTATTTTTGATCAATTTAATAAAAGTATTAATTCACTGATCCCAATCTTTTGAATGGTAGTGTACATTTTAAGGCCTAAATTAGTTTCTCTATATGAGATTCATCTGTTTTTGTAAAACAACATTGAGTTATAAAAAAGACAGTATAAAAACATGTTAGCATTATTAATTTGTATAGATGACACTTTTTTCAACAGCTTTAATTAAACTCTTTCAAATTTTCGACTCATCAAATGTTTCAATTAATCATAAAACTAAAAGAAAAAACTATTTCTCAAACTCCTGCTGTTTGAAACTACTTGATTAGTCTGTTTTTCACCCTCATTAATGGTTGTTTTTATTTTTTTTAAATTACCATTCTAATATTACTAATATATTTCTGTTTTAACGTCAAAGGGGCATTCAATTGGACAAAAACCATGTAGCAGTGCAAAACTGCACATAATGTAATAAGTATTACATTATTATTATAATAAAATGTTCATAATGTAATAATTTTCTCAAAATATAATAAAGCCGTGAGCTCATAATGTAATTTTTTTTACATTATGAGAAAATTATTACATTATAATCTCTCCAAAAACACATTTTCATTATTGCAGACAGTCTTAAACTACCTGTGAAATTGAAAATTCAAATATTCATGCAATTATTATTATTATTATATGTTTATTTAACATAAAGCATTGGTATTCCTTTACATTTAGAAAAATATAAATCCAGATAAATAAATAAAATCAGAACTTTTGCACCTTTAAACTGCTACTACTAGTGGATTTTGTAGGCAGCTTAAGACTGGATTTAGATTTTTAAAATGTAAAGGAATACCAATTCTTTGTTTATTAATATTAATAATAATAATAATTATAGCATGAATATTTAAATCTGCTGCAGTTCAGTTTAAGACTGGATTTAGATTTTTAAAAAATTTACTGTAAAGGGAATACCATTTTTTTACAATAATGAAAATATGACGTTTTTGGTGAGTTTATAATGTAATACATTTCTCATAATGTAAAAATTGTTATTAAATTATGAGCCCAAGATCTTATTACGTTTTGAGAAAATTATTACATTAGGCTATGTACATTTTATTAGAATAATAATGTAATACTTATTACATTATTAGTTGCTACAAACCACATCGCAGTATGAAAATCGGACAGTCACAGCCAGGGCACAACCTTTAACGGTTCAGCCTGAAATTCCCCTCAGCAAAACGAAGTCTGAACAGCGTGTTCCCCTGTGCTGCGTGTTAATGACCGTTTTTTTACCGAAGACACGGAACAGCTTAATCTCAGGGAATGAAAGCTAGCCACATTTAATTTGATTTCATTACGAAGCCTGGCAGCTTGAAAGTGTTTGATAATTTTCAGAGTTGTTTTGAGTCGTCGTGCCAGGCTGTTAGGAAAGGCCGCTGTTCACTGCCATAGAGACGCAATGTTCTTGACGCCGACTGCTCCGTATTTACAGCGGAAGATGGCAGCTGGTGTATGGCAAGCCGTTTTGACTTTTATTCATTCACAGGATATGAATTCTTGATATCAACAAATCAATTTTCACTAGTTAAAATGCTAATTCGTGATATCAACAATTACATTTTCACTAGTTAAAATGCTAATTCTTGATATCAACAACTGAATTTCAACTAGTAAAAACTCTAATTCTTGATATCAGTAATTGTATTTTCACTAGCGAAATGTCACCATAGGCTGCCATTCAAATTCAGTTGTTGCTATCATGAATTGAATTCTTGATATCAACAATGTAATTATATCAACAATTACCATTTCTGATATCTAGCATTTAATTGTTGATATCAAGAATTCAATTCCTGATATCAATATAATTTCAGATATCTAAAATGGCTTTCTTACTAGTAACAATCACATTCATGATATCAGAAATTAACATTGTCACTAGTGGCAATTGAATTGTTGATATAAAAAATTAACATTTTTATTAGTAGCAATTCAACTGTTGATATCAAGAATTCAATTCCTGATATCAACAATTGATTTTAAATGGCAGCATATGGTGACATTTCACTAGTGAAAATATAATTACTGATATCAAGAATTAGAGTTTTTACTAGTTGAAATTCAATTGTTGATCAAGAATTAGCATTTTAACTAGTAAAAATTGAATTGTTGATATCAAGAATTCATATCCTGTGAATGAATAAAAGTCAAAACGGCTTGCCATAGCCGGTGATCAGAATAATGAGCGGTCACTCAACTCACACAGATACATACCGCTCGTACAATGCACGTGGACTCGGAGTAAGTGAGCAATAGTGGTGAACACTGACAAGTAAACTCTACTAGCTACTAATAAAATAACCGTTCCTTCCAAAGGCAAATTTAATGATATAATAACATTTATATGAAATTAATGCTTGACCGTTGGTAGTTTAGTGCAGTTGAATCAGTGAAAGCACACATATTAGCAAGGGGAAGTAGCCATTATCCGTAAATGTCGGAAGTAAACAGTAGCGAAATACCATTTACTGTAGGTGTTTACAAGCGAACGTACAAAACAAGTCGTTAAAAGACAATCAGACAGCCTCGCTTTGAGATTGTCTTCTGATAGTGCAACAGTGCCGCCTTCTGGGAAACTTTGCACTTAACACAAATGCTTGGCAAAAAAAACAAAAAAGGCAGGTTCAAGTATGAAGTATGATAGAATACATGTATAGTAAAAAAATATATCTTTTCACTTAATTCAATGTAACACATGGCAGAAAAATACCTGAGTTTTTTCTATTGTAATAAAAATTGTTCAGTCTCAACGTATAAAAAACATCCAAAGATATTTAAAATGTTTAGAAAATATAACCTCATAAAATTCTCACTGATGCAAACATGGTGAAAAAGCCAAGTTATTGACTCCAGGCCCATGATCAGAGTCTCCTAAATATGAATGAGATGCACGATTACAAAAATGTGTCTACAGTTAGCCTAATTGTTCAGCAAGGTAGATTGAAAAGTCAAGCATCAGAGCTTTCCTCTGATCTCTCCTCATTCGCCACTTTCCAGTTTTTCCGCTTTTTCCGCTGAGGCTCAGTGAGTGTGTCTATTTCAGGGCAGTCTCTCTTCCTGTTCGTTCTCGTCCTTGTGTCTGAACGGCCGTCCTCCGTGCTGCTGTCTTTGTTTTTGTGCTCCTTTTTCCTACGCTTGCTTTTACCTTCCTTCCTCTTCTGTTTCCTCCTCGCGGTGTCCTCCGCATCGCTGCAGGTCTCAGAGCCCGAGGCCACAGTTCTTCTCTTCTTTTCTTTTTTCTTTTTCTTCTTCTTAGACGACTTCTTGGAAGATTTCTCTATGTCAGCCTGTAGTTTGTTCTTGTGTTTTTTCCTTCTGTGTTTACTATCACTGCAGTCTTTTTCTCTGGAATAAACAAATATAATATAGTATTAAACAAGAGAAAAATATGCTGCTAGAATATTTCAATAATTTAATATATTTAAGTTCATAAAATCAAGTTATTATATAACTCAATTATAATTAATTCAATTATATTACATTATTTAAAATTCTTTAGATTATAGAAGTAAACAGTTTAACATCACAATGAAAACAGGGGTCTTTGACCTTTGTATTTAAATGCTTTATTATGATGGTTACATTGCAAAGCCATCAAAAACAATCATTAAGAAAAGAATGTACATATATTTGTATGTTACATTTTAATTTTACTGCTAGAATATTTAGAATCATATAATTATTTATTAAGAATCAAATGAAAATGAATGATTCTATAACAGGGATCTTTAAAGGGTTAGTTCACCCAAAAATGAAAATTCTGTCATTAATTACTCACCCTCATGTCGTTCCAAACATGTAAGACTTTTGTTCATCTTCAGAACACAAATGAAGATGTTTTTAATGAAACCTGAGAGTTTTCTGTCCCTCCATTGACAGCCTATGCAACTACCATTTTCAAGCCCTAGAAAGGTATTTTTGGGTGAACCTTTGTATTTACAAGCTTTGTTATGATAGTTACGTTGCATAGCTGTTAAAACAACCACTGATGTACAGAGTCATATATTTGTACATTGCATTTTAATTGTACTTTCAATGAAATTTAACCCTTGTGCATCCTTATGGACATTTTTGTCTTTTTCAGTTTTTTTTTTTTTAAATTTTTATCATTTTGCCTGTGTTAATGCCAAATGCATAAATTTTGGCACAGGTGTGTATTTTTATTGGAATCTTACTATTTTACACCCATTTCCTTTAATAAATCTGTTTTGCATTAGGTACACAAAATAGTTCCTCTCAGGACCTTTTGGACAAAAATGTCCCCATTGAAACCCATTAAAACCATTTAACTATAAAATGATGCAATATTTGTTAATAGGCTTTCAATCTGGTGGCAAGGCTTCAAAATTTTTACCAGATGGTGCCATTATCTCAGGTTTGGCCTATAAAGCAAATACTCGCTTTATGCCTGTTTTCTGCTTCTGCATATTATAGAGCCAATTTGGTAAATTATGCAGCTATAATTGTGTGGGTGTGTTGGTATGGATGTCAGAGTGTGGTTTGTATATGCGTAACAAAAAAAATTGTGTGTGCACTTGTAATATTTGAGAGAGAAAAACTCTACTGCAAATCCCAAATCCAACCACTGTGTTAAGCTTTGCTGGCATCTAATGGGGAAAATTTGGCACTGCACCCAAACAAACTTACTGAAAGCTAATTTTTTGAGATATCAACCTCAAATTTGGAACACAACTTGTTTAGAGTCATGGCTTTGATTTTCTAGCAGTTTTAGAGTTCAACATGTTTCATAAAATGTATATTTAATATGCAATGTTCATAAATCATTTTCATAAACCTCAACAACTTTTTATTTTCTTTCACGTTTTAAACTTTTTTTTACTTCAACAATACTCTTCCAAGGGTCTTCTTTAAAATGAGACCAAACTTAAGTCTGTGCTCCCAAGATTCAATTAATGACCATTTTTTGACATGGACCTATGTGTAACTTTTTTTAACTGATGCACAAGGGTTAATTATTTATTTATTTTTTTACATTTTTGTACAATCATTTCACAATTTTTTATCCAAGATCAACAATGTATATGCCAATGTAATGGTCAAACAATAATGGACCCCTGCAGTAACGCCACAGACCACATTAAAGACCCCTGCTCTTTAAAAACCTCACAACATTCACGAGTGGAAGGACAGCTTCTCCTTACCCATCAGGATGAAATTCCTCTGGATAAAGCTCCTTAAAGCCACTGTGGCCCCACCTGAGGAGACAGAACAGAGCTTTGTGATCACAGGAAATGCCTCAATGTTGAAATGTTTCAAACATACAAAACAATTAAAACACCACGAGAACAAAACCAAGCACCAACACCTGTCAGGATCATTGGATTCAAACTCGTATAGTTTTCGCGTCCAGTATCGTGCCTCCCGCTCATCTCTCTCGGACATCACATCTTTCCTGTCTCCAAGCCGATCACGCATGGACCCCTCAGAGTCGTCCAAATGGCGGTCACAGTGCATGCGGCCCCTAAGTGAGAATTACACGTCACTAAAGAGAAAAAGACATTAGAAGCAATAAACAAAGGTAATGTCGCCTGTCATCATCACCTGTGCTTTGGGAAATGAGTGGAAGTGGCTTGTCGTTCAAGATCCCTCAATTTCCACATCTCAGACTCCTCTTGAATCTGCAGTTAGAAGTTTAATCATTCCATGATTAATTTCATGATAGATTTCAGCTGACATAAATCTGAAATAAAGATGGTTCATAAAAGATCACACCTTGTTATGGGCATCTGTGTGTCTGATGACATTTCGGAGCAGCACTTTACCCATAGAGACCTTCGCCATGATATCAAACCTTCAAACATACCACAGCAAAGATTAATGTTTCAAAAGCTCCATATATACAAGCTACATAACTATGATTAGCAACATGACTGTGTCTGTTAGGCCAAGCAAACAATATTTATAGGAAGCTTATTGGTTTTCACTTTTTTTCTAAATCCAAAAGGCAAGCAAATGAGCTGGATATGAAAAAAATAAGTCATTAAATGTCAAAATAAACATTACACTTGTCATGTTTTGTCCTAAAAACAGTGTGGCAGCAGCTCTATTGACATTAGTTCACTAATTGGCGATGTTTTCCTACTAGCTAACACAACCGTTCAGTTAAATTACAGGCTTATTTAGTTAAAGTACAATCATAAAACCGAAAGATAACTGTCAAGATTAAGTAACATAATGTTTCAAAACAAAGTAAGAGGTGAACTGACCTTTCTATTAATAAATAAATTTGAATTGTAGTGAGAGACGTGAACGTGGCATCAAAAACAAGTAGATCACTTCCTGCACTGCCTACGCACGTGAGTTGTTTCAAAATACAAGTCCTGAATAAGTGTCTTTCATACTAAAAGTCGTAATTATACTCATTCATCTAAATATGAAAACTGGGGTTAGGGTTAGTCATCTGAAATTCACCTGAAATTGATTTAAGGTTTAAAAAATCTTGTATATGTATGGTTTTTTTACAAAATGTTTTTAACATTAGCGTTCATCTAAAAAATAATGACACGCATTAGCAAAACATTATAGAAATTCTCAATTTCATTTGATTTGTAGTTTTTAGCTACATGTTTCGTGTCACAATTGCATCAGCAATACCCAGGATGGTGAAATGCATCACTCCACATCCTTATCCAGTGGAAACTGCATTTTAGGAAGGCCATAAAATAGAAAGAAATAAAACTTGAACTGAAAGTAATGTTTAAGTAAAACATAAAGATTTTGATTACACTGGAATCCCCCAAACCGTCTTATAAACCTGTTGTTTTTTTTAATACTTTTCCCTTTGACACTACTTCCTTGAGACAAAGAGAAAGAGAATTTAACTTCTCAGCAAACACACCTATATTCATGATTTAATTAAATGAACCTTACTAACGAAATTAACTGACAGATAGATATGTACTCCTTGTAATATCTATGAAGTGTGAGCATCCAGGATTTGATATGAGAATTTGTAATATCTATTAAGTTTAAAACAAATACAAAAAACAATGTGAAAGTCCTTTCAAAGTGTAAACAAGAAAGTAAAACAATTTATGCCTTGACAAGAAATGCAAATTGAAAGAAAGAAATGTTGACTAGCTGTCCTAAAATACTAGAGAAACACTTTCTCTTTTGCCGTTTTAAAATATACTATATACACACAGACCAGCCACAACATTAAAACCACCTGCCTAATATTGTGTAGTTCCCCCTCATGCTACCAAAACAGGCATGGACTCCATAAGACCTCTGAACGTGTCTTGTGGTATATCTGGCAACAAGACATCCTTTAAGTCCTGTAAGTTGCAAGGTGGGGCCTCCATGGATCGGATTCGTTGGTCCAGAACATCAAATAGATGCTCAAATGAGATTGAGATCTGGGGAATGGGGAATGGGAGGCCAATGCAACCCCTTGAACTTGTTGTCGTGTTCATCAAACCATTCCTGAACAATTTTTGCAGTGTGGCAGGGTGCATTATGCATTCATTGCCATGAAGTGGTCTGCAACAATCTATAGGTGGTACATGCCAAAGTAACATCCACATGAATGCCAGGACCCATGGTTTCCCAGCAGAACATTGCCCAGAGCATCACACTGCCTCTGCCGGCCTGCCTTCTTCCCATAGTGCATCCTGCTGCCATCTCTTCCTCAGGTAAATGACACACACGCACCCAGCCATCCACCTGATCTAAAAGAAAATGTGATTTGTCATACCAGGCGATGTTCTTCCATTGCTCCATGGTCCAGTTCTGATGCTCACGTGCCTATTGTAGGTGCAGCAAACTGTGATGCGCTGTGTTCTGACACCTTTCTATCATGGGCTACATTACCTCTTCTGTGTGGTTGGACCAGACCAGATGGGCTAGCCTTTGGTCCCTTTGTGCGTCAATGAGCCTTGGATCCCCATGACTTTGGCGCCGGTTCACCGGTTGTTCTTCCTTACTCCACTTTTGGTATAGGTAACCACTGGATACCGGAACACCCGACAAGACTTGCCGTTTTGGAGATGCTCTGACCCGTCGTCTAGCCATTTTGCTGGCCTATTTTTCCTGCTTGTATAATATATCCCACCCCCGACGCTATTGTAACGACATAATCAATGTTATTCACTTCACCCTCACCTTCATGTATTGGTTTTGACCGTCTCTGACAATCTTTTGGTTATGGCAACACATTGAAATGCCTACATATTAAAGAATAACATTATGACTGTTTGTTCTTACACTTGCTGAGTGAGAACAAACATATTGTTGAAAGTTAACATGTATCAATCTGAGTGAAACATGCATCTAAATGGTCGACTAAATTTGAATGGTTATGCTTCACATCACTTTCTAATTAAACACCACTAGTTTTGTCTAATAATAAGGTAACATGCAAAAATCAAATCTTTTAATGAACTTATTTTCAGAATAATCCACGAATACGTGGAAAAATAAGACGATATGAATAATAATGGAATAAATTAAAAGAATTGAAAGATTATTAAGTATGTGTAGAAAATGTGTAGAAAGGTGAGCGGTCATCTATAAATGACTAATTTTGAAACCTATAAATACCTGCATTATCAGTATACGACATCATGATATCATGCTAGCTTATAAAGATACTGTGCATTTTTTCAAGATATAGACAGATAGAAACAGGATGTTTATCTGCAGGATAGTGCAAGCACAGGATATGTGGTTCTCACACTTATGCTTGGTAAGTGTCTGCTAAATGAAATCCGTTCATGAGAAAATGTTATAAGACCACAAAAGCACATTCAGTGTCTGGGTGTTTATTGAGTGCTCAATGAAATAGAATATGATTACTGATAGCCAGCAGATGTGGATCTTCTCTTAAAAGTAGATGCACACAACAATTATGCCTACAATATTGTGAAGAAACAATAAGCCTAGATTTTAATATTAAATGGTGTAAGATATAGAAAAAAACAAAGATGGAGAAAGACTCATATGCAGTGTTTATTTTTTTTGATGGCAAGATGACAAAAATGTTTGATGTGAGGGGAGTGTATGTACAAACCCGATTCCAAAAAAGTTGGGACACTGTATGCAATAATTTACAAATCTCATAAACTTATATTTTATTCACAATAGAATATAGATAACATATCAAATGTTGAAAGTGAGACATTTTGAAATGTCATGCCAAATATTGGCTCATTTTGGATTTCATGAGAGCTACACATTCCAAAAAAGTTGGGACAGGTAGCAATAAGAGGCCGGAAAAGTTAAACATACATATAAGGAACAGCTGGAGGACCAATTTGCAACTTATTAGGTCAATTGGCAACATGATTGGGTATAAAAAGAGCCTCTCAGAGTGGCAGTGTCTCTCAGAAGTCAAGATGGGCAGAGGATCACCAATTCCCCCAATGCTGCGGCGAAAAATAGTGGAGCAATATCAGAAAGGAGTTTCTCAGAGAAAAATTGCAAAGAGTTTGAAGTTATCATCATCTACAGTGCATAATATCATCCAAAGATTCAGAGAATCTGGAACAATCTCTGTGCGTAAGGGTCAAGGCCGGAAAACCATACTGGATGCCTGTGATCTTCGGGCCCTTAGACGGCACTGCATCACATACAGGAATGCTACTGTAATGGAAATCACAACATGGGCTCAGGAATACTTCCAGAAAACATTGTCGGTGAACACAATCCACCGTGCCATTCGCCGTTGCCGGCTAAAACTCTATAGGTCAAAAAAGAAGCCATATCTGAACATGATCCAGAAGCGCAGGCGTTTTCTCTGGGCCAAGGCTCATTTAAAATGGACTGTGGCAAAGTGGAAAACTGTTCTGTGGTCAGACGAATCAAAATTTTGAAGTTCTTTTTGGAAAGCTGGGACGCCATGTCATCCGGACTAAAGAGGACAAGGACAACCCAAGTTGTCATCAGCGCTCAGTTCAGAAGCCTGCATCTCTGATGGTATGGGGTTGCATGAGTGCGTGTGGCATGGGCAGCTTACACATCTGGAAAGGCACCATCAATGCTGAAAGATATATCCAAGTTCTAGAACAACATATGCTCCCATCCAGACGTCATCTCTTTCAGGGAAGACCTTGCATTTTCCAACATGACAATGCCAGACCACATACTGCATCAATTACAACATCATGGCTGCGTAGAAGGATCCGGGTACTGAAATGGCCAGCCTGCAGTCCAGATCTTTCACCCATAGAAAACATTTGGCGCATCATAAAGAGGAAGATGCGACAAAGAAGACCTAAGACAGTTGAGCAACTAGAAGCCTGTATTAGACAAGAATGGGACAACATTCCTATTCCTAAACTTGAGCAACTTGTCTCCTCAGTCCCCAGACGTTTGCAGACTGTTATAAAAAGAGGGGATGCCACACAGTGGTAAACATGGCCTTGTCCCAACTTTT
Source organism: Coreius guichenoti (assembly GCA_039654105.1). Taxonomy (NCBI): domain Eukaryota; kingdom Metazoa; phylum Chordata; class Actinopteri; order Cypriniformes; family Gobionidae; genus Coreius; species Coreius guichenoti. The sequence continues at coordinate 27,164,291 of CM077174.1, forward strand.
TTGAGATGTGTTGATGCCATGAAATTTAAAATCAACTTATTTTTCCCTTAAAATGATACATTTTCTCAGTTTAAACATTTGATATGTCATCTATGTTGTATTTTGAATAAAATATTGAAATTTGAAACTTCCACATCATTGCATTCTGTTTTTATTCACAATTTGTACAGTGTCCCAACTTTTTTGGAATCGGGTTTGTAAAAATTGTATCTCCAAACAGGTAAACTAAACACATAGCCTATACAGAACAATTCTCTTTGCTGATGATGAAATAAAAAGAATAGCTCGGACAGAGAGCAAACACACACAACCAAACAAAAGTGAGTGTTATATGCCTATAGCGTGCATATAGATGGTAGATAGACGTCATGTGAAATGTGTTATGAGAAAAATATAGCTATGCTACACAAACCTCTTCATACAGTTCATCCAAATGATCTTAAACACTAAAATGTTATAGGCTACTATATTGTTAAAATTAAAGTAAGGGATACATAAAGACATAAGGTGTTATCTTTTGTCTGTTTACTGTTGGAAAAGAAAAGTGTTCGAGTGGTTGCTATGGTTAGCCTAGCCTACTTTAGGCAAGCGAGATAGTAGTTCGCGAGTAGGCTATCGTGATTTACCGCTTTGCGGAAAATACGCAATAGGCTACACACCTTGATTCTAGTCCACAATCTTGAAAAGTTTTTAGTTTGTGAAAGAAAAAACGTCCATATCAACCTATACAGGGCTCTCAAGTTTTATCAAAAGTTTGGAGTGAGATTGCATCTTTTAAGGGAGGAGCCACTGAAATATTTGAAGCAGCAGCCCCTCAGCCCCACCCAATTCTCTCAAGTTCTTGCTAGCAGCTCAATTTTACATGTTCATAATTGACCAGCACAAATAAAAAATCGTGCCACTTGTTGACTGAAGTGCCTGTTCTTTGGCCTGATGCCCTTTACTTTTTACATGCCTGTGTGTCACACCGTGATGAGCACATGAGTTCTCCTGTCTGCAGTAGTAGGCTAGGAGCTGGTGGTGCCTATGGTGATGAATGGCCATTTGGTTGACCACTCACTTTTAAAAGTACACCTATAGGTCCACGTAATGCTTTCTTCTTCCCTGTCTTGTTCACCAACTCATCCACTGTCTCCTCTATGGTCTCTTTCTCCCCTACTGTCTCCCTTGCTGTCTTCTCCACCGTCTCTGCCACCACCTCTTCCACTGTCTCCTCCTCTGATCTGGCAAACTTTTTAGGGGGCTGACCCTTTGGTGCCCAGAATTAAATAATACTCTTTTGCTTTTTCCCTGACATCTTTGAAACAGGCAAATGCAATGATTAATGTAGGCCTATGCATTGCCAGGATATAAAACATTACTGAAATGATAGCCAGAGCACTCTGCTTTAAGAGATGTAGTCTTAACATAGCTGAAAAGAGTGTTAATACAGCAGAATTTGAAATAAAATAATGAAATACATCTCTAGTACTTTCCTTAGTTTCAGGTAGCCAAAGCTAAGCTAAAGCTTCTGGTTGCAAAAGCAGCTGGAGAGTTTTTGACTGCATCAATAATAATTGGGGGGTTGAAGTGTGAAAAATGGTCTTTTGTGGTATCATCCACATGCAAAGTGGTTAACAACTGCATGTATTTTATATTATTTAAGCACATAAACATCAGTTTGACAATTATACTTAAAGAACTTTACTTAAAGTGTTCTTATACTGAAAATGTTAATTTCCTGTCATCTGCCAGGTTTTTCCTAATATCTGTCATAATCAGCAGAACACATTTCACACATGGGGAAAAAACCAATAGTTTAGTCAGTAATTCAAGGTCTTGATTCTAACTTGTACTTGGCCTTATGAAAAAGTAACAGTTCTTGTAGCCTAATTGTTTAACTGTTGTTATAATGTATATAATTACAGGCAGATCACTGATAGCTCCTCATTACCATGCTAAGGACAATGTTAACTTTTTTTATCTATAGCTTTTGTTATGAAAAATAGCATCCTACACACAGAAACTATAGCCACAACATGCCACAGTTGTAATATAAATCTTTAGTGAAAAATCTATTCCCTTAACAGATAATCTATTATAAATTCTACAACAAGTTAGTCAGCATTTACCACAATAAATACAAAAGAACGTGATAAATTCTAGTAAAGGTGGTCATGAGTAGGCTAGTTTAAAACGCTTTTTATGTTGGTGCAGGTTGATAGGAACGGCTCGCACAAATCTTATCACACTTTTGGAGCGCGCTGGTGACCGCGCGCAGAGTTTACTTGATTCGCGCGCCAAACCAGGCTTCAGTCATGTTGCGCAGATAATTGGGGAACTTGATGCTTATTATTACGATGTATAATTAATTAGGCTATAATTGCCTGATTCATGTTTCCATTAACCATGGTATAAATATTGAGGGTTGTACTTGTTTGTTTTGGTTATTAATTTTATATTAATTGTACATGTCATTGTACAATTGTCCATTAATTGTATATAGCGGGACATGTTATCCCTTCTCAGGGTGAGAAATACAAGGTGTGGCGTGTGAACTGGTTGAAATGCTTGTGTCTCGCGGTGAATGTGTGAAACTTGAGAACCCTGCCTATAATTCCTATATAATGAGCATTGAGCACCCTGATGAAGGCTAATTTAGTATTCTGCAGAGTTAAGAAAGAAGAAACGGGGTTTTGGTGACATACACATGCTAGACGTGCGGTCAAAAGCATCACGATGCAGACTAAACTTTACATGTTCATACAGTCAGGCTCCAGCTTTGATGCTATAGTCATGTGATATAATGGAAAAGGAGAATTTAAATAGATTAGATATCACAAAGACCATGATTAGCCTTTTGATCTTACACAAGAAACAGAGGGATGAGGTTAAAAGGAACAAAAGAACATTCATTGTCAGGGTGTTTATTGAGTGCTCAGTGAATATGATGACTGACAGCCAGCAGTTGTGGATCGTTGAAGCGGATGCACACAACAATTAGGCACAACACAACAATATAGTGTAAGATATAACCGAAAAGGAGAATTTGAGGGATGAGGTTATAAGGAATAAATATGCTGTATAGGAGCAAAAAAAAAAAAAAAAATTCCGCCTGGCTACCATGTATTCACATTAAAAAGTCCTATGATGAAGATTAAGATGTGGCTTTTTTTCTTAGAATACATCAATCATATGAGTGACAACCTCGGAAACTTTGTGGCTTAATGGATCACCATCATATGCATTCTTTCGTTTTCTGGTGTAACTATAAACCCAGACTCTGGGCAGACCGGTCAGAGCGAGTGACTGGATCTTTGGTAAGTGATGCATTATCTATTTGCCTATAATAGATACGATTTTGAAAGGTCTTTAAGACGCAGAAACGAGTAGCTAAATTTGAACAAGAGTGAATGCTTGCACTGACAGCCAGAAGGATAAACTCATAAATGAGTGGTTAGAAATGATTGATTCTGGCGAAAATTAGGTATGTTAATGAATACTAAAGCTCACTAATCTAATTTGTTCAGTGTGGTTGAATCTTGAGTCTGTGTGGGAAAATATTTCTTGCAGAATAGAGGAGCCCACACATGATCGTTATCCTGAGAGAGACTTTAGACACATTTATAGATGGAATAGACTGTCCAGACACTTTATCCGTCTTCTCCGTCTCTTCAGTCAATTCAACTTTAGCAATTAGGCTACTACACTCTTAGATATAGCGGTTAAGTAAAGCACTGGACCACTTTGAACCATTTTTTTTCCATTATGAAGGTGAGTCAGTTTTTTCAAGCGCACTGTGTTGCTTGAATTAGTTGAATTGTTGCTTGCACTGCTTGAATTAGTAGGCTATGTACTTTAGCCTATATTGTTTATATATTGATATATCAGTTTTAACCAAACCATTTATTATGCTCCCCAAATTTCTCCATAATTTACCCAACTGTTTCTGTTCTTCCATAGGTTTCATTTTCCACTTTACGCAAGGGAAGGTGCACGAGGCGCTCCGGCTTCTGGCGCGCTCAGTTCAAAATGTTTAAAAACTTTACCCTGTGTAAATACTGTAAGTAGGCTACTGGAGGGACTGACATATCATTTTGACTTGTTAAAACTTTGTCTGAATCAAATGCGGAGGCATAAATGCTCGGTCAAATGAGTGAAATTAGCGAGAGGTCCTATACGAAAATTAACCATGTTTTTTAATAGCTAGCCAATAGTAAAAGTGTAGTAACCATGTTTTTTTTGTTGTTTTTTTGGGCGGATTTATTACCATTTGTGTAACTTCAGCTTTACTACTGCAAGAAATACCATGGTTAAACTATGGTTAGTGTAGAAAAACCACGGTTAATTTGTGTTTACCATGTTTTAACTAGTAGCCTATAGGCATAGCCTATTATGGTTTTTAGTTTTATTAGTAGTAAAACCAATTGTTGTAAGGGGTGTCATAGCCTATGTCTTTCTCATTCAAAAGAAAGTAAACCGAAACCACCGTCATGTGTGGGGAAATCTCCCTGCATTGAGTAAATGGGAAAATAGGATCGTTTTGCTGGAAATTGAAAACAGAACTCTGGCTACTGGATATTTTTTAGCTTAGACAGCACTTTTGAAGCATCTTCTGCTGCTGTTCCGTTTTCTGACTACTTATCCAAAACTAATTTTGGACAAATTAGTAGGCCTATGTTTAATGTTGAAACTATATAGCAGCAAACTTAGAAGAATAAACCAACCATAATGTAATTTTCTCACAACTTTTGAGAAGCTTAAAACTTCCCTCAAACTTCTGTTTTCTTCAGTATCTGCAGTGGTGGCACTGATCTTGGTTTTCGCCTACCATGCTGTTGAAACCACGGATGATCCTCTTTTCAAATGCTTACAAGACCCTGATTATGATTACCTTCTGAAGATAACGGAGCAGGGTCTTCCTCCGACGAAGACCCCTCAACATGTGATAGTTGTTGGAGCAGGCGCTGCAGGACTCACTGCGGCCAAGTTTCTGGAGGATGCAGGACATAAGGTATAGTAACACTATGGGCAACAAAAAGGAAAAAAAATCAATGTGGAGCAAATATTGATAATTAGAAATAATTGGATATGTTAAAGAAGATCAATGTAATGTATTTTCCCCTTTCCTGCTAAATGACAGGAATAAAACTGTTATCTTTAAATATTGCCGGCCAAGTGTACACACACGTCCTGACCACTTCCACATGAGATTTATGACGTGAGCAAACATAGTAACTTAAGAAAATGTTGCTATGCACGGGATTTTATTCAAGAACATTTTTGTTGTAGAATCCCCTCTAATTTCTATTTTATATAAGTCATTATAATAATATGTCAAATATTATATTGCCTTTTAACTTTAACTTTTCTATTTGTCTATTGCTTATGCATAATCTTTTTTCTCTGCTCTTATAGGTGACAATTGTTGAGGCAAGTCACCGTATAGGTGGAAGAATTCTAACATATAGGGACAAAAAAGAGGGCTGGTTTGCAGAACTCGGTGCCATGAGGATCCCAAGTTTCCACAGGTAAGTTAACCCCTTAACTGTCGGTGGAACGCTTGGCGCTCTTTTTTGTTGTTGTCTTTTTCCCCCATCACATATTGTAGTAATCATCATAAATCAGATATCATTTGAAAGCTTAAAAACCTCAAGATTCATCCTGTGAAAACCATTTAGAAATCGGACATTGTGGTTCCATGGAAATGGTACTTTAACATTTTTAGCGGTCTCCTCCCCCCTTAGTGGGCGGTGTCAAGTGTCATATTACAAAATGTATTATGATATTTTATAATCAAAACTTTTTATAATCTTGACAAAATGCATATCGTCTGAAAGGTCTGAGTCTCAAGATTATTATTATTTTGCGATAGAAGAAATATTGCAAAAGAAATGTATACATTTGTGACAGGAAAATGCATAAAAAGGTTTGGGTCTCATCCGGTGTCTGTTTTTGGTATAACACCTAAATAAAATCTCACAGGAACCTCATTATTTTTATATCAACTTCAAATTTGGAACATAAATTATTTAGACATATGGCTTTAATTTTATAGCAATTTCAGAGTAAAACATATTATGTAAAATATTTATTTTATATACAATAATTTTTCTTTACAGTAAACTTCAACTTCTAATTCAACTTCTATTTTTTTTTTATATATATATAACTTTTTCATACTTTAATTTTTAAATTATTTTATTGAGACCAACCTTAGGTCTGTATTCCAAAGCGTTCATTAATTACAACAATTTAAGTTCGGATAGTGCATTTTCACGTGTATGTTCAAAAAGGGGAGGGGACAGTTATTTTTAATGTCTATCCATGAGAGTAAAGATAAAAGTGCAGAGATTGAAACTGAGGTAATCAAAAACTGATACTCAAGTGACAATGACCCCTGGTGGTCAGAAGGTGGAACTGCAGATCATAACTTGATCAACCTGTTTATTGATATCATTTTACTTTTAAGGATTCTCTTGAATTTAGCAAAAAAGCTGGGCCTGAAGGACCCTGGAAAGTTTGTACAGGAAGACGAAAACACTTACTATTTAATAAACGGATTTCGTTATAAAACCTACACCGTACGACAGAACCCAGACATTCTGAACTATCCCGTATATGACTGGGAAAAGGGGAAAAATGCCAGTCAACTGTTCAACATAGCATTGGGCAAGGTGAGTGAAGAAACATTCTGTTTATTCAAAAACACATTAATTTGTCCAAAGTCAGAATAATGTTATGCTGTTACAACCATTGAGACTTTTCCCCCTATTTTGCTTTGCTTGTTTATTTTTTTTCCGCTTCTTTATTAGTTAAGAGATGATCTGCAAAAAATGGGCTGTGAGAAGATGTTGTACACATATGATTCATACTCAGTTAAGGTAACATCTGTAATTTGCATTCACAATTTGCTTTGAAATTCTTTGAAGTCCAGATATGAGTAATAATGGCAAAATGTCTCTAAATCTTATCGGCAACAGGAGTATTTAGTGAACGTGGGAAATTTGAGCAGAGGAGCTTTGCGGATGATTGGTGATGTCCTGAATGAGAACAGTTTTTACTACACAGCCGTCACTGAAATGCTCTACATCCAGTCTGATGTAAATGACGATGAAACGTAAGATATTATGGTTACCCCAAACTAATGCTCACCAAGGCTGCATTTATTTGATCAAAAATAGGTAGCACTTTATTTTGATGGTCCCCTTTAGACATTCTCTTGACTATAAGTAACACTGCAGCTACATGTCTACTAACTCTTGTTAGAGTATTAGTAGACTGTTACGAGTAGGGTTTGGGTTAGTAGAATGTATTTGTACTTGTATTTGTACATGTACTTGTAAAGTTAGAATGTCTGTTGAGGGACCATCACAATAAAGTGTCAGCATATATTAAAGGGTTAGTTCACCCAAAAATTAAAAAAATTCTGTCATTAATTACTCACCCTCATGTCGTTCCAAACCCGTAAGACCTTCGTTCATCTTCATTAAAAACATAGATAAAATAGTCCTTGTGACTCCAGTGGTTCAACCTTAATGTTATGAAGCGATGAGAATACTTTTTGTGCGCAAAACCCCCCAAAAATAACAACTTTATTCAACAATTTCTCCTCTGTGTTTGTCTCTGACGCTTTTCACATGTAAGCACACAGTGCAGCGCTTCCGGGTTTTACGCCAGAACGCCGGCTCTGTATTGGCCAACACTTTTCACATGAGCACCACGACGCATGCGTGTGATGCTGACACAGGAGCTGGCCAATACTGAGCTGGCGTTCTGACATAGAACCTGGAAGCGCTGCACTGTTTACAATGTGAAAAGTGTCAGAGACTGACATAGACGAGAAGAAATTGTTGAATAAAGTCGTTATTTTTATGGGGTTTTGCACACAAAAAGTATTCTCGTCGCTTCATAACATTAAGGTTGAACCACTGGAGTCACACGGGCTATTTTAACGATGTCTTTACTACACTAAAAAATGCTGGGTTGTTTCAACCCAAATTTGGGTCAAATATGGACAAACCCAGATGTTGGGTTAGTCCATATTTGACCCAAATTTGGGTTGAAACAACGCAGCATTTTTTAGAGTGTACCTTTCTGGGCCTTGAAAGTGGTAATAACGTTGCAGTCTATGGAGGGGTCAGAAAGCTCTCAGATTTCATCAAAAATATCTTCATTTGTGTTCCGAAGATGAACGAAGGTCTTATGAAAGAATTTTCATTTAATTTAACCCTTTAAGCAGACAGTCTACTAATACTAATTATTCTACTAACCCTAACCCTACTCGTAACAGTCTACTAATACTCTAATGAGAGTTAGTTGGCATGTAGGTGCAACGTTACTAATAGTCAACAGAATGTCTAAAAGGGACCATCAAAAAAAAGTGTTACCTACAAATACAGTAAAACAGTAATATTGTTAAATATTACAATTTAAAATAACTGTTTTCTATTTGAATATATTTTAAAATGTTTTTCAGCAACCATTACTCCAGTCTTCAGTGTCACATGATCCTTCAGAAATCATTCTAATATGATTATTTGCTGATTAAGAAACATTTCTTATATCAATGCTGAAAACAGTTCAAATGTTCAAATTGTTATTTTTGTGGAAACCATGATACATTTTTTCAGGATTCTTTGATAAATAAAAAAACCCAAAAGAACAGCATTCATGTGAAATAGAAATCTTTTGTAACATTATAAAAGTCTTTACTGTCACTTTTAATAAATGTTATGCATCCAGTTATCAGTTAAAATATTAAAAGATGTAAAACATATAAATGCTCTTTTTCAGGTATTCTGAATTTAAAGGTGGCTTTGAAACGTTCTCAGATGCATTCTACTCTGTGCTAAATGCCACGGTCTTTCTGCACTCAAAAGTCCAGGCCATCAGCCGAACGCAGGACAACGTGACAGTTTCATTCGAAGACTCGCGTAACCGCGGCACCATGACCAACATTACTGCCGATTATGTCTTGGTGACGGCCACAGCCAAAGCAACACTCCTCATTGACTTCAACCCTCCTCTGTCTGCCGAAAAGATGGAAGCGCTGCGGTCAGTGCACTATTCCATCTCCACAAAAGTAGTGCTAAGTTTCAGCAAAAAGTTCTGGAAGAATGACGGCATCAATGGAGGGAAAAGCATCACAGATCTGCCATCACGGTTCATCCACTACCCCAGTCATGACTTCCCCGGGATATCAGGCGGGGCTGTGTTAGCTTCTTACACCTCCTCTGATGATGCTGCACTCCTACAGACTTTAAAAGATGAGGAGTTGAAGGCTCTGGTATTAAATGACCTGGTGAAGATCCACGGAGAACACATCCGCCAGCTCTACACCGGGGGTGTTGTGAAAAAGTGGGGACTAGATCCTTACAGCCACGGTGCCTTTGCAATCTTCACTCCATTTCAGATGAGAGACTATAATGTGCCTCTAGTCCAGAATGAGGGGAGGATTCACTTTGCAGGAGAGCACACAGCCAGACCTCATGGCTGGATCGAGACGGCCATTAAATCTGCTCTGCGAGCTTCAGATAAAATAAATAACAATGTAAAGTAGGAAACAAAACATGATGGTATGTCTAATGATAGATTGAAGACATTTTGAAAACTAAAGTTGCATAATTTCAATTGTAACCCTCTTGTTCTCTGTCTTTACCAGGTTCTGACACTCAAAATATGACTTGAAACGATATATATCATGTCACTTTGCACTTCCACTGACATGAAATCATTTGTAAAATGTCAATTATATATATATATATATATATATATATATATATATATATATATATATATATATATATATATTTACTCTTGTGGAGTAAATTAGTAAATTTAGTTGAGGGATGTGGCTGGAAGTTTGTAGGAATTTGATTTTTAATGAAATTCTGTGTAAAATAGTGATAATTTATGCAATAATCATGACACTCAATACAATGTAACATTATCATACATTAACCATTAAACTGAATTATTTAGCTAACTGTCAAAATATGATGCAACAATGCACCTACGCAAAAGCGTAGACTGAAATGTTATTTTTCTTATTGAATATTCTGGTACTTTATTTTTATGATTATTTTATTATTAACAGTATTAATATATATATAAATATACATACATTTACAAATTGAGTGAATGCATTAATAAATGTTAAAATGTGTTATATAGATTAATAAAATACTGTATTGTCAAAAAGTATTTTGTCTTTTTATTCAGACACAGATATGCACATTTTGATTAGCCAGCTTAATTTTTCACATTAGGCATAGGGATGATGTGAGTTATAATACATCTCTGATCTGTTTTATCAGAGGCCTTTAGGCCTACCTTAATTATTATTTTTGGAACAGGCTAAACAGACAGCCTAACTGATGCTAACATGTGGTTTTGTAATCTGGCTTAAAAATGATATCAAATTAACCTATACTTGACAAAGAGAAGATCTGCCAACAGTTACAAAGTTTGTGTATTATTCTCTTTACACATTTTTATATTACACAAAAATAATTGACATATTTAAAAAATTTACACATTTGTCTACAAAACCTCTGAATTTATATATTTTTCCTCACCAAGACATGCAAATGAAACAAATTCTTTAGGCAACATAATTACCTGAAAATGTATATGTTTTTTTGTGTTGTTTTAATTTTGAAATTCATTGCATATTAAAATGGATGTTGTAATTGAAATGAAAATTGAAAACATCTTTTAGTCTTACCCCACTTGAAATGAAAATGAAAATGAAAATGAAACTAATGGCCTAAAAACAAGATGACTGTGTGTTTTTTTTTTAGTGAGCAATCAGCTTGGTAAAATTTAAGGTACACCTAAATAAATAAATACACCTTTTTGTCTGTGACCAGTGTTTACTGAGCTTGATGACTGATGAAAATAAGTCGGAAAGATTATTGATAACTATTAAAAAGAACAGCTGAACATCAGTTCACAAATAAAATATATTGTTTAAATTGCTTTATTATTATTATTATTTTAATAAATGTTATAATAATGTAAAAAAGATTTATGATTTTAATAAATTCTATGCAAATAAATATTTTATATTTTTACATTACTATTTAATAAATAGTAATGTAACAAAATAGAATTGTATTTGCTTTTTTTTTGCTTTAAATGTTCATTTAACCAGGAAAATGTGACAACAATAAGTATATATGATATAATGATATATCTAAGTATTTTTAAATAAATTGCATTGTTTATTTAGCTCATGCATGAAATGGTTAATTTCATCACAACGGTCACTAGCAGCGTTAGTATATCCGGGTGATTCCAGTGACCTTGGATTGGTTGTGAGAATCATGGCGGCTCTTGTCAGGTTAAGTTCTGTTTGCCACAGAGGTGTCAGCCGTAAGTTTGTGTTTTTCAGGTTTTTGTTCTCGTCACCTCACCCTGTATCACAATAGTTTAGCTTCGAGGTCTAATATAAAAGAAATGATTGCTTCATTCATTGACGTTTCATGTTTATTGCAGCACGCGTACTCGTAGTTTATGGCTAGCATGCTAACTTAACCCTGCCTGATGTATTTCAGCTTTGTCTCTCTTCTACTTTTCTAAATTGAACAGTTAACTTCATATTTATGTAAAGTAGTTCGTAATAACGAACACAGTAAGACCGAGACTCGTAGATGACATGGGATTTATTAGCGGATAATAATGGGGAGTAGTCATGACTCATGTTCCTGTATTAATCTAATTATTAGTTACACATGCCGTCAAGGCTGTAAATAAAAGTCATATTCTCATAATTTATCCATTTATGTAGGATGTTTTAAAATGAATTGTCAAATTAAAACATTGTATAACATCAGCAATGACTTTCTTCGTTCCAGATGAACATCAATGTCTTGCATATATTGCTTAATGTTTAATTCTGAATAAATTTTTCCTTTGAATCATGTATTGTATTCTCTTTCTTTTATTATTGTCTCTTTCCACAGCTCTGTTATTTCGCTCTTCCTCCCTCATCAGACCTTTGGCCATACAGAAGAAGGATCATGATAGTTCATACTTGATATCAGCAAAGATACATGCTACCCCTTCCAACTATGGTTAGTGATTTGTATCCTATGTTTGCTTTTGTAGCATTGTAAATCAAGACAGATGTTATTTGTCTTTTCCTTCCATTTTATTAGCCTAATATATTGTTGATGGTACTGTCAGACTGGACTAGAGCCTTTTTATTGTGTCTTAATGCATGTGTTTTAACATTTCTGAAGTATAAATCTTGTTTCATTAGTCAAGTAATTACTTGCAACACAAGATAAAGGCTGAATGAGGATATTGCTGATCACCTGTCAGGTTTTTTTTCCTGAGGAAGTGGCAAATAAGATCACGGGTAAAGCCAGAATGGTTGAGAATGAAAACATTCAGAGCTATAGACTAAACATGATAAAGTTCAAACATTCACAGTGTCGTCTTCAGTGTTTTATTTCCATCTGTTGGGATACATGATGAATTAACGAATGCAATAACTATGTGATGGCTTCAGAATTAGACTGTAGAGAGAATGAATATGTTGATGAAGATACTCTCCCTTGAAGAAGCAGTTGTTGATCTGTCACTGTTTTTTTTTTTTATAGCGGGCTCTGTGTCCAAAGCTGCTTCTTTGCACTGGACTGGAGAGCGGATCCTGAGCATAGCCCTTCTAGGAATGGCACCCGTTGCGTATTATTTCCCCGGCCCTGCTGTTGACTACTCTTTAGCAGCTGCCCTTACTCTACATGGTCACTGGTAACAGAATTTTTGTTTTGTTATTATTGCTTGACACAAAATGAAGGTGTCTACTTTGCTCTGCAAAGCCAAGTCATGGGGTGGCTGTAATACCCTTCATGCAAGGATTTAACCGCCCTGTGGACGAGCACTCAGAGGGCCACACTTTTAGCTAAGTTGTTAGTTACATTGGGGGCACATACGTACTATATATATATATATACATTTTTTTTAATGTATTGCAGTCACGTGTAAATGTGGTAAAGTACTACCTGTAACAGCTTTGCTTTTAAGCATGTTTGAGTCTGGATCTAGAGAGTTTAGCAGAATTTTGTCTGTTTTTATGCATCAGGGTACTCCGATGTCACCCACCTGTACTTTTAATAAGCATCACATTGTCATGTTTTAGCCCACGTTATATTTCAATAATTTTCAGTTAAAATCAAAAAGATCAATTAAACGTTAATACAGCAGAATAATATATCTACAAATACCACATGTTGTATTCTGTGGATTGTAAAATCTCAGACATTTCTTTTGGCTTTGAATTTAATGGATGATTTTAGTACTACTTGTCCTGTTGTGCTTTAAAGGCACAATATGTAAGATTTTTAGATTAAAATATCCAAAAACCACTAGAACAATGTTATATATTTTGTTGACTTGTGTACTTCCATTATCCCAGATGTTTCCAAGAATGTTTAAATCCAGAGAATTAAACCCAAGTTTAAAACCCTCGATTTCTGGTTTTACTGTGGAAACTATGGAAACACCAAAGACGCTGGCTTTAATATATTATGTGTTTTATTAGACAGGTGAGCAACAGTTTGGATACCTTTAACGTTTTGATTTACCACGAGTAACATGTTTGCGCCATGCCTCAGAGACAACACTATTTTGTCAAGTGGCTAACATAGCATAATCAGAAAGAGCTTTATTTGTAATAACAGCAATAAAGCATTTTCTCCACCATATATTTTAAAATGAATTGCATGCCATTTAACAGCCACCGAGTAAACGCACAGAGTAACGTTATAACAACTTTCGACAAACGTTTTTTTTTTCAACTTTTCGTTATTTTTAGTATGATTGTTTTGCCCAAGTAAAACATGGCATCATCAAGCTACACCTTTGTTATTGTTTTGAATAAGTGACCTCTAGTGGTAAACTTGACATACTGTGCCTTTAACACCTTCTTACAGTGTTTACAGTGACATAATCATTATTTATAGAACAAACTGTATAAAACAACTAATTAGGTTAGGCTAAGTGTACATGTCTCAGATGATTACTGAATGCATTTGAGCTGAAATATCTAAAAGCTCAATTAGTTACATTTAAAGGGATAGTTCACCCAAAAATGAAAATTAGCCCATGATTTACTCACCCTCAAGCCATCCTAGGTGTGTATGACATTCTTCTTTCAGACAAATACAATCAGAGTTATATTAAAATATGTCCTGGCTCTTCCAAGCTATGGCAGTGAATGGCAGCCCAAAATTTGAAGACCAAAAAAGTGCCTCCAACACGGCCAAAAGGCCTTCTGAAGCAAATTGATGGGTTTTGTAAGAAAAATATCCATATTTAACACATTATAAAGTAAAATATCTAGCTTCCGGCAGACCTTAGTATTCAACTTACAAAAAAAGCATAACTGGCACAACGGTGATGTCTGACGTAGCATAAGCATTTTGAACTGCGAGAGGCGTAACACTTTCTTCGTAAGTTGAATCCGGAAGGCGGTCCGGCGGAAGCTAGATAGTTTACTTTATAATGTGTTAAATATGGATATTTTTCTTATAAAAACCCATCGATTCGCTTTAGAAGGCCTTTATTAACCCCCCGGATCCGTTTGGAGTACGTTTATGATGGATGGATGCACTTTTTTGAGCTTCAAATTTTGGGCTGCCATTCACTTCCACTATAAAGCTTGGAAGGGCCAGGACATTTTTTAATATAACTCTGATTGTATTCGTCTGAAAGAAGAATGTCATATACACCTAGGATGGCTTGAGGGTGAGGGTGTCATTTTTGGGTGAACTATCCCTTTAAGGAGAAAAGAATGTGCTGGTTAAGCATTAACACCAGTACACATAATAACTGTCATTGTTTGAAAAGGACAGCATTGCATATTACTGTGTTTTCTCCAGGGGTCTTGGCCAAGTTTTGACAGACTACGTTCATGGAGACCTTAAAATCAAGATGGCTAACGCAGGCCTCTTTGTTCTATCAACCGTCACCTTCGCCGGCCTGTGCTACTTCAACTACCATGACGTGGGGATTTGTAAAGCTGTGGCCCTCTTGTGGAGTAAATGACTGGACTGAGATGAGGGATACGGGTGGTGTGGGATCTGCTTTCGTCATCACAGTTCCAGTTTATTGTATACAGTTGTGACATATGTAAATTCTATGAATATATAATTTTTGACAACATCGTGTCGATTTGCAGGTGTTTTTATTTGTAAATGCTGTCTGTTTATTTAGAACAAGCTCAGCTTTTGCTTAAGATGGAAATCTCTGCATGTCATCGACTCTCTTGTCTGCAAATCGGTGTTTCTAATGCAGCAAAATGAACTAATTGTTGTGGCTATAAGACGGTTGCTGTATTTGAACTTGAACAATCACTACGGTAATATTAAAGTTCAAACACGTTTTTACATGTTTTGGCCGTATTTATTCTGTAATATCTTTTTGTCAGCAAGTATCTGATGCGTCAAAATGTAACATCATGTTTGTGTCAGCACAGCATATGCAGAATTAACCTCACTTTATCTTTAATGACTCCTTATGTAAACAGGAAGTGATTTTAACTTAGATCGTAAGCACATTATATTGTACTGTGGTGCACAGATATTAAACTGATGTTATACACCCATCTTTCTGTTGTAGAGACCCTGACATTTAAGCATGGTATTTGAACATTCACCATCATATTTGAGTCCTCCATTAATAACCACAACATCTGGAGAATTATCACATTAACAGTATTTCAACTTTATATGTTGCATGGCTGTATTTCTGCTCAAATGTGGAATCATTTATGAATGGCAGTTTGCAATTGAATGCTCTGCATTAAAAATAATTTATTTATGCCTTTCATTTTAAATTGCTTAGATGTCCTTAAAACAGGCTTGTGATACTGGTTACAGTAAACTGAACTTGTGTGGGTAATGAAAACCAATCTAAATGATAAAAGTGAGTTTGGCATTTTTCTGACTGATTTTAATGGGAATATATTTTGGACAGATTTTGTAAGCCCTGTTCTTGTAGGTGTCTGAAGCCACTCAGATGTGATTGAGTCTGTCTGATTAAAGTTCTATGGAGTTTTGTGTAATCTGTAAGATTTGATTTTTATGCAGGTTTGAGTGAATTCTTAATTATAAAGGCAGTTTTTGGATTATTTGGTTTTGGAGCCAACAGGATTTCAAATTTCAAAGAATAAATAATTCTCCAGTTTTACAGGTGTAGAGTTTAAGTGTCATTTCAAGGGTCTCTATAAAATGTGCTTTTGATGGTGGGCAGTGGTCACAGGGATCCTTGGGCAAGTCATTGCTACTTTAAAGAAAAACTAAATTATGTTCTAAAAACTAAAACATTCCCCAAAAGCTGAAAAGGTCTATAGTGTTAAGGCTATAAAGTTCAAATCAGGATCACAGTTTTCTGATTAAACAACACTTTTGTTTTAATATATTTTTAACACTAGACGGAGTCAAAGATCGCTTAAACAATAATATATAAGAAAATGTAATGTGGTTTGCAGGTAAAGCATGTAATTAGGCTACATCCATGAAAACATATAACCTTGAATTAGAGCTGTACGATTCTGGATACATTGAGAATCACAATTTTTTTTGTGTGTAAAATGGAGATTGCGATTCTATGAAAGCTTGTTTCCGCCACAGAATAAAAAAGGTAATTGAGACTATTTATCTCACAATTCTGACTTTTTTCTGGTAACACTTTATTTTACAGTGTCCTTGTTATATATGTTACATGTACAGTGGGGAGAACAAGTATTTGATACACTGCCGATTTTGCAGGTTTGCCCACTTACAAAGCATGTAGAAGTGTGTAATTTTTATTATAGGTACTCTTCAACTGTGAGTGACGGAATCTAAAACAAAAATCTTTAAGTAATTAATTTGCATTTTATTGCATGACATAAGTATTTGATACATCAGAAAAGCAGAACTTAATATTTGGTACAGAAACCTTTGTTTGCAATTACAGAGATCATACGTTTCCTGTAGTTCTTGACCAGGTTTGCACACACTGCAGCAGGGATTTTGGCCCACTCCTCCATACAGACCTTCTCCAGATCCTTCAGGTTTCGGGGCTGTCGCTGGGCAATACAGACTTTCAGCTCCCTCCAAAGATTTTCTATTGGGTTCAGGTCTGGAGACTGGCTAGGCCACTCCAGGACCTTGAGATGCTTCTTACGGAGCCACTCCTTAGTTGCCCTGGCTGTGTGTTTCGGGTCGTTGTCATGCTGGAAGACCCAGCCACAACCCATCTTCAATGCTCTTACTGAGGGAAGGAGGTTGTTGGCCAAGATCTCGCAATACATGGCCCCATCCATCCTCCCCTCAATACGGTGGAGTCGTCCTGTCCCCTTTGCAGAAAAGCATCCCCAAAGAATGATGTTTCCACCTCCATGCTTCACGGTTGGGATGGTGTTCTTGGGGTTGTACTCATCCTTCTTCTTCCTCCAAACATGGCGAGTGGAGTTTAGATCAAAAAGCTCTATTTTTGTCTCATCAGACCACATGACCTTCTCCCATTCCTCCTCTGGATCATCCAGATGGTCATTGGCAAACTTCAGACGGGCCTGGACATGCGCTGGCTTGAGCAGGGGGACCTTGCGTGCGCTGCAGGATTTTAATCCATGACGGCGTAGTGTGTTACTAATGGTTTTCTTTGAGACTGTGGTCCCAGCTCTCTTCAGGTCATTGACCAGGTCCTGCCGTGTAGTTCTGGGCTGATCCCTCACCTTCCTCATGATCATTGATGCCCCACGAGGTGAGATCTTGCATGGTGCCCCAGACCGAGGGAGATTGACCGTCATCTTGAACTTCTTCCATTTTCTAATAATTGCGCCAACAGTTGTTGCCTTCTCACCAAGCTGCTTGCCTATTGTCCTGTAGCCCATCCCAGCCTTGTGCAGGTCTACAATTTTATCCCTGATGTCCTTACACAGCTCTCTGGTCTTGGCCATTGTGGAGAGGTTGGAGTCTGTTTGATTGAGTGTGTGGACAGGTGTCTTTTATACAGGTAACGAGTTCAAACAGGTGCAGTTAATACAGGTAATGAGTGGAGAACAGGAGGGCTTCTTAAAGAAAAACTAACAGGTCCGTGAGAGCCGGAATTCTTACTGGTTGGTAGGTGATCAAATACTTATGTCATGCAATAAAATGCAAATTAATTATTTAAAAATCATACAATGTGATTTTCTGGATTTTTGTTTTAGATTCCGTCTCTCACAGTTGAAGAGTACCTATGATAAAAATTACAGACCTCTACATGCTTTGTAAGTAGGAAAACCTGCAAAATCGGCAGTGTATCAAATACTTGTTCTCCCCACTGTACTTGCCATAGTAATAACAGTAAATTATGCATAATTACATGCAACCAACCCTCAACCAAACACTAATCCTACCCTAACCCCGTAAGTAGCCTACATGTTGTTAATTAATATTACTCCGTACTTAAATATATAATTACACTGTAACAATGACACCTTAAAATAAAGTGTAACCTTTTTTCTCACAATTGTGAGTTTATATTTCTGACTTAACTCGCAATTGCGCGTTTATATCTCGCAATTCTGAAAAAAAAAATTGTAAGATAAAAATTAGCTTTATTATCTTTTAAAAAGTTTTATTCTGTGGCGGAAACAAGCTTCCATACGATTCTCCCACGATTCTGAAGAAAAACATCAGACAACTAAACAAAATAACATTGCAAACTAGAGGTTCTGGAAAAAAATGGTCATTGCTTTAGTTTATTTAAAAGATATATTACTTTGAACAAAATAAAAAATAATTTGAATGGAGTCAATGTCTCATTCGTGAATAAAACTTTTAAATGAATGATTCAATGACAAACACTTTTTTTAAACACTCTTGTCGCCACCACCTGGCGTAACGATAAGCAATACAAGTGTCAAAATACTTTTTTAAAAGATGATTTACTCTTATTTTGATCAATACCGTGTTTATACCCAAACTATAAACTTTTATCCCCAAACTATAAACTTTTATCCCGTTATTTAAATGTTTGTAACACATAAATAACAATAATGTGTGGTTGAAAAGACTGTTTGTGAAGCTGCTTCATAGGCTACATGGCAGCTGCTCTCTCTGGATTTGAATGTTGCAGTGTGATGATCATACTTTCAAATGTTAACCAAGGCATAAAAGACAGCAGAATCGCGGTCATTTAGGAATAGGATCGCTTGAGTGTTTGAATGACTAATCTTTTAACAATTAATCGTGCAGCTCTACCTTAAATGTATTTATTACACTAATGGGATCACATGGCCAGTGAAAACTGATAAGAGTGCAGTTCTTGATATGGTCCCTGATAAGCGTTGTGGAAGGTGTCATCATTACAATGATTACAATGGTGGAAAAATCAGTATATGTAACTGGATGTCATCATCAGTGCTGGTTGATTAATGTTTCAACATTTCACATACTGGATAATATACAAAAGAAATGTATCCATGACCATGACTATGTAATTCAATTAATAAGCCTTTATCTGAATGGGTTCTTCTGTGCTCTAAATCACTCCCTTAACTTTGACAGTTCAACAGTCTCTATTCAAAGACATTGACCCATTTCATGGTTTTCATCTTCAGAAAGATCTTTCTTCCTCCCCATATTGCATAAGAACTCTGACTTGCTTAATAATGTGGACTTCTTCCAGTGCTTCTTTGTCTTAGGATGAACAATTCAACAAGTCAGGCAGTATCCCATTTAAAGGAGGTTTGATATGTGGTAGTATATATATATATATATAAACATTATATATATATATATATATATATATATATATATATATACAGTGGGGAGAGCAAGTATTTGATACACTGCCGATTTTGCAGGTTTGCCCACTTACAAAGCATGTAGAAGTCTGTAATTTTTATCATAGGTACTCTTCAACTGTGAGTGGCGGAATCTAAAACAAAAATCCAGAAAATCACATTGTATGATTTTTAAGTAATTAATTTGCATTTTATTGCATGACATAAGCATTTCATACATCAGAAAAGCAGAACTTAATATTTGGTACAGAAACCTTTGTTTGCAATTACAGAGATCATACGTTTCCTGTAGTTCTTGACCAGGTTTGCACACACTGCAGCAGGCATTTTGGCCCACTCCTCCATACAGACCTTCTCCAGATCCTTCAGGTTTCGGGGCTGTCGCTGGGCAATATGGACTTTCAGTTCCCTCCAAAGATTTTCTATTGGGTTCAGGTCTGGAGACTGGCTAGTCCACTCCAGGACCTTGAGATGCTTCTTACAGAGCCACTCCTTAGTTGCCCTGGCTGTGTGTTTCGGGTCGTTGTCATGCTGGAAGACCCAGCCACGACCCATCTTCAATGCTCTTACTGAGGGAAGGAGGTTGTTGGCCA
The DNA here is from genome assembly GCA_039654105.1 of Coreius guichenoti. Taxonomy (NCBI): domain Eukaryota; kingdom Metazoa; phylum Chordata; class Actinopteri; order Cypriniformes; family Gobionidae; genus Coreius; species Coreius guichenoti. The sequence continues at coordinate 27,184,652 of CM077174.1, forward strand.
AGATCTCGCGATACATGGCCCCATCCATCCTCCCCTCAATACGGTGCAGTCGTCCTGTCCCCTTTGCAGAAAAGCATCCCCAAAGAATGATGTTTCCACCTCCATGCTTCACGGTTGGGATGGTGTTCTTGGGGTTGTACTCATCCTTCTTCTTCCTCCAAACACGGCGAGTGGAGTTTAGACCAAAAAGCTCTATTTTTGTCTCATCAGACCACATGACCTTCTCCCATTCCTCCTCTGGATCATCCAGATGGTCATTGGCAAACTTCAGACAGGCCTGGACATGCGCTGGCTTGAGCAGGGGGACCTTGCGTGCGCTGCAGGATTTTAATCCATGACGGCGTAGTGTGTTACTAATGGTTTTCTTTGAGACTGTGGTCCCAGCTCTCTTCAGGTCATTGACCAGGTCCTGCCGTGTAGTTCTGGCCTGATCCCTCACCTTCCTCATGATCACTGATGCCCCACGAGGTGAGATCTTGCATGTTGCCCCAGACCGAGGGAGATTGACCGTCATCTTGAACTTCTTCCATTTTCTAATAATTGCGCCAACAGTTGTTGCCTTCTCACCAAGCTGCTTGCCTATTGTCCTGTAGCCCATCCCAGCCTTGTGCAGGTCTACAATTTTATCCCTGATGTCCTTACACAGCTCTCTGGTCTTGGCCATTGTGGAGAGGTTGGAGTCTGTTTGATTGAGTGTGTGGACAGGTGTCTTTTTTACAGGTAACGAGTTCAAACAGGTGCAGTTAATACAGGTAATGAGTGGAAAACAGGAGGGCTTCTTAAAGAAAAACTAACAGGTCTGTGAGAGCCATAATTCTTACTGGTTGGTAGGTGATCAAATACTTATGTCATGCAATAAAATGCAAATTAATTATTTAAAAATCATACAATGTGATTTTCTGGATTTTTGTTTTAGATTCCGTCTCTCACAGTTGAAGTGTACCTATGATAAAAATTACAGACCTCTACATGCTTTGTAAGTGGGCAAACCTGCAAAATCGGCAGTGTATCAAATACTTGTTCTCCCCACTGTATATACATACACACTACCAGTCAAAAGTTTGGAGTCATTACGATTTTTTAATGGTTTTGAAGTCTCTTCTGCTTACCAAGGCTGTATTTATTTGATCAAAAATACAGCAAAAACTGTATTACTGTGAAATATTTTTACAATTTAAAATAACTTTTTTCTATTTGAATATATTTTAAAATGCAATTTATTTCTGTGATGTCAAAGCTGTATTTTCAGCATCATTATTCCAGTCTTCAGTGTCACATGATCCTTCAGAAATCATTCTAATATGCTGATTTGCTGCTCAAGAAACATTTATTATTATTATCAATGTTGAAAACAGTTGTGTACAATTTTTTTTCAGGATTATTTAATGAATAGAAAGTTTAAAAGAACAGCATTTATCTGAAATATAAAGCTTTTGCAACATTATAAATGTCTATACTGTCACTTGATCAATTTAATGCATCCTTGATGAATAAATGTATTAATTTCTTTAAGTTCTTTCCCAATAAAAATTCTTACAGACCCAAAACTTTTGAACGGTAGTACAATGTTACAAAAGCTTTCTATTTCAGATAAATACTGTTCTTTTGAACTTTCTATTCATAAAAGAATCCTAAAAAAAAATGTTTTACACAACTGCTTTCAACATTGATAATGAATGTTTCTTGAGCAGCAAATCAGCATATTAGAATGATTTCTGAAGGATCATGTGACACTGAAGACTGGAGTAATGATGCTCAAAATTCAGCTTTGCATCACAGGAATAAATGACATTTTAAAATATATTCAAATAGAAAACAGTTATTTTACATTTTAATATAATATAATTTTTTTTTGTTGGTATTTTTAATAACATAAATGCAGCCTTGGTGAGCAGAAGAGACTTCTTTAAAAACATTAAAAAATCTTAATGATTCCAAACTTTTGACTGGTAGTGTATATATATATACATGCACACACACACCATGTTTCAAAGTATTATCGAAGTGACACTAAACATTCAGATTTTAGTTTTTCAAAGGAAGCGGGATTAGGTAAATGGAAAACCTATTTGTAAAAAAAAAAGCTTATTTGTAATGAATGCAAAAAAATGCAAGAAATCGTAATGGTCCTAAAATAGGCTTTACCCTTTATTCAAACGCATTGAGTTAAATGCAAAGAAAAAAGTGCACCATATGTCTGGGGGTTTTTTTTGTTTGTTTTTTTTAATTGCATAATTTCTCCACTAATAGAAATCCAGATTGTTCTTTGTCTCAGGATGAATGGTTCAAAAAGTCAGGCAGTATCCCATTTAAAGGAGTTTTTTTTTTAAGTTTTTTTTTTTTTTTAGGTTAAACAGAGGTAAGCAGTTGCCTAATGTTCTCACCATTAATGTTTTATTGCTTTATCATGACTACTGAGCTGGTCCAGCAAGAATTTCCTACAAATATTAGTAATCAATGCAGCATCTGCTTTGTAAGCTATATGGGGAGATTGCCTTTGTTGGGATAACTTCACTTCAAATCACTGACACTATGTAATATTGCTTAAAAAGAACTTTGTAACATGCATCTGACCTCCTTAACATCAAGTCTTCTGGCTATTGCAGAAAAACAGTATGTTCTTGAAGCTGAAATTAATAAATGGACTAGTATAACAGTATGAAAAATGTATTGACCTTCACAACAAAAGCATGTATTTAATTCTGTGTCTGGGAATTTCCAGGGAAGTAAAGACTTGAGCTCTTAAAAGATCACAACAGTGCAGGGAACTGACATAAAATAGATCTCCCCCTAAGGACACGGCTATTAAAGACCATACGGCGTGTCAGTGTTGACTGTCTCTTTTACATGCACGCAGCATATTTAAATAGCATGTTAGGATCTGTCTTAGAACCGGAGTTTTCACCTTAATGACCTAACAGAGACAGCAAGAAACTAAAATAGTCTATTTCTATTACATTAACTGGAGGAAATGCGCTTAATTGTCAAGAAAACACATTTTGGAATGAAATTTGACCCAGATATTTCTTGACAGAATTCGTGCCATTCCCTTTAAACTTTTCTAACCTTATTTTTTTTTTTTTTTAAATCGAGTTATGTATGTTCACCCCATACAAATGCATTTGAATGGTCTGCATCTTTGGTTAATTCAAAATGGGACATGAACTATTTTTGAATACTTTTTTTTTTTGTCTATTCATTCTACCAATCTATTCATGAAGCATGTAAAAGAGTTGACCTGACCTAAATCATTTAATTGCAATTTACCTCAGGGTCTTTGCTTTTAACTTTTTGTTTTTAATACATTTCTTGTTTTCACTCCACATGGTTTTCATTTGCATTATTGCTGAACATTGCCTTAAAGCTTATTATCCCCTAATAAGTGGAGTCTGTAAAATAGCCTACTTTCCTTTTTACTTAAGTCAAGAGCTAACATAATGCCATGCCAATAAAATGTTCTTTGTCCTCATCATTTCTTTCTGTAATATCCCTGAATTGCACTTGAGACGCTTGTACATAACTTTTTTTTTAACAATGTACAGAACATTCAGTTTTAAATGGTTTACAGTATCTCATAACAAACTATGTTGGTTCATGGCCTGTTAAAAGGAATATGAATTGAGAAAAAATTGTGATTAATAAATAATACATTGAAGATTGAAAATGTATTTAAGGTAAAGCACTATACAGAGTATTTGCATATTTATAGATGTTTTGATATTTATGTTTAATATTAAAATAAATTTTGAAGTATTGAGATATTGAAGACTTAAATTCAATGAAAGTCTGTGGTTCACAGTAGTTTTTAGATTTTATGGTAAGGTCAATTCATTTTTCAGAGTCATTACTTTTTTCCCCCATCTTTAGTTTGAGGTTATTATGAGGATAGAGTTACATCATTTGCTGCTGACTTGGGAATTTCCCAGACCGATTAAATTGATTTCATAGGATGTTCATTAGATTAATTTTGCTAATAGAATTAAACCCACAGATCTGTGTAGCTCTGTAGCATAATCAAGTGCTTTTGAAATCATTATTGAAATCTATTTTCAAAATATATACACACTGCGTACTTAACTTTATAGTGACTGGATGTTAAATTTAGGTATTCATTTTATAAATGTGTTGAATCTGAGTGCTCAAAGTAATCAATTATTTAATTCAGTTTGTTTAGCTAATAGTAACCCTGAGCTGAATCCAAACATACCATTCATATCAAGGTAACATTAAGCTGATTAATGTTTAAGCAAAGCACAGCTTCAATTGGTGGGAGGTCTGTGATTGCATAAGCGCATCTTGTGACCCTAGATGATCTCTTTAAAAGACAGTCCAGACAGCAGAGGGAGACAAGATAGGACAGCTCTTGAAACATCTTCAACTCAGCAAGCCATCACAAGCAGACCAGCATGTCTTCTATGAACCGTCTGAACAGTAGCATTGGTAGGTTAAGATACTATTCTAATCCGAAGTATGTAGAGCACAAAACTTCAGATCTGAAATTCTTCTTTTCCACACAGGATGGAAGAAGACCAGGTCGAAAAATAAAGATAAACACTTCACCGATGTTCATGGTCTGCCATGCATTGAGAATTTGGTGTGTTCTGTAGATGAAACCCCAGAGCCCATCACAACCACAATTACAGGTAACATCCCCTGCTGGATCAAAGGCAATTTCCTCAGGAATGGACCTGGAAAGTTTGAAATCGGAAGAAGCAGGTGAGTATCATTTGAGTTCCTTGAGAACTGAACAGATCACAATCATCACAGTAAAGTAAATGAGCTGTATTTTCTCCTCAGTTTCAACCATTGGTTTGATGGCATGGCGCTTATGCACCAATTCCACATCGAGGATGGAAAGGTGACATACATGAGCCGCTTTCTCAACAGCGATTGCTACAACGCAAACCTAGAGAATAACCGCATTATGATGTCTGAATTCGGCACGGTTGCCATTCCAGACCCATGCAAGAACTTCTTCCAGCGCTTCCTCTCACGCTTCGAGCTGCCGAGTGAGTGTGATGTCTTTGGTTCTGATTGAAGTCATCTGAATATGTTCTGCGTATATGAACTTGTCATCTCTCTCTTCCCACAGAGCCAACTGACAATGCAAATGTAAGCTTTGTTCAGTATAAAGGAGACTACTATGTCAGCACAGAGACCAACTTCATGCACAAAATAGACCCACAGACACTTGAAACAAAAGAAAAGGTACATACTAATTATGATTTTAAAAAATATGTTTGTATGGAGAACAAACTGAAGATAAAATGTCGGAATCATTGTGCTCAGGTGGACTGGAGTAAATTCATTGCGGTTAATGGGGCCACAGCTCACCCCCATGTGGATCCTGATGGAACTACATACAACATGGGCAATTCTTACACTCCAAAAGGTTAATCAGAAATGTAATCTTAAAAAATCACTTATTGATTTACAGAAATGTCTAAAGGTAAGTATTGCTTAAAATTTGTATTCTTTTTCAATTTTATTCTTAGGTGCTTTCTATAATATAATAATGGTGCTGCCAAAGAAGGAGAACCAAAAGGATACCTTGGAAGGAGCCACAGTTGTGTGCTCAATCCCCTCAGAGGACAAGTCCAAACCATCCTACTATCACAGCTTTGGTAAGAGAGCATTGCCTACAATCTCTTATTGGCAATTTTTTATTTACAAACAGATTTGCTAATAAATAGGTAAGTAGATACAAATCTGGGGTTGGTAAGATTTAAAAAAAAAATGTTTTTAAAAGTCTCTTATGTTAAATGTAGATAGCAATATTTCACAAAGCAATAGTGTAAAATATCATTACAATTTAGCATAAGTTTTCTTTTTGAATATATTTTAAAATTTAATTTTACACCGCTATTATGCCAGTTTTCAGTGTCACATGATCCTTCAGAAATCATTCTAATATGCTGATTTGGTGCTCAAGAAACATTCATTATCAATGTTGAAAACAGTTGTGCTTGCACTAAAAAGTTCAAAAGAACAGCATTTTTTTTTTTTATAGAAATCTTTTGTAAAATTATAAATGTCTTTATACTGTGACCTGTAATTTAATGCATCCTTACTGAATAAAAATTTGAATTTCTTTTAAATTTTTTCTTTCTAAATCAAATGATTCTTTCTAAATGAATCTTTCTAAATCATGTTTTTCAAATCAGCATATTAGAATGATTTCTGAAGGATCATGTGACACTGAAGACTGGAGTAATGATGCTCAAAATTCAGCTTTGCATCACAGGAATAAATGACATTTTAAAATATATTCAAATAGAAAACAGTTATTTTACATTTTAATAATATTTCACAATATTACAGCTTTTTTTGGTATTTTTAATAACATAAATGCAGCCTTGGTGAGCAGAAGAGACTTCTTTAAAAACATTTAAAAAATCTTAATGATTCCAAACTTTTGACTGGTAGTGTATATATATATATATATATATATACACACTCACACACACACACACACACACACACACCATGTTTCAAAGTAAAACATGTTTAGACACTAAACATTCAGATTTTAGTTTTTCAAAGGAAGTGGGATTAGGTAAATGGAAAACCTATTTGTAAAAAAAAAAAAGTGTAACATTTAAAATGTAAAAGTTTTTCTGTTTCAACTTTATAACTTTTTATATCAGTTTTGGTTGAAATTTTACATTGTTATTGCAGCCATGTCAGAGAACTATGTGGTATTCATCGAGCAGCCAATCAAAATGGATCTCTTGAAGATCGTGACATCCAAACTGCGTGGAAAGGGGATTAATGAAGGTGTATACTGGGACCACAAACGAAACACAGTTTTCCATGTGATCAATAAGTACACGGGAAAGGTAACTACTGCTATTATTTTCACAGTATGTTAACATTTTCTTTTACATAATGTTTTTTTTAATTTCTTTTTTATATTACTCATTTTAAAATGCTCCTGCTTTGGCTCCATGCAAAGCCTGAATGACTCTATACTTTATTTTGTTTCAGCTGAGCCTCGTCAAATATTACGCAAAGCCACTGTCAACCTTCCATCAGATAAACTGTTATGAAGAAAATGGTTTCCTGATCATGGACATGTGCTGTTCTGATGATGGCCAAGCAATTAACAGCTACATGATTCAGAATCTAAAAAAGTCTGGGAATGCTTTAGATGAGGTAAAACTTTACTTCTAAAAGTGAATCTATCTATGTGAAAATGCAGCCGTGTTCTTCAACATAATTTGTAATTTTTTTTGCTAGGTATACAACACAATGTGCAGAGTGTTCCCCCGCCGCTTTGTTCTGCCATTGAACGTGGACAATGACATACCGTGTGGGCAAAATCTCAACATGCGCTTAAATAGTACCGCGACAGCCATCAAGACAGACAAGAACAAGGTTGGTTTTTTGTTGACTTATATTCTTCCTTTCTTTTTCTAATTTATCTGCATGCTATCCAAAGAAACATTAATGTTTTTGCTATAATATCATGTATTGTAAATGTTTTTCCATGTCTATTTATGCAGGTGTTTTGTGCACATGAAGATCTCCATGGTGATGATCTCCATGAATATGGAGGTCTGGAATTCCCACAGATCAACTATTCAATGTGCAATTCCCACCCCTACCGTTACTTCTACGGATGTGGCTTCAGACACCTGGTTGGAGACTCCCTCATTAAAATGGACCTTCAGGGCAAACAAATAAAGGTTAGTAAGGAGTATTAGGTTTATGTGCACAGAAGTTTTGTCAGTGACTTTTAATGTTAAGTCATTTGAATGAATTTATAACTAATCAACTTATGTTATGACAGGTGTGGAAACATGCAGACATGTATCCCTCAGAACCAATCTTTGTCCCTTCACCTGGTGCTGTAGAAGAGGATGATGGAGTAATTCTGTCTGTGGTCATCACCCCTAATCAGGTATAATGCGCCATGTTCCTCAGTGGTATCAAAAATTGCTTGTTAGCTTTTCAAAAATGAGAGAAAATATATTTCAGGACTAATGAGTAATTGTCCATCTAGGACAAGAGCACCTTCCTTCTGGTGCTGGATGCAAAAACATTTGAAGAATTGGGCCGCGCTGAAGTGCCTATCAACATTCCATATGGATTCCATGGGACTTTCCAAAATAGACACTGAAAGACACTTTTAAAAAGCCAATGTTTTGGAAGATGATCATGCCGCCTCTCATTTAACCTGCTTATTTTTAACTTTTCTACTTGTATTGTTTTCTCCCTTGAATTACACACTCAAACTTGTATTATATAAATTGTCAGTCACTTTGAATAAGTGTCTGCTAAAAAAAATAAGAATTTATTCAAATAACATGCTTGTATGTCTACAAATGGTTTTTAGAATTGTCACCACATATCAGTTTTATTTCAGCATAACACCTAAAGTAATGTTTCTAATTTTATAAAGTATAATTATTAACTTCCCAAGTATAATATGAACATGTATAAACAATGTTTTAACAATGTCTTATGGATTTATGCTTGTAGAGCAAATGAAATACATTTTATAAATCAAATTACACCAAAGAACTGAACCTATCCTTGTAGTTTGTCAGAGATCAACGCCAAAGAGCGTCTCAAGTGTTCCTTCTTCTCTTTGAGATGAGATTCCAGGCTTCTGGCTTCAGTAAGAATATCTTCCAGTTCTCCAAGCTGTGAAGCATCCACAGCAGCTCTTTCCCTTAGAAGATACCATGTAAAATTAATGTTTGAGTATAAACCTTATAGACCACTGCTGATGACGGGTGGTGTACAAATCCATCCAGTTACCTCAAAACCTCGGAGTACTTCGAAAAGATGACATTGACCTCTCGGTTAGCCTCTAAAATGAAAAGACATACAGAAAAATAAGTAAGGTGCCTCAAAAGTTTAATATGTCTACAAGAATCGTTAATAGTTGATAAGATTATCGAAAGATAATAGTTGTGTTTAAAACATGAGGTAACACTGCAAAAAAACTCAAAATTAAGTGAGTTTTTGCTTAAAATATCAAATCAAATCAAATCACCTTTATTTATATAGCGCTTTTTACAATGGCAATTGTTTCAAAGCAGCTTCACAGTGGTAACAGGAAAATAATGCAACGGAATTTGATTCGGCTGTACAGCCGCTCTGGAGAAAACGGTTATGTCATCCAGCTCATTTCAATTATCATATAGTGTCAATGCGGGCGGATCAGTAATATAGTTGAAATTTAGGTGTCCCCAACTGAGCAAGCCAAAAGCCAAAGGCGACGGTGGCAAGGAACCAAAACTCCTTCAGGGCCAGAATGGAGAAAAAAACCTTGGGAGAAACCAGGCTCAGTCGGGGTGCCAGTTCTCCTCTGGCCGACGAACAAATAGTGTATGATTATGATTCTGGCAACATTACAGGTCAGAAGTCATATTAGATAAATAGATATTCGTAGGATTATTCGAAAGATTGGAGTTGTCACGCCGGGGACGGGTTTAATTAGGATGTCGTGTCGATGCGGCATTTACAGGGGGGAGTTTAATTGACACTATTGTCTCTACAGACACTTCAGGGATATGGTCGTCATGTCCAGGCTAAGGTCCACCATCTGGTCTGGATACGGCCCGGATCCGGCCGACTGCAGTAAACCTCGGGATAAACAGAGAGACTAACATTAGCGTAGATGCCATTCTTCTTATGATGTAACGAGTACATCAGGTGTTATTGGAAGTGTTCCCGGTTCCGGCTGACCTAGTTAATGCAGCCTAAAACAATCATTTAACTGATTTGAATAATAGAAATTAAAAATGTTTTATGTGTATGCCATAGTAAAGAGATGTGTTTTTAGTCTAGATTTAAACTGACAGAGTGTGTCTGCTTCCCGAACAATGCTAGGAAGACTGTTCCAGAGTTTAGGTGCTAAATAGGAAAAGGACCGACCGCCTGCAGTTGATTTTGATATTCTAGGTATTATCAACTGGCCAGAATTTTGAGACCGCAATAAACGTGATGGAGTATAATGCGTTAAGAGCTCGCTCAAGTACTGGGGCACTAAACCATTTAGTGCTTTGTAAGTAATCAGCAAGATTTAAAAATGTATACGATGTTTAATAGGGAGCCAATGCAGTGTTGCCAGAACCGGGCTAATATGGTCATACTTCCTGGTTCTAGTAAGAACTCTAGCTGCTGCGTTTTGGACCAGCTGCAGTTTATTTATTAAGCGAGCAGGGCAACCACCCAGTACAGCATTACAATAATCTAGCCTTGAGGTCATGAACGCATGAACTAACTGTTCAGCATTTTGCATTGAAAGCATGTGCCGTAATTTAGATATATTTTTAAGATGGTAGAATGCAGTTTTACAGATGCTAGAAACGTGGCTTTCAAATGAGAGATTGGTATCAAAGAGCACACCCAGGTTCCTAACTGACGACGAGGACTTGACAGAGCAGCCATCGAGTGTTAGACAGTATTCTAGGTTACTACTTGTGGAGTTTTTTTGTCCAATGATTAAAAATTCAGTTTTTTCTGAATTAAGTTGCAGGAAATTACTAGTCATCCAATTTTTTATATCAGCTATGCATTCTGTTAATCTTGTGAATTGGTAAGTTTCGTCAGGGCGTGAAGAAATATAGAGCTGAGTATCGTCAGCATAACAATGAAAATTAACGCCATGCTTCCTAATAATATCTCCCAGTGGTAGCATGTACAGGGTGAAAAGCAACGGTCCTAGCACTGAGCCCTGCGGTATTCCATACTGAACTTGTGTTCGGTGTGACATCTCTTCATTTACTGCTACAAACTGATAACGGTCAGATAAGTATGATTTAAACCATGCCAATGAAGTTCCACTAATGCCAACATAATTTTCGAGTCTATTCAAAAGAATATTGTGGTCGATAGTATCGAATGGAGCGCTAAGATCGAGTAACACTAATAGAGATATACAACCACGATCGGATGATAAGAGTAAATCATTTGTTACTCTGATGAGAGCAGTCTCAGTACTATGATACGGTCTAAATCCTGACTGGAAATCCTCACAGATACCATTTCTTTCTAAAAAGGAGCATAATTGTGAGGACACTGCCTTTTCTAGTATTTTTGACAGAAAGGGTAGATTTGAGATTGGCCTGTAATTGACTAATTTTGTAGGATCAAGTTGCGTTTTTTTAATAAGTGGTTTAATAATAGCCAACTTAAAAGTTTTCGGTACATATCCTAATGTCAAGGATGAATTAATGATATTAAGGAGAGGATCTATGACCTCTGGAAGCATCTCTTTTAGTAGTTTAGTCGGTATGGGGTCGAGCATACATGTTGTTGATTTTGATGATTTAACGAGTTTAGCCAATTCTTCTTCTCCTATAGCAGTGAATGAATGTAATTTTTCCTCAGTGACACTACAATGCACTGTCTGATGTGATACTGTAGTAGACGGCTGCATGGTTATAATTTTTTTCCTAATATTATCAATCTTACAGGTAAAGAAGTTCATAAAGTCATTACTGCTGTGCTGTTTACAAACATCAGAAGGTGAAGCTTTATCTTTGGTTAATTTAGCCACTGTATCGAATAAATACCTAGGGTTGTGTTTGTTTTCTTCTAAGAGAGTCGAGAAATAAGCAGATCTAGCAGTTTTTAGGGCCTTTCTGTATGCAATCATGCTCTCTTTCCACGAAATGCGAAAAACTTCTAGTTTTGTTTTCTTCCAGCTGCGCTCCATTTTTCTGGCTGCTGTTTTAAGGGCCCGGGTGTGCTCGTTGTACCACGGCGTTGGACTATTTTCTTTAATCTTCTTTAAGCGCCGGGGAGCAACTGTGTCAAAAGTGCTGGAAAAGAGAGAGTCAATAGTTTCTGTTGCAACATCGAGTTCCTCTAGGCTATCTGGGATGCTGAGGAGATGAAACTGATGAGGAAGATTATTTACAAAGAAATCTTTAGTCGCAGCAGTGATAGTCCTGCCATATTTAAAGCGAGGGGACGGCTTTGCAGCCTTTGCTAAATTAAGTGTACATGATACTAGGTAATGATCTGAGATGTCATCGCTCTGCTGCAGAATTTCAATGGTATCAACATTTATTCCATGTGACAGTATTAGGTCTAACGTATGATTACGGCGATGAGTGGGTCCTGACACGTGTTGCCTTACTCCAATAGAGTTTAGAATGTCTCTAAATGCCAATCCCAGTGCGTCTTTTTCATTGTCTACATGGATATTAAAATCACCAACAATTAGGACTTTATCTGCAGCCAGTACTAACTCTGATAGAAAATCAGCAAATTCTCTGGTAAAGTCTGTATGGTGCCCTGGTGGCCTATATACAGTAGCCAGCACAAATGTCAAACGGGATTTATCGATTTCACTACATAACGTTACATAAAGCACCAAAACTTCAAAGGAATTATATTTGAAACTAGACTTGTGAGTAATACCGAAGATATTATTATAAATTACAGCAACACCTCCCCCTTTACCTTTCAGACGCGGCTCGTGTTTATAACAATAATCTTGGGGGGTGGACTCATTTAAAGTAATGTAATCGTCAGGTTTTAGCCAGGTTTCTGTCAAACACAGCACATCTAGGTTATGATCTGTAATCATATCATTAACAATAAGCGCTTTTGAGGAAAGGGATCGAATATTCAGCAACCCGAGCTTTATCATTTGACCATCTGTATTATATCTGTTGTTTATTTGTTGGACATCAATTAAATTTTTACCGTTGAATGGTTTTGATGGTTTTTTGTATTTACTAATTCGTGGAACAGACACAGTCTCTATGTGATAATATCTAGGTGAAAGAGTCTCTATGTGCTGGGATTTATCTGACTTCTGTGACGTGAGACAGCTAGCAGGCGGTCGGGTAAGCCAGTCCGTCTGCTTCCTGACCTGGGCCCCAGTTAGTCAAGGTCAGGATAAGCAAATAAGCAAAATAATCTGCCAATGGGGTAAGCAAAATAATCTTAATTCAAACAGAAAACAAGATTATTTTGTTTACCCCATTGGCAGATTATTTTGCTTATTTTAAGCAAAAACTCACTTAATTTTGAGAAGTTTTTTGCAGTGAACGGAAATAACTGTCATGATATATTATGCTACACAACCTCACATATGCAAAATATTAAAGAGAGTTCTTTAATTTGACAGCATGAGAGAAAACCTGGGACTTGCCTGCCAAGGCTGTTTCAAATCCATAAGACATGTCTCCAGCTGCTGATCTGAAATGCTGTGCCTTCATCTTTTTAGCTGGAGATGTCTCAGAAAATTGTGCATTTTCAACCTTCATGTATAATTGTGAGCATTAGTATAAAAAAGTCAGCTAGAAATCAGGAAAATTACTCAGCAAGAAAACTTAATAGAGGTCAACATCTGGCTGTTATGTGTGACTGTAGATTCTGTCAGGGGAGTCGCTAGACCCCTTTTACTGGGGCACGTGCCCCAGTATAAATCTGCTGTGCCCCAGTAAAATCTCAAGCTTGAATTTTAACATTTTATTATATTTGTCAATGTATTTAGACTGATAATCTCGCAAAATAAAAAATGGATCTATATGCAACGTAGTAACCCAATTAACGCTTGAAAAATCAACGCAGTTTAACAGAAAACACAAACCGACGCGCGCGCGCGCTTCCTAGCAGCTGCAGCGCGCAGCAGTGCACGCAGAAGTCCAGTGTCTGCACCAGTCTGGTCTGCACGCAGTTGAGGTAGGCTATAAAAACATGATGAAACTAAAGTAAGTTTATAAATAATACCGATAATCTTATTTTAACTCATCAGAACATTTTTGTACGAAGCAGGGACAGGGAAGCAGAAAAGAGAGATGATGAGTGTAAGGGAGGTAAAACGATGAACAATCTACAAATAAAGCCTGTGGTAAACATAACTGGACGATACTTTGATGTTTTGTTCTACAACACTGCACACACTCACACCCCAAGCTGCCTTAACAGTTACTTATTAAAAACGTAGGCCTAGGCCCACATTTTCAAGAATGAACATATTAACTTACTAATATATAAATAACATATAATTCTTATTAACTACTACAAAATTTGCGTTTTGGCTATGGGTGCGTGTAATTTACGTTCCCTTTTGAGAGTACTCTCGTATTGCGTAGCTAGCTATGGGAAAACTTTTCTTGAGAATATGAAGCCAAAAATTATCCTTATAATTTTATATAATGTAAAACGCAGTGCAGCTGCACAGCAGACCCAGGCAGAGCGTACTAGCGCGGTGATTGGCTGTACTGCGGCAACTGCACGAACCTATGGCGAGGTGGCTGAGGCGTGCACCAATCGGGTCGCTTCGTGCCAAAAACACGTCAAACACTGCCTAAATTTGCATATCTAAGCTATAAAAGCCCATGTTACGCCATAGGATTCAGATTTAATCTCCTTCAGCGGACTCACCCTTCGCTGACTTCCGGATTGTGAAGTCACCGCTGTCGACAAGCCTTCAGCGGAACTAGCTCCTGCCCTGCAGCTCTGAGGACGCCGGGTTCCTTGCTCTGGACTCCGCCTTCAGCCCTTGCTGTTCCAGCTGCGCCATCTGGCGTGTTCGATATCCTTTTATATCCTTTATATCTTTACAAGCTGTGTTTGTGTTTGCCGTTGCAACGTTCACACTCACAAAAGAGCTGAGGCGTTGTTTCAAATGCCTCGTATATCCTGTCAGAGGCCCTCTCTTCGGTGGGGATCGTCATGTTTAGGCCGTGACCACGCTGAAGCTGCACTCTCTAAGGGCGGCTGCCCGGAATGCGACGAAATAACGCTGTCGACTCTGCGGGCTTGACTTGTCAGCTTCAATGAGGACGCCGTTCCCTCCGCTCTCCCTCTTCTCTTGCTCGGGCCGCGCAGAAAGAAGCGCCGCGGACAGAGAATGTCAGAGCAGACGAGCGAGCCCACGCTCTCGCTCTCAGAATCCTCCTCGGAATAACACTGCTCAGCACCGTTTTCAGCTTCGAATCCTCGGCTTCTTCAGCGCTCTCGTCACTCGACGGCGCGAAGAGAAAAGGTTATGAGAGTCCCCCCCCCCCCCCCCCTTGAGGAAGCGGTCGCCGCACATCTTTGCCCGCCCTCCGCTAGGGGACGGCAGTCAAAAGCGACGCACCCAGGCTGCTTCGGCTCTACACACTCGCTGCATCCAGAAGTGAGAAGTGGTCGGACTCTGTCACTGACTCCCTTCTACTCAAGCCGCCAGTGGTGTCAGCGCTGTCTCCCAGCCAGAATATTTCTTTCTGGGAACAGTCATAGACTCAGTATATGTGGCGGCCATAGCAGCATCTCACGCTCAAGTGGCCGGACAGTCATTGGGGAGAAGCGACCTCATCGTGCGCTTCCTCAGAGGGGCTAGGAGGCTTAACCCGCCTCGACCCCCTTCGGTTCCTATATGGGACCTTTCCACGGTCTTAGAGGCCAGTCTGTGAGCTTGAAGCACCTTTCGCTAAAAACTGCTTTCTTGCTGGCACTAGCTTCAGTCAAGCGAGTTGGCGATTTACATGCACTCTCTATGAGCGCTTCCTGTCTCGAGTTTGGGCCTAACGACTCCAGAGTTGTCCTCAAGCCAAGACATGGTTATATACCCACAGGTTATTTTGCTATTGCTATAAGACGAAAAAGACGCGAATCTGCTCTGCCCAATTAGGGCCCTAAGGTTTTATTTAGAGCGTTCCGCTGCTTCTAGACAGTCGGAACAGCTCTTCGTTTGCTTTGGTGGCCGCACTAGAGGGTGTGCGGTCACAAAGCAGAGATTGTCACGATGGATAGTAGACGCTATCTCGATGGCTTATGAGTCAAAAGGCCCCTGCTGCCCTATAGGCATCAGAGCTCATTCCACTAGGGGCATGGCCTCGTCATGGGCCTGGTCCAGTGGAATACCACTTGAAGATATCTGTGCGGCGGCAGGCTGGGCCTCTCCGTCCACATTTATTAGATTCTATAACTTGGAGGTCCCTGCTTTGCAAGCTAGGATTCTTTCCATATAAACAAATGTATAACACATTTGCAATAACTATAGGCCCGACTCTGTCCGGTCTAATTTTTATCTATACCCCATATAAACAAATGTTTACATTTGCAATACTTTATGGCCCAAATTTCTTTCTGGTCTGGGGTTTTATCTCAACCCAAAATAAGCTATGTGTAACACAAGCGAATGTTCATCACATTACATACTATAAGGCCCGACTCTGTCCGGTCTAGTTTGTCAAAATCCCATATAACAAATGTATACACATTTCAATATTAATAAGGCCCGACTTTGTCTGGTCTAGTTCTTATATGGATTTATTACATAGGAATATTCTTTCCTATATATACCCTTATATGAGGCTCACTATTGTTGGCCTCTTTTTGGGTCTCATACTTTTTCTCTTTTATGAGCCTCGGGCTCTCTCCCCAGGCCATAAATATGGGACAAAGTTTTCAAAGCACGCACGGCGTTTTATATTGGGTTCCCATAGCATAGCTAGCTACGCAATACGAGAGTACTCTCGAAAGGGAACGACTCGGTTCCCTGAGAGAAGGGAATGAGTATTGCGTAACCCGCCGTGCTATTGTGCTTAGATCAGGGGATCGCTTCAGTCGATTTAACCTGAATCCTATGGCGTAACATGGGCTTTTATAGCTTAGATATGCAAATTTAGGCGGTGTTTGACGTGCTTTTGGGCGCGAAGCGACCCGATTGGTGCACGCCTCAGCCGCCTCGCCATAGCCTCGTGCGCTAGTACGCTCTGCCTGGGTCTGCTGTGCAGCTGCACTGCGTTTTACATTATATAAAATTATTAGGATAATTTTTGGCTTCATATTCTCGAGAAAAGGAGTTTTCCCATAGCGTAGCTAGCGACGCAATACTCGTTCCCTTCTCTCAGGGAACCGAGGTTGCGTTAGTAACCGAGTCGTTTTAGAACAGTACGTCACTTGCATAAAGTTGGCTTGACACTGGACGTTCGATATTTGCAAATTTAGGGATCGTCTCTAAAGTTACATACGACATTTGTATGCACGTTTTTAACTTCAATAGGTGTCAGCTATGATGCACACCTTTTACATTTTTGATATTTATTCAAATCATGTGAAAATATTGCTATCTTGTTTCACTACTGTATGGGATCATATACAAAATATGCCTTTCTATGTCACAAACGGAGTTCAACAGAGCTCAAAAGGTTGACTGGAAGTGCTGCCTATGCAAATAATTGTGAATTACTTTGGCTCCCACCCACAATCTGTAAACATGTACATAAATAAACATTTACAACAAACATTACAGTTCCATACAATTACAAAAAATGTTGGCAGATGAGTCAGCAAGGCAGTTATCTTGTGGCCAGCCTCACAAATAAAATGCAGAAAGCAAATAAACATTTTTGATATATTAAATAATTTGTGTATCATCAGTTTTTTTTATTTTATTTCTCCAGTAGGACATATATTCTCATCTAGTCATTCAATCATTCATCCTATGCCTAGATTCCGATATGGTCCCATACAGTAGTGGAAAACAGAAATATTTACACATGATTTGACAGTTTATTTGAATAAATATCAAAAATGTAAAAGGTGTGCATCATAGCTGACAGCTAGATAAACACTTTACAGTTGGTTTTATGACTATAAGTCATTCTCTTCAAATGCTATTGAAGTTAGAAACGTGTATACAAATGTCGTATGTAACTTTAGAGACGGTCCCTAAATTTGCGACTATCGAATGTCCAACGTCAAGCCAACTTTATGCCAGTCAAAAACATCAAAGTAGTCAAGTTATGTTTACCAAAGGCTTTATTTTACACATAAATCGAAAACCCCATAAGAAAATCTCGAGGGAACCAGTGGTGAACTTGGCTGGGAAACTGGGGAATAGGCTACTTTGTTTTCTTTTAGAATATATATGCTCTTAATTTTAGTTGTTGTCATAAAATGACTGGTTTCTTTACATGTTGTAATTGTAAATTCTTGAAAAAGATTTAATTAGCCATTATTATCATTGTGTAATGTAGAAGAATGCAAATCTGCAAGAAAGTTCTCTCCGGTTTTATTATATGCCATAAAACATGTTGAAAATGTTCATGTAAAGTATGTAGAAGATACTTAGATAAATATTTTCATAAATATGCCTATTACTATCTCTACACGTTTACCTTTCCCAGTACTTGTTGCAGTGTAGGAATAGTGGGTTAAGCAAAAGAAAATTTGTATAGTGCATTGTGTGGCACACTTCTTGCACGCAGCAGGCTTTCAAGAAAAAAGTAATGGGGGCAGCAAGGTCTAGCAACGCACCTGAATTCTGTCATATCAGTTCAATTACTGATGACCTCGAAATCCTCACCTCGCGTATTTTCGGTTGACACCTTTTCATTTCTGTTCCTCTGACCGCCATGGACCCCTCTTTGGTGCTGTCGAGACCGCGCTGTGTCTTTAGTTTCCTGTGGCCGAAGAAGAAAGTGGTGTAATATATATTGTCAAGATAATATTCTCATATACAATACAACACAGCCTTCTTAACCATAATCTATATTACGACAAACATCTGTGTACACTTAATTTATAACTTGAGTCCTCACCACGCGACAGTTCTGCTCGACATTTTAAATTAAATCAAGCGATAGGCCTTACTTACATAAAATCAATAAACCTGATACAATTGTTAGTTAATAATGGAATACCAGTTGTTGGAGAGCTAAAATAAACACCAGAAAATCAATTACCTTCGATAAACTCGGTCGCCACAGTCCAGCTCACACCTCAAATACCAACCGCCACTGCTTTTGAACAGTCAATAATCGCGCGCTCACAGAAAACGCGCGCAACTGTACCGAGACACTGGACATAACTGTCTGCATATCATGTTCAACTCTAACCTGTCCTGTAATAAGTGTACACTTACGACAGATCATTCCTATGCAATTATTAGTCTTAAAACTAGATATAGGCTATATCATGTCTTTACAAATTCTGACCAACAGGTGGGGGTTTTGTACAAACGAACTCGATCTCACGAGGAGATGAAAAGATCCTGCAAAATAGGTGATGAGGAGGCTCTCGTGATCGTTATGAATATAGTAGGAGATTGAGAACATCATCTTATTTGATTTAAAGCGTATGCCCCACATGTTTTTCTGAACCCTTCTGCTCGTTTTAATAAACTAATTTTAGGTCAAGATTGCGCAATAAATATTATAGCGTTTTTGTTATTGGGACATCGCGACCTTTTCATGAATATCTAAAAACAGTCAAATATTTTTTCCCTAGTTTTTTTTTTTTTTTTTAAGGTAAAATAAACCTTTATTATTATAATTATAATTATTATTATTAATATTATAATAAATGATTTCATTTACCCAGTCAAACACATTTTATCCCGATTTAGTGATGTTTTGTGAAACCGTCCCCGAATCAAGCCTTTATTTTTGGTCTTGGCAATCTACAGTTTATGTAAAACAGCAAAACAAAACATCATGTGCCATCTGTATCCATGGTAATGAGTGTGAATGTGGTTGACCGCTAGAGGCGCCCTGTCACACATCACATTCAACATACACAAACATGGCGTCAGGGCAGACACGCAAGATGCTGCCGCTCAGTCGCTGTGCCATATATCTGTTATTATTACTCGTTCCTGGCGCGATCTCCTCCACGCTTCGACTTCACAATGACCAGAGATTCATGCTACCACAGGACAGGGGTTTCTGCAGCGTGAGTGCACACCTGGAGCATGCAGAAAGTCGCGTCGTGCGTCTAGAGAGAGAAGTCAGGGAGGTTTCAGCCGCGCACCAGCTTCGCGTTCGGCGGAATGCTGCTGGATCACCCGTGCCAAAGGTTTATGGAAGGGTAAGCGAGATTTGCATTCATTTAGGTGTGATTGCGTATAGGTAATAATGGCAAGAACATAGCTTTTGCATAACCTCATAAAATACTGAATTCAATATTCCCTATAGTTGTGTACCATTCACCTTTGGTTTGCACGCAGTCACCTAGAAGTGTAATTGACCTGTTTGTCAGATGAAGGGTTCTCGCATGCCCCTTCACGATTGAAATCTTGCAAAATATTAAATAACTATACATAATTATATCTCATCTTTCTCTGATGCTTTACTTGATATCTATGTTTTACATTTAAACCTTACATTTTTTTCTACAAATAATTTGTCATTATGCCAAATATGAATAAATATGCTATAAGAAGAGATGTGATATATTGCTGAACAGTGGGGTCAACGAGACATTGTGCATTTTTTTGCAGTATTTTGAATTGCACATCAGTGATTTTAAGTTTTATTTATTTTTGTCACAAAACATACAGTACCTTTTTTTTCAAATTTTTTATTTTTTATTTTTTTTAGTGATGCTAATTGTGGATGTTCCTTGTAGAATAATAATAAGCAAACATCCAGTTATCATCTAAGATTTTTATATGATTAGGTATTGCGCAATATAGGGGAGACTGAGGCTAGTTGTCTCGGTTTTTTGGTCTAGTGAATATTTCTGAGGGTAGGCTTATTTTTGAAAGTTAATTTCTTTATAAACACTAACACTGAAATCTTCCTTAAAAAGCCTTTGAACGTTTTCACAATGATTGGCTAGAGAAAAAAATACATTGAAAATACATGAACACATTGTCACGTTATGTGGGCTAAGTAACGTAGCCTGCCACTAAACAGCCTATTGTAGATTTTTTTTGGAAACATTTAGATGGTAAAACGATTTTGAAACCCCAGACAAAAAGGTAAATGTTTTTGACAACTAACCCCAGTCTCCCTGTATATAAATGATGTTATTTATTTTTACTCTGAAGGGTTTATGCTTAATGTCAGCGTCTTGGGAGTTAGAAACAGACTCCGCTCATCTGTGTTCCTATTAAATGTATTGACACAGTGTTTCTTTGTTTGTTTACCATCAGGATGCCGCTTTATTACACAAGCATTAACAAACCAGAGAGGCATAACTGGTTACACAGTCTTGCTGGGATATTTCCCAACTAAACATTTCACTCCCTCAAGCATTTTGAGATGTTTGTTAAGTCAGGCTTGCAACAGTTAATAGTTTTGCTTTTCCATTGTACCTTTGAGATCTTGAATGGGTCAATCCACTAAATTTTTTTGTTTGAAAAACAGTCATTGCCTACAGAACAGGATTGTGGTTGTTAGCGTAAATACATCATGTTTTTGCAAGAGCTCGCTCAGATCATGATCTCAAAACACACTTGTCTACCACAGCATGTGATGTTGATTCAAGCTATGAGGATTTGTGACTCACTTGTGGCGATACAATCTAAAGTAGAGTTATGATATGAATCTGGTTGAAATTTATCACTATGAAACTAAAAACAATAGGATCAGATTGGAAAAACAAACCCTTGCAGTATTTTTGTTGTTTCCAATGATGTACAAAAAAAGTAGTCAAACTCTAAGTATTTTACTGTCTTATAAATCTTCTCTAATGCATATGCAGTCGGAGCAGTGGGCAGCCAGTAAGATTAGTGACTTTTCCCCTTTTCACCCTGTAGCGTGTACAGGAAATCCTCTATGAAGTGTTATTAGTGTCCTGGATGGAGTCCATAGCAGTTGATATGAGGTGAATTACCCCCTCAGAAGTTCCAATTAAGATCTCCCATCTGTGCCCCCCCCCCCCACCCCCCCGGCCCCCTCTTCCTTCCTTCCCTCTTTCAGACCTTTTGGTTTATGTGTTGTTTTTGGCACATAACAGGGAGCAGTGTTAGGTAAGAAGTAACAGACATCAATCCACTCTTTTTGTCTATTCAAGTAACCTAAAAAAAGTCCTCAGCTCTGCCAAGACAAGGATATACTGTTTTAAAGGGTCTTTTTTTGTTGTCTTTGCAGACCTTTTGTGAAACACAATTACTCAACAAGTTTAGAGTATTGTGACAGAGTCATTATCATAAATATGCAGTTCAGCGCCAGACCCCAAGAGCAGCTCTTGAAGGCAAATGCCTTGGCGAACTTTGTAGCAATGGGTGTTTTTATTGTGGAAAAAAAGCTTTTAATCCAAACAATCCTATATTTTTTTTTTGTTTTTTTGTTTGTCATTTGTTTATACATTTATTGTTTTGGAGACTTTATTTCATAATTTAATGGTAAATATTTCACAGTTTTGACCCAGAAGACCCGATTAAGCAATAATTATTCTTAGAAGAATGTTGTACATTCAAAACAGGATTTCCAGTAAATTTAATTCATTTCATGGACCTTGGATCTTGATCCATTTTGTTTCCTTGTATATTAAGCCACGTTAAGTGAACTGCTGGCAAACAAATGCAATTTTGTTCTAGTATGTAAAGTGTGTCATGCAGAATCATTGCCATAGAGTAATACCCAGAATCTAAATGAGACTTGACATTCCCTCACCTTTCGCAGGATAAGCCTGGACTTACTTCCTGAGTCATGTAAAGTCCGTATTTAATCTTATTTTTGTACTAAATTTTTTTTTTCTACGGTATGCCAGTTATGGTAAAACAATATCATATTTTTTTGTATTTGCCTTTACATTCCATTTACTTTTTCCTGATATTAAAAAAATGTAAATGACCCTAATTCAACTTGGATTACATTAGTATTCCTGTTCAAACATGTACAACATTTAAGCAGCCTTACTGGCAGAGTATTTTAGTTTCATTTCTGTGATAAGAAAGTTTAAAACCCTAGGGAAGTAAGATGGAGGGCGGTGTGGATGTTTATAATTATTCCATGGGGTATTACTGGAACTTGTCTGAACAGCCTGCTGGTTTACTTTCGTTTTTCCTGATGGTTGTCTTCTCTTTCATTAAACTCAAGGTGAAACCAAATTGACACAGATGAGTCATATAATCTTTTTAGTAGTTCCTTTAAGAGTGTGTTCACACTTGTAGTTCAGGTTCGGTTCGGTTCTCTTGGTTCTTTTGGTCAGGACCAAAAAAGAAAATGATACATTTAAGGCCCGATATACTCATGGCAAAGTTCTTTGTTTAGGGGTAAAACAAAGTTCGAAATACGTGACCAGCGATATACTGTTAGTGAACATCCGACGCCACCCACTCTGCTGAGAGTGGCGTTTAGATATGTAAATATGTGCTGCATGCTTACCTCTCAATAACAAAATAAACACACAACAAAATTGAGAAAACATCAAGCATTTTAATAAAGCATAAGAAAAGTATCTGATCATAGCGATGTGGATGTTTGCACAAGCTCTACGGCACTCCAGTAAAGACACATCACGTTTATTTATATATCACTTTATACAATAGATATCTTAAAGTCAAGCAGCTTTATCGTATTAAACATGAAAAACAGTGTCAGTGTCTCGTATTATCAGAAGTACAACTTCATTTTCTACTATAAAGCAGCTCTCCAGTGTGTTTGTGTTTTCACTCACGGATGTCTAACCTCGACCGACTGAACAGGCCAAATGAACCAGAAAAGATTTTCACGTGAAAGAAGGCGGAGCCTCCGCACACCTACCTTTTACGTAATCGCCATGGACCAATGGTAATACGAATGTTTAGCAGCCTTTTCTGTAAAGTTTGTTTTGGCAAGCTGTTTTGAACTCCAAACGAACTTCGTTTCAGCCTGATTTTGTTTGAAATGACTTCACACCAGTTCGTTCTTCGATTTTGTTAGAAATATATGTATTTCGGGGCCTTTAGTCCTGGTTCGCTTGGCGTTCACACTGTCATTTTTAAGACCAAACCTAAAGATACAAAACAAAAAAAACTTATTTTATGACATATATTTTGCCATGGAACTTACACAACAACGCTTTGTGCTGGGATAAATGCGCTTCTTGTATGTGCGTACATGTGATGAAATTTTTACAGGTTGAGAACTTGTGAAGAGCTTATAAAATGTGTAAAGGAGTCAAAACAGCATCAGGAATTCCTTTGTTGCACACAAACGAAGATCTGATTTAAGGAGACTGCGTTTGTGACGCCTGTACCGATTATCGAACTGTGGGAACATCGCAACTATAAGAAAGTCAAGTATGCTTGAGCATTTTGTCCTTTTTAGAGTCGCATCTTGTGACATCATATCCTGTTTTTGGTTCGTTAAAATGTCTTTGGTTCGCGTTGCATTCATATTTCAGTTGAACCGCACCAGAGATTGGTTGGAAGCGGACCAAGACCCACCTTTTTGTTTGGTGCGCACCAAGGTTTGGAAGGCAGCATTCACACTTATTCAAATGAACCACACTAACAGAGCAATCGCACCAGAGTTTGCTTTGATCAAACTATACCTGCCAAGTGTGAAGTCACCCTAAGACACAACAAGAAAATTATAGATGAACCCAATATTAATCTTGTCAGCAATTATTGGTTTAAGACGATTTATTAGTGTTTTATGTGAATATCAAAAGAGAATGAAAAGTTTTCTTAGTATGTTTCTCAGTATATTTATTATGTGCTGTTTGTATGCTACATAGTAGCATAACACATCTCTGTAATGGTCCCGTAACTTAACCATACTGCAGTAATGAAACAGGCCTTTAACTGTACTTTAAGCCTTTAACAGGATAATGACTCCTCGGTTTTCCTTTGGTTACGGCCACAGTGTTATTAAATGTGTGGTTCACCCATATTTTTTCATAGTGAAACTCGTATGGTTGGTTGCCAGAAAGAAACCGGTAGGCAAATTGTTGAACTGTTGGCCCAAACGTTAGTGCTGCAGAGATGATGTCATGGTTTCAAGCTGTGCATTGCTTACAGCGATGGGGCGAAGGTGCTCTAGTGCTTCCACTCTCTCATTCTGCCTCCTTTCCTTCTGTTTCCCTGCTGAATAATACATAAGAAACTGAAAAAATGAAATGATTTCAATTTTTCTGTCTCTCATTCCTCATTGCTTTTTCAACAAGACAAGCGAGAAAGAAGTTATTTGCACTTGTCTGTTTATGCTTTTGGTATATTACTGTGTCAGTATAAAAGGGGGCCCTGTTAGCAGAAAGTCCATTTGCAGGATAACCAGAAGTTGCAGACAGGCCTTTAACTCTCTTTGAATAAGCAGACCCATGAGTTTGCCAGGCTGAAATGGATCAGGTTGCAACCATTTACTCTTTTACAGTGTTTGTTGGCAAGGTGGTGGGAAAAGCTCTTCTACACGTACTGATTGAGATGGAGGAGAGAGGAGATGAAAACTAAACCATTTTTTTGTCTAATGGCATTTTTTTTTTACTTAACGAATGAATAATGAATAAAACATTTGCCCACAGATAATTTAAAGAAAGAAAACAGTTGGCAAATGGATAAGGAAAAGCCAATGATTTTAAAAGGTTGCTTTAAAATGTTATATTTAATTAATTTTACATGTTAATTAAAAACTTTTTTTTTTTTTTCAATGTGCAAACTGATGTATTTACGTTTTTATTTTTGAATTAATATATTGAGCATCAATTCCTTCTTTTTATTTTAAGTGCCGCTTCAAGTCCTCCATAAACTCCCAAGCTCTGAAGCATCAAAACATTGTTCTGTTTGTTTAAGCAGAAATGAAACGGCAATATTTACAGCAATGGTGTCAGTTTCGGGCAGGACTAATTGGTTGTTTGACCGGTGGCAGATGGGATGTGATTTAAATTTACTTCTACTTTGAATAGTTTAAAACCAATATGTTGGACAGGTTATTAAAACATTGGCACATTGTTGAATGTTAAATTAAATTTAATGCCTTTTAGGAAAAGTATGGATTATACAGCTGTCATATTTCATGAATAGAGGTAAAATAAACCTAGTGCTTTGAGGCTATATGTAAAATCACTGCTGTAAGTTTTCTTAACAGCTCTGTCAGTCTCCTAAAGTCTCTCTGTTGTACTAACATGCTGCTTGCCAAGCAGGTCTACAAGACAGGGAGATTTACTGCCTTGTCATGGTGAATAAAATTATGACTGTACATTCAAGGTGAGGTAGTTTGAGGAATCACTGTTTGTACGTTACAAAAAACAAACATTCCCAAATGAATATCAGTGTGCCTCTTTTGCTAAGCCTATGATGTGTATTTTTTTAATTGTTAGAACATATGGAAGTTTTTTTCTTTTGTTGAACGTCTGCTGCATTTATTGAAAGTCTATAATGTGACCTTTCAAACACTGAGTAGTTTAACATGCTAATGTTAAGTAAGTAAACCTGTTGTTTGCCAGTGATCCACAACTTGTTCCTCAGACAGGAAAAGAAGAGGTGTTAGAGCTTTTTGTTCCTTTACAACTTTTGCAACTTTTATGTCTGACAGGGGATATCGGAGTAGAACCCATTTGAGGATGCCATAGTCCTCATGCAGAAGTTTGAATTAAAGATGAGACAGGCTGTTCTTAGTGGAAAGAGAAGAGGGGGATGGGCATGAAAAGATGACACACATTTCTTTGTTCAACAGATCAGATTGGGACACCAAAGCCCATAGTTTCAGTTTCCCTGCCGCTGTGGTCTAGCTCAGCTCGCTTCAGCTCTGTTTGTGTGTGTTTGTGGTTGTTTGTTTTCTCAAAGGCTGTCAGCCTTAATTGCAAGACTCAAGGTTGCACAAATTCAAGGTTGTCAAATACAGATTAATTTTAGCTGGTATTACAAATGCAGTATGACTTTGGTGGAAAATGACCCAGTGAGAGAAGCAGACACTGAGATACGTCTTTGAAAATCAACTTTGAGCGAGTTGTAATGCGTTATGCCTTGACAGTTTGATTTGTACTGTGGAAACCTGGATACTTGTCTGACCACAGCAAAATAAATTCCACTTAAAGCTAGTCAGCTCCATTTCGATTAGTTGTTCATCATATTTTGCATTCACAGGCCAACTTGAATGATTCTCATAATCAGATGGTTGTCCACTGGGCTGGGGAGAAGAGCAACGTCATAGTAGCGTTAGCCAGGGACAGCGTTGGTGCCACAGATCCCAAGACCAGCTCCGTGAGTATACTATTTTTATCCTAGATCATTTCAAAAAGTTTCTTATCAAATTCCATTTTTTGACTTCCAACATATACAGTGGCATGCAAAAGTATTCAAACCCCTTCGTTTTTTTTTTTCACATTTGTTATGTTGCTTCCTTATGTTAAACTACTTTAAATTACTTTTTCACATGAATCTACACTCCACACACTATAATGACAAAGCAAAAATCAGATTTGTAATAACATTGCAAATTTATTACAAATAAAAAACTGAAATAATTACATTGCATAAGTATTCATACCCTTTTCTGGGACACTTGAAATTTAGTTCAGGAACATTCCAATTACTTCTTGTAGATGTTACTACACTTGAGTGGAGTTAACCTGTGGGAAATTCAATTCAATGGGTATGATTTGGAAAGGCATGCACCTCTCAATAAAAGGTCTAACAGCTGAAAATGCATATCAGAGAAAAAAAACAAGCAACAAGGTCAAAGGAACTGCCTGTAGAGCTCAGTGACAGGATTGTATCAAGATATAGATCTGGGGAAGACTATGAAAAAAATTCTGCTGTATTGAAGGTTCACAGAAGCATGTAGCCTCCATAATCCTTAATGGAAGAAGTTTGGAACAACCAGGACTCTTCCTAGAGCTAGCCTCCTTGCCAAACTGAGCAATCAATGGAGAAGGGCCTTGGTTAGAGTGGTGACCAAGGAGCTGATGGTCACTCTGGTTGAGCTCCATGATCATATATGGAGATGGGAGAACTTTACAGAAGGACAAACATCACTGCAACACTCCACCAATCTGGGCTTTATGGCAGAGCAGCCAGACACAAGCCTCTCCTCAGTGAAGGTACATGAAAACCCACTTAGAATGCAAAAAAGCACCTAAAGGACTCTCTCAGACTGTAAGAAACAGTATTCTCTGGTCTGATGAACCTCAGTTCCAGGCATCATGTACGGAGGAAACCAGGCACTGCTCATCACCTGCACAAAAACATCCCAACAGTAACGCATGGTGGTGGTAGCATCATGCTGTGGGGGTGTTTTTCAGCGGCAGGGACTGGGGGACTCGTCAGGGTAGAATAAAAGCTCAACACAGCAAAATATAGAGTTAGCCTTAATGAACCTAGTCCAGAGCATTTAGAACCTCGGACTTGGCAGAAGGTTCACCTTCCAACAGGACAATGACCCTAAGCACACAGCTAAGACAATGCAAGTGTGGCTTAGCCCAGCCAGAGCCTGGGCTTGAACCCAACCGAAAATCTCTGGAGAAACCTGAAAATGTCTGTCCATCGACGGCCCCCATCCAACCTGACGGAGCTTGAGAGGATCTGAGGAGAAAAATGGCAGAAAATCAGCAAATGCAGATGTGCAAAGCTTGTCACATCATACCCAAAAAGGCTGTAAAGGTGCTTTAACGAAGTACTGAGTTAAGGGTTTGAATATTTATGTAATGTACTTATTTCAGTTTTTCCAAAGTTTGCAAAGTTGTCTCAGATCTGTTTTTTGCTTTGTTATTATGGTGTATGGAACATAGATTGATGTGGAAAAAAAGTCATTTAAAGTAGTTTAACATAAGACAGCAACATAACAAAATGTGAAGGAATTCAAAGAAGTGAAGGGGTTTGAATACTTTCGCAAGGCACTGTGCTAAGCGCTGTCTTTTTAGTGCTCTCTGAGTCATAAGGCCTCCCATTGTTCTTCAGTTCCCTGCACTTTTATCATATCTTAAACGCTGCCGATGTAACTCACAGCCTAGAAAAGCTGTCTTGTGACCTTGAATGGTATTTTTCTATTTGTGTGGCAATAATTGCAAAGTTTTCAGTAATTGCAAAACTTTTATGTTAAATATTATCTAATGCAAATGTGAGAACAAAAGTGGTGCGCTTATACTCTATGGGGTGCTGGAGCTATTATCTGCTCACCTGTGAAGTGCTTTACAGGAGTTCTTTGTAAAAAAACAAGACAAAGCTAATTAAAGCAAAAATAACTTTATTATCATCAATGCTTTATTTTCAAAAGATGAACTGCTTAATTATGATCACTTACATTCTATGAGCCAAAACTCTAGCAGATTCACATGTATCCTCTTTGGAGAATACAATCCCAGAATGCATTGCAATACAATCTGTGAAATTTTGCATCCAAGGTGGCAGATACATGAATTAAATGAAATATTCACTTTATTGTCCTTGAAGGGAAATTTGTCGTGGACTCATAAAACGTACGTTCCCTTGCCAATTGTAAATAAATAAGTAAAAGAACAATAATACCACCTAAACCATCTCAGAATATAATTATAACAATAGAAATGTAACTAACATGCGAAAAAAACGACTAAAGAAATGTCGATTATGAAAAAAGTAGCCAATACTGAAAAATATTGATAAACAATTGAATCGAATATAAAAAAAATTATTGTGCCCAAGAAAAATTTGATTGCCAAACTGTAGGCTCAGCAACATACTATCAAACTGAATTGGAATCAATTGTAAGCAGAGTCTCAGTGCATTTCACATAAGGAGCATTATTTTTGAGACATGAATGAAGTTGTTTATTCGAGAAAAAAAAAGCTGTTAGCTTAGCAACATGCTAACATCAAACTATTGGATTCAATTGTAAGCAGAGTCTCATTTGGAGCTAACTTAGAGTGATATTTTTGAGACATAAGAATTTGCTCCCTAAGTAAGTACCAAATTAGTTTCATATGGAAAGGTTTCATTTCAATTGCCATGTTGACTTAGAAGGCAGCATCCTATGTAGACAGACAGTAAACAAATCAGCTTACTAAGTTTTGGAACAGAGCTACAATCGCAGCAGTGTATGAGGTTAAAATTTGATATTTTGTTTATTTAACAGGTGTACGTGTCCTATGACTATGGAACCACCTTCACCCAGCTATCAGAGAAATTTCAACTGTCTGGGGACCAGGAGGACAAGAAACAGGTCATCTCACAGTTTTACCACAGCCCTGCCGACAACAAACGAGTAAGTGTGTGTGAGACATTAGCTGGACTATCAGTGTGACATCCTTGAGTTGTCTTGTCTTTGTGAGCTTAAGCCGAGGTCATACAAGACCGCTGTGACACAGACCGCTTCCCGGCCATCTGCAGCTGTGACCTTCCACCGCTCCAATCGCTTATACACCCACAGATGGTGTTATCCAAGAGAGCAACTCCAAGGGCTGGGCAAAATACAAGCTACATCCTTAGTCTTTGCCCTTGGCACTGACCGTAACTGACTGCTCCATTGAAACTTTGCGGGGTGCAAAGGCTCATGGGAGTTGGAGTGGGGAGCTGCAGATGTGGCAGAACCGCTGTGGGACTCTGCATTGCGTCTTTGTAGGGGCTGACGGCAGCAGACGGTGACCATTCATCTGGAGTCAATGATGTGGCTGGCACTGCAGCTGCCGCCTGCTGCTGCTGAAGGATTGAAGCTAAAGCATTATAAGTGTAATTTGTAAAGCTTACAACTTCTTAGTAGGAGCACAGGGCTGTTTTATTACATTTCGAGTGATCAGAGTAACTTACACCGTCGGTCCACATGTGGAGAAGAACTCTGAATCTGGGTTGTTACAGATGGGATAATTAACAGACATACTGGCTGGGTGCTTGTCCTGTTTGTTGTGGAGTAATTTGATGCATTCAAAGTAATAATCCTGATGTAAAATCTCATGTGAATAGCTGTGTAAAGAATGAGCTGATAGGCAATCACAACTGAATCCTTGTTTCCTTGAATACATACTGGACCTGTTTGTTTGATTGATCTCCTTATAGTGGCTTTACTAGCAAGTGTGAATGGATTTTTGGTCACACTATAGATTAGGGTCCAGTTCTCACTATTAACTAACTATTAACTACGACTTTTGCCTCAAACTCCTAATTACTTCTTATTAATAGTTAGTAAGGTAGTTAAGTTTAGGTATTGGGTAGGATTAAGGATGTAGAATATGGTAACGCAGAATAAGGCATTAATATGTGTTTTATAAGTACTAATAAACAGTCAATATCCTAGTAATATACATGCTAATAAGCAACTAGTTAATAGTGAGAATTGGGTCCTAAACTAAAGTGTTACCGGATTTTCTAATGATTCACTATTGACTAATATTATTCACTATTTTATTAATATTATAACATTAATATTGAGCTCAATAAATAAAGTATTTACTTTTAGTAATTATTAATATTAATAATTAACAGTAACATTATTACTATTTTTACTTTTTAACTAGCCTATTATTAATACTATTTAATATAATTAATGAAATGAAAGCACCCTGACGAAGGTCTGTTTGGGCTGATACGCGTTGGTGTTTTTTAAGATGCAGCCCTGTCTTACAAAAAAGGCTTTTTACCTTTCTAACTATGTGAGTGCCTGGGCGTGGATTTTCTTGTTTTGCAACAGGATCCACCTACCATTTTTGATATTTTGCTCCCCTTCTGTAGCACCCATAGTTTTGTTTGTGAGTACCACATGCGCCCCTGGTCGAGATATTGTCTTTGATTATAACCAATGAATCCGCTTGGCTTGTTGAGAAGAGGTGTGTTATTACTTCTCTAAGCTGTTTTGACTTGACCTGGTAAGCAACCACTTAGAAGCTACTCAGAACTCCTTAGCAACTGCGTAGCAACCACTCAGAACACTCTGGCATTGTGTCACTTATAGTCTGATGATGGTCAGGGTTAATGCTGGAGATGGATATGCTCTACTTTCTCTTTCTTTTTCTTTTTCTTTTTCTACTTTTTCTTTCATATTTCTGTACAGCATTAGGTTTCTTTTTAAGTCGAGTGTTTCTGTTTCAGTCCCAGTCCTCATTGCCTCTGAATCTGAAGAGAGAAAGTGCCCTGCTTCCATAACCAGGCCATGGAGAGGACAAAGTTTATAGGGAAAGCTCTTAAATGAAAGATCAAAGAGAAGGGAGGCAGATTAGAATAGCAGAAAGTGCATAATCTGAATAATTAATCATGTTAAAAATGTTTTTTTACTATATTTAAATGTTTTGATGTTCTTGTGGTGCCAGTTGCCTGAAATAAATATCTATAAATTATAGATCTTCTGTTGTGTCGTCAACCACTACAGAGGTTAAAGGGAAAGTTCACCCCAAAATGAATCGCCCTCATGTTCCAAACCTGAATTACGTGTTTCTTTTTGTGGAAAGCAAAAGAAGATATTTAGCAGAATGTTGAGGCTGCTCTTTTTCAGACAATGAATGTGGATGGTGATTTTATAATGGCAAGTTATAAAAAGACAAAAATGTATCATAAAAACAGTCTATATGAGTTGTGCACTCTGAGTCTTTAAGACATACAGGCCCATATTCTGGTCACTTTACATTGTTAATCTTGTATGAGTTATATGGACTACTTTTATTGTGTTTTTAAACCACCATTTACTTTCATTGTGTGGAAAATAGTCTCTTTTTAAGACAATAAAATGGTATTTGTAACATAATCCCCCGGTTTCACAGACAAGGCTTAAGACTAGTCCCAGACTAAAATGCATGTTTGAGCTGTTTTAACTGAAAGCAATTTAAACTGACATATCTTAAAATATGTCAGTGCCATTGTTTTGTCTCAAGATGCAACCAGTAATGTTTTTGTCTAAGCCATGTTAAAAAAGCTACTTAAATGTCCTAAATGAACTAAGGCCTAATCCTGGCTTAATCTAAGCCCTGTCTGTGAAACCAGGCCTGATGAAAGTATTTTTTATTTTGGATGAACTATGCCTATAATTGTTTTGGTTTTGCTGAATTTACCATTTAAAAAAAAAAAAAAAAAAAAATGTATTTTCTGAATTTTTTTTTTTTTCTCCCTCGCAGTACCTATTTACTGACACCACGAACAGTTACCTGTGGAACACCTTTGACTTTTGTAAAAGTGTTCAGGGTTTCTCCATCCCATTCAAGCCCACAGACTTACTGCTGCACAGTAAGAGGCCTAACCTAGTCCTTGGTTATGACGGTTCTCACCCCAATAAACAGGTATGATCACCGATACTTTCCTTCAGTACTGGATTTTTTTGTATATCTTGTGTGTGTCCAGTTTTAATAAAATAAATGGCAGTGCCATTTAGGCCTTTAGCTATTTGTGGAGATTGCCCTTTTGAATTTTGCACTAAGCAGCATGTTTTGATTTGAGGTAATCAGCTGTAATTTTCATATGAGAAGCTGGTTCATGACAAATGTTGAAAGGTATGAAATGTTATAACAGAAACTGCTGACTCTTAAGGACTTATCCTTCCTTCTGTTTTCTTTTTTAATTTCCATTTGGCAGCTGTGGAAATCAGATGACTTTGGTGAGACGTGGGTGTTGATTCAGGAACATGTGAAGTTCTACTTCTGGTAAGATCAAACACTGTGTGGGTGTTCCGAATGTGTCCATCATGAAATCTGTTTTTGGGTGTGATGTGTGTGGCATCATTGGCCAAAAGTAGTAATGCTACTTTCAGTGCTATTTAAAAAAAAACCTTTTATAGAAGAAAGCTTCTTTTTCCTGTAAGCAGTGATAACAAAATGCTGCATTGCTGTTTTTTGTCACATCAAATTGAGGAAATAATCATGTTTAATCATGGTTGCCTAAAATGTCCACTATCTTTTATCATATGAAGCATAAAGTATTTTGATTCATTTTAACAAAATGGTTAGTTCAACTTTTAGCGAACCAGTTTCAAAAACAATACACCACCTTTTATTCCACTATGATTGTAGTTATATAGAAAATTATATGATAATATATTATAATAATTTTACTAAATATTTTTTTTCAAATACTGTTTAATGTGTATATACTGTATATACACTGATCAGTCAGGCATAACATTATGGCATAACATTATTATGACCTAATATTGTGTTGGTCCCCCTTTTTGCTGCCAAAACAGCCCTGACCCATTGAGACATGGACTCCACTAGACCCCTGAAGGTGTGCTGTGGTATCTGGCACCAAGATGTTAGCAGCAGATCCTTTAAGTCCTGTAAGTTGCGAGGTGGGGCCTCCATGGATCGGACTTGTTTGTTCAGCACATCCCACAGATGCTCGATTGGATTGAGATCTGGGGAATTTGGAGGCCAGTTCTGGTGCTCACGTGTCCACTGTTGATGCTTTCGGCTGTGGACAGAGGTCAGCATGACCCTGACTGGTCTGTGGCTATCCCACAAGAGCTGCAGTTTTGGAGATGCTCTGACCCAGTCGTCTAGCCATCACAATTTGGCCCTTGTCAAACTCGCTCAAATCCTTACTCTTGCCCATTTTTTCTGCTTCTGACACATCAACTTTGAAGACAAAAGGTTCACTTGCTGCTTAATATATCCCACCGTGATGTGCCATGATGAAGAGATAATCAGTGTTATTCACTTCACCTGTCAGTGGTCATAATGTTATGCCTGATCGGTGTATATACTTTTATACTTTTTTTTGGTATTTAGTATAAATTGAATGCTGTGAATAGCTTCAATGTAGTTATCTACGTATTATTAGTATCCTTTTTTAAGTAGTAACTTAAGTATACACTACCGTTCAAAAGTTTGGGGTTAGTGAGATTGTTTTTTTTAAAAAAATTAATACTTTTATTAAGAAAAGATGTGTTAAATTGATCAAAAGTGACAGTAAAGACATTTGTACTTATTTCTGTCGAAATATATTCTGTCGAAATATATTCTGTCTTCGATTCATCAAAGAATATTAAAAATGTATTATGATTTCCTCAAAAATATTAAGCAGCACAACTGTTTTCAACTTTGATAATAATAAGAAATGTTTCTTGAGCATCAAATCAGCAAGTGCTCTACATGTAGGCTATGTGTAATCTGCTTTGATTCCCTCTTTTGTCAGTGTTATTCCAACCCACTTATTTGCACCGATATTTCATACATGGCTCATTACTGTGGTTTTGATTGCTGTCTAAAAGAACAGGGTGTGAGTTTGCAGCTTGTTGATATGATAAACAACTGAAATGATTAGAGAGCAAGGAGATCTCTGGCAAATCCAGTTCTTGCTCTTCACATTCTTCCATACAGGAATTTTGCAAAAGTATTTGTAATTTGAAGAGGTTTGAAAGCTCTGTGCTGTCTCACTCAATTTACAGGTTTATGTAGGAATGTGAAACTCTTGCTTTGGGTTGCAGCCAGCACTTAGTGTTTGCACAATCAGGCACTGGCATCGAAAGCAAGCAGCAAATAGAAATAACAGAGTAGCGCTTATTGCTCTCCCACTCAGTAAACATTATGCCATAGGATATGATCTGACCGGAAGAGCTAATTAGAATGTTATAACTGCAATTCATCACAGACGTGATTAACATTTTTTTTGTTTTACTTCAGCTCAAATGTCTGTAAATTTCTCGATGCCAGAACAAATTTGTTTAGCTCATTATTGCAACAGAATAGTCTGAGATATAAGGAAGAGGTCAGTGTTCTCAAGCATGTGGGCTGCCGTCCAGACAGACTGCTTGATTGTGATTTTAAGTGTGTCTACCAGCCGTGGCCCATTTCATCTGCTGGAGTGGCAGTCAGTGCCTGTGGAGATAGCATCAGTGACCCTCTGCGATGGCCCAACACAAATGACTCGAGAGCTCAGAGACCGACTACACCATCACTGCAGTGATAATCCTTCTGTTCTTTGCTCTCTCAGACTGTGCCTGGCTTAGGATTGTCAGAGGAACCTGTAAATTTTAACTAGCTTACCTTTTTCCGGTTTGACAGACATTTTCTTTTCTTCCACTTTTTATTAGAGAGGGTGATCAGGAAATGTTGCGAGCCAGAGTCAAACTGGTGTCAGATGTTCGATGTCTTTTAGGGATGCATGACATATCAGTTCCATATCGGTTATTGGCTGACATATCGGTTATTGTTCTTGATCATTTACGTTTTTACATTTATTTTACTTTTGTTATTTTAATCTTTAAAAACAGTAATAATTTAATAACACTGTTAAATGTAATATTTAGCAAATCTCAAAATGAATATCCAATTTCCATACTGTACATTATAATGCTGTGATGCCTAAATTCAGTTGTAGCATTTAAAGTTTAATTTAAATTTTTTAAAAAACATTTTATTTTTAATTACAGTACTATTCAAAAGTTTGGGGTCAGTAAGGTTTTTTTTTTAAGGAAAGAAATTAATACTTCAGCAATGACACAATTTTTCAAATAATATATATTTTATTCAATGAATCCTAAAAACATTATTAGTTTCCACAAAAATATTAAGCAGAACAGCTGTTTTTAACGTTGATAATAATACGAAATGTTTCTTGAGCATCAAATCACAATATTAGATTGTATTCTGAAGGATCATGTGACGCTGAAGACTGGCGTAATAATGCTGAAAATTCAGCTTTACCATCACAGGACTAAATTACATTTTTATTAATATATTAAAATAGAAAACAGTTCTTTTTATATTGTAATAATATTTCACAATATTACAGTTTTACTGTATTTTTGATCGAACAAATGCAGCCTTCTTTCAAAAACATCTTGCCAACCCCAAACTTTTGAACGCTTGTAATATACCAGTGCATCACTATTGAAGACATACTGTATTCTTATACATTTTTTTATGGCAGTCAGAAGGAATAAGGAAGTCCTGCCAAACAGATTGACTGCTGTTTTAAAGGTCAACAAACAGACCTTCAATTGTGTAGTTTGTTAACTGTATTCTCTGAGCTCTCAATTGGTTTTCAGTTTTAATCTAGAAAAACCAAAGGCGGAGCTGCAGGCCTGGTTAAAAGAGCTGTAAGCCCCTGTTTTTGTCCGTCTCTCACCCCGCTGCTCGACTTGCTAAACTCCCAGTTGTGAAATAGAAAGCAAGCGGCGAGGTTTGTGTGTTTGTTCCCCTGCGAGATAATCCCTTTATCCTCTAGCTTGGTGATTTAAGAGCCAGTCTCAACAATCAGCACCCCTCTGTGTTTTCAAAGAGGAAAGGAAGTCAGGCTGTTGGTCAAGAGTGGAGAGAGACTCTCCCGTCCATTTATTCGAAACTGCTACCCATTCCTTCATCTGTAGTCTTGATCTCCCACACTCACCCTGAATAATTTATCAGTAACATTGTGCAGGAGACAGATGAGGAAAATTGGTTCAGTGTAAGTTGTGAAGTGTAAAGTTGCGTGAATTGGCTTGGCAAGTGAAAGCGCTGTAGCTATTGATTACGTATGATAAATGTCGCTGCATAAACCCTGCACAGTTTTTGCATTGTAGCACATTGCACATCATTAGGAAAAACAATACAAAACATGTTAGTTACTTTATTATTGTAATATTGGGTTACACTTTATTTTAAGGTGTCATTGTTACAGTGTAATTATTTAAGTACTTAGTAATATTAATTAACATGTACTCACTATAGGGTTAGGGTAGATCAGGATTTGGTTAATGGTTAGTTGCATGTAATTATGCATCATTTGCTGTTATTACTTTGGTAAGTACATGTAACATATGTAACAATGACACTGTAAAATAAAGTGTTACCTAATATTGTATATTATTTTGAAGCAATGTTCAAATGTTTGTAGTCAGTAAGATTATTTAAATGCTTTTGAAAGAAGTTTTTAATGTTCACCAAGTCTGCATTTGTTTGATAAAAAATACAGTAAAAACAGTAAAATTGCAAAGTATTATTACAACTTAAAATAACTCTTTTCTATGTTAATTTATTCCTGTGATGACACATCTGAATTTTCAGCATCATTACGCCAGTCTTCAGTGTCACATGATCCTTCAGAAATCATTCTAATATGATGATTTGATGCTCAAGAAAGTGTAGTATTTATACTAAGACACATTAATATGGAATTGGTTGCTTTCTGAAACCATGTAAACATAAAACTTAAGGTAACAGCTAACTTTCAGAAGTCCACCATATGCTACTTGTATTAATGTATGTCCAAAATATCAATATCCAAGTATGTGTATTTCTATTCCCCTAGGGGTGTAGAGCCATACGACAACCCCACCACAGTGTTTGTCCAGCGCCACGAGCCCCAGGGAGACTCCATTATCCTCAGCAGCACAGACTTCTTCCAGAGCGAGCAAAACCGCCAAGTTATCCTGGAGAAGGTGGACAGCTTCCAGCTACGGGACAAGTACATGTTTGCCACCACCACCAGGGTAAGGGTACACTCTGACCAGAACAAAGTTGCAAACATTTGAAGAATAATTTGTAGCTTCAGGCTCTTATATAGCAAAAGAAGGGAAGAATAAGCAGCGCTAAGCTAGAGTTCAAAAACTGAAAATTTGGAGAGTGCTGAGAGTCAGATCTGTGCCAACTCCAGCTGAATGCCTCTCCTGTGAGTGTGAGTAAACACTCCTCTGAAGAGCTGGAGGAACGATCCCGCTCAAGATGAACAGGGAGTGATAACCGGCTTATTTAAAGCCATGGAGTCAGATGAGGAGGATTCCTGGTGTGTTTAGCTTCTGAACTTCTGCCCTATATGACAGAAGGGTAATTCAGACAGGTGACCGTGACTCTCTAGTTGGTAATCTGGCCTGGTAACCAAAAAGTTGCAGATTTGAATTCCGCTGTATTATTGTGCCCTCAAACAGGAGGCACAACCTGTAATACATGTACGGTAAGTTGTTTTGAGGTAAAAGAAGCATCTGCTGAATATGTGGCTGTGAACAGAGCAGCAGCAGTAGGAAGATTGTTCCAAGGTAGGTGGTTTAGCTATGCTTCCTCCTAAGAGGCCAAATTTTGGCCAAATTCTAAGGTAGCATTGTGTGTATCCATCACAGGGAGAGCGAACACAGAATGCATTGCGACTAGCTCGATGAAAGAATAAATACAAGATGGCGGCCAAAAGAAATGCTGATTATATATAAACGTGTATTTCATTCAATACTGCAACTAATAGATAAAAATAGTTTAGTGTAATTAAAAATGGATTTAGTTGCATGTGCTATGTATTTTATGCTTATATTAGCTGCATGCTAACATCAAACTGGAATCATATTTTGCAATTCTATTTCTCTTAAAGTGCTGCAGTAATGAGTCCTAAAACCTTGAAATAAGTTGGAAATAAGTGAATGGGTTTGTTGTTAAATGGCTAAAATAGAAAATTTGTGTCTGTGGTTAAAATAAACTAAAAGATATTTTTACGTTTTATACTGTGTGTCTTGAAAAGCCAGTTGCTAACAAGTGGCTAAATGGGACTACAGAGGTTATCAGGGACATTAAACGTCATCACACCGAAAAAGGTAAACTCATCTACTCGCTAGTCCACTTTTACAGCCTCGTTATGTTTATAACTGTGCTCTTGTAAACTATTCTAACTCAGACGTTCCAATTTAAAGATTTTAAAGTTTAAAAGAGTAGTTTGAAAAGTAATGGTGGTGACGTTGAAGTCATGCAACCGTGGTGTAGTTTGTTTATATCTGACTTGTTAAACTTTTAGTTGTGAAGATTATTTTTTATGAACAAACCATGTAAGAATTGTAAACGTTTGTTGGTCACAGAGCTTATTTTCTGCAGTAGTCAAGAGGTCAATGGAAATATCCTATTGGCTTTTTGTCAAAGGAACCCAGGGTGATGCTAACTTCTAGGTTTTCCTACATAAATACATCATCCCTGCAACACTCTATTCATTGGTACTTTAAAACTATGTATCTTGTTTAATTTTTATTTGTGCATTTATATAATTCCATGCAGATCTATGAATTAGGAATGTCATCTAAATAAGCAGAAACTCTGAAAATGTGCACTGTGCATTGAAAGCAGAGGTGGACAGTAACTAAGTAAATTTACTTGAGTACTGTACTTAAGTACACTTTTTGAGTATCTGTACTTTACTTGAGTATTATTTTTGCTGGAAACTTAAGACTAACTTTACTACATTTGAAAGACAAATATCGTACAAATATCGTACAAATATCAAATTTACTCCACTACATTTCTATCAAGGTCCTCAAAGTCGAAAGTCGTTTCTGTAGCAGCTTTGAAAGTCGGTGGATGATTTTTTTCTTCTTTAAAAGGTGTTTGGGTTTTTGCAGAAAGCCTATCAGGAATCACTCTTGTAGGGTCATGTGAAGTTCAATGATTTCCCAGCATTTTTTGGACACTGATCAGTTTATAGCAAAATGGAAGAAGACGGTTCCTCGGCGCAGTGTGTGCACCCATAGCCATACTTAGAAAGTATGTTTCAGTTTTCTGAAAAGATTAAAGAT
This sequence comes from Coreius guichenoti, assembly GCA_039654105.1. Classification (NCBI taxonomy): domain Eukaryota; kingdom Metazoa; phylum Chordata; class Actinopteri; order Cypriniformes; family Gobionidae; genus Coreius; species Coreius guichenoti. Next base: position 27,224,626 of record CM077174.1, read on the forward strand.
TAGTTTAGTTCGCATACACTTGATGCATGTCTCATAAAATGTTAAAAAATGTAAAAGAGAAGAGCATATGGATGAATCTGAAAAAGCATGATGACGTGAAAGAGAGCTCAGTTCAGTCCGGTTTTCTGTGCACAAAAAGTTTCTTTTGCGTTTTTTTGCACTTGAACAGACCAATACACAAAATGATGTTAAAATGTTCATTTTGACGAGTATTCACATAAACAAAGTTGATTATGTCTTAAGTGAACGTAAACAGTTGGGAGAATATCAGATGTGTATCAGTGTATAGGATCCGTGCATTCGGCCTTAAAGTGACAGCAGCTTTGTAAAGGGCTTTGTAACTTTTATACAAGTATTTAAATTAGTTTAAGATAGTCGTATGCTAGCATGTCGGATGGAGCATCACTGACTGGCTTAAACCATGATGGCATAGTGTGCATTTATACAACAATGCAACAATAATAAAATAATGCGTTGACATAAAAAAGGAAATTTACTTTTGAAAACAAATACTTCTGTACTTTTACTTAAGTAAAAATCTGTTTTTACAACTTGTAACGGAGTAATATTTGACCAGTAGTACTTTTACTTTTATTCAAGTAATGAAGTTGTGTACTTTGTCCACCTTTGATTGAAAGTGATCCTGCAGATTCACTCTCTCTGGACTATTTATTTTTGTCATTTTTATTGAAGTTAATCACTAGCATTATTTCAGAATTTGTTATGAGCAGAAACCATTGTGATCCTACAATGTATTGCAAAGTTTTTTGTATTGTAAGTCCAGCCCTGCAACACAAGTCATCAGTCATAGAAACACTAAATAGTGTAAAAGCTGTATCTGTCAAACTGTCTTACTAGCATCTCATCCAAGATGGGAACACAATACAGCTTGGAGTATTTGTTTTCAGTTGATATGCCTCCATAAAGTTTTGCATAGTTCTTGGTTGCTGAAACAATGACTGTCTAGACCTCATGTCTATGCTGACCGCAGCTAGTGTTATATTTCAGTGTAGCGTTCACCCTTGAGTGTATTCAGTGGTTAATCATTTTCACCCCACATCGGCTGGCATATCACTAACCTCATCCCACAGAAAATGTCTGACTGCCCAGAACTGGATGAGGCATCTGTCAGGTCACACATGGCACCGTCAGGTTGCGTAAAGCAGAAACCGACCCAAGTCATCCATTAAATTGGAAAGAAATGTGTAATTTATCTGTGGCTTCAGAAAGCCGGAGACTCTGTGTGAGTTTTGAGGGCTGTTTATGAGCAGTGCTGCGCGGATGGCACAACTGCGGCCCTGGACAGCGTGCTGGAGGAGCTGCCTGCTTGACAGCTCTGATCTATGTTCCGTTAATGAAGTTGTGGCTTGGTTTCCCTCGGGTACTTCTAACCACTCATGCACCACTTATATGCGTTCTGCTGCCCAGTGCTGCCATATGGTCCTGTCCTCAACACTGCGCCGTACTAACGGCACCGAAAGAGTTTTATAATTGCTCCCATTGTCCTTGTTTTGTTGCAAAATAATAGGATAAATTAAAATTCTGTCGTCATTTACCTACCCTCACGCTGTTAAAACCCTAGACCTTCTTTCTGCTTTGCAACGCAGAAGATATTTTGGAGAATTTTAAACAGTTTTTGTCCAAAATATAACATATAAAAGTTTGTTTGGAACAGCATGATGGTGAGTAAATGATGACAGAATTTACATTTTTGGCTGAACTGTTTTTTTATGGATCCTGAAGGCCATCTGAAGCGAGACGAAAGTACGAAAGGAGCAATTCGCACTCGCTTTCTCTCTGTGTGTGTGTGTGTGTGTGTGTGTGTGTGTGTGTGTGTGTGTGTGTGTGTGTGTGTGTGTGTGTGTTTTTTTGTTTTTTTTTCTTTCTGAATTTTCCACAAACGGCTATGGGAAATTTGCTCCCTATGTTCTGGTGAGCCACATTCCCAGTTAATATTTTAACGGATTTGGACATTTCGCTTGCTGATTGGATGGATTTACAACAGGATAATTAGTGGTTTTCATGGTCAGACCATTCAGACCATTAAACAAAATTATCCTAAGGAGGTCTATGGCAAGACAGACAAATAGTAAATAGGCCAGAGCAAACAGCTCTGTGGAATTTGTCTGGCTGGGCTAGTTGTGAATATCTCTACTCTTGAGGAGAGAGAAAGTGACAGGCTTGTTGATGGCTGTGTGTGGCCTGGCCCTGACCCTTCTGGCCAGACGTACCCCTAGAGCAACCCCCTCTCTCTTTCTGTCTCTTGCTCACTCACTTACAGAACAAACACTTTCTTCCAGTGCTTAAAGAGCTGCCTACAGAGACAGCATTTTAAGGCATCACAAGCTGCCCCTGCTGGAAAAAAACAGCTTAAAGGGATAGTTCATCCAAAAATTAAAATTGTCATCATTTACTCACCCTCATGTCGTTCCAGACCTGTAAGACTTTCATTCATCTTCGGAACACAAATGAAGATCTTTTTGATGAAATCTGAGAGCTTTCTGTCCCTCCATTGACAGCTATGCAAGTTGCAACTACCACTTTGACGCTTCAAAAAGTTCATAAAGAGATTGTAAAACTAATCCATTGATCAGCGAACATAAGAAGAAGCTCAACCAAACAAGCTTGAAGCACTAGATCAAACCTCATTGGTTCTTGCGGAAGCTCAAACGTACTGCGTAACACACGAGAATGAACATCATTGGTTCTTGCACGTCAAGCGATCATGCCTGATCTTCTGTTTACCACAACTGATGTGTGAGTTGATGAATGTTTATATGTGAATAAAAGCCTAACTTCAGTCTGTTCATCATATAAAGCGATCGTGTCTCTTCAGAAAATTCAGACTAAACCACTTAATTCATATGGATTAGTTTTACGATCTCTTTATGAACTTTTTGAAGCGTCAAAGTGGTAGATGCATAGCTGTCAACGGAGGGACAGAAAGCTCTCAGATTTCATGAAAAAAGATCTTCATTTGTGTTCGGAAGATGAATGAAAATTTTACGGGTTTGGACCGACATGAGGGTGAGTAATTAATGACAGAATTTAAATTTTTGGGTGAACTATCCCTTTAAATTTGTCTAAGCTGGTTTGTTGGTTCTAACTGGTTTAAGATGGTTTCCCAGCCTCACCTGCATAAAAGTAAAATCTGTCTAGAGACCAGCTAAAACTGGCAAACAAACAAAACTGAATGACAAGCACGTAACAAAATTACTAAAACTTAATCTAAAAATAAAACTGAAAATTAAAAAAATAAAAGCTATATCAAAATATTAATAAATACAATAATAGTATGTAATACTAAACTAACTTTGGTCCAATTATAAGGCAGCATTGCATATATCCATTTAGAAGACAATACCAGAATATGATGCGACAAGCATAGGGGGAAAAATCCCAAAAGATGGCGGACAAAAATGGAAGAAATGTGTATATATGTTTAATCATCAATCATTCAATCATTCAAATTGTTGATAAAGGTTGATATAGTAAAAACAGACTATTTTACCCAAATGTTTGAGTGTGGTATGTATATTTTTCTTATTAGATTCTCATTTTGTTAGCTTAGCGACATGCTAACACTAAACTCTATTTGAATCAATTGTGAGTTGCTGCTTGTGTAACATGTTCGAGTAATTTATGAGATGCCATGTTAGTTAGGATGCTGTCTATGTAGATAGTAGGCAGTGAGGCCGTTCACTCGGTTTTGGACCATATCCAAAGTCTCTTGCCAGTCGGACAACATTGATGTCAATCTATTTCTCCCTTTTTTCAGTCTTTTACCCTCTTCTCTTTCTGTCACTGTGTCTCTCTCTGACTCACTCTTTTGCTCTCATTGTGTTGAGTCCCTCTATCTGCAACCCGGCTAATAGGATTACCATAATGAATATCACAAGAGCCTTTGGCAGTGAGAAGCTTCTAAGACTAATTAAAGCTGTGGAAACCAAGGTCCTCTCATCTGAGGGATTTATCCATAATGTCATAGAGATCTTTAATAATAATTAAGTCTTTTCTCTTCTCACATCCTCACCTCCCTGTAGCCCTGCAAGCTGCTTTAGTGATAACCTGGTTTCAGGGCGTAATCTGAACTTTGATAAAGGTAGAAACTCATGGGAGAAGGAAGGAAAGAGATTTTAAACACGATCTTGGCGTGTCAGTAGGCATTAAAGTGGTCTCAAAATAATGCATTTAATTAAAATACCATTCATAACAACAAAACTCTTGTGAATGTAGATTTTAACCACACATTTCCATAGACATCCTGTCAGTAAG